>OU015493.1:146746407-147283907 GCA_907164885.2 Dolomedes plantarius
CAGTACTGCCACGTAAACTTTAGGCCTGCTAAGCACTGGCGCAGGATAACACTTTTTCAACCTTAACAACTCCTTTTTTATTAATGACGCTGCAGGGTATTTATACTAAGCGCGTATGCCGAAATTAGCATATCTAAAGCAGCTTTTTTAATTCATTCACTCAAAAGTTCGATTCTTGTGAATCGAATCTTGTGTATACCTTACACTATATATATATATATATATATATATATATATATATATATATATATATATATATATATATATAGATGTATTATAATAAAATTGAATTCAAGAATTTTTAATTAAAATTTTCAATCCTAATTCTGAAGTTGAGAGATTTTGAATCCGCATACTTTGTATTACGCCCGATGCATCCTTGTGGTAGAGCGTTGGGCCTGTGGTAGGAGATCCTGAGATCAAATGCGACGAACGCCATTCGATGCTTTCAAGTCTAGGCCGGATACGGCCACGTTAAACTCGTAGACCGGAAAGTATTGCTCTCAGGTCAGAGAAGGTGGGAGAAGGTACGAATCCCCCCTGGGCATGAGGTGTTACAGGGGTTGGTCACCGGTAGTTCGTTCAACTATACAGGACTCAAATTCAGAGCAACCAAAGATTCTGGTGCTTAAAGTGTTAATGTATTCATCGACAAGTGTCCCGCATTGGTAAACAACAACAACAACAATAAACCAATTGAAATAAAAGGATTGAGATAGGGTTTAGCTTCACAGATAATCCTAACGTTTGGCACGTAGTTTACATTTTCAGTTTGAGGTACATTGCTGAATTTAGCATGTTGGGAACTTAATTTTCAGCTACACCATGAATTGAAAAAAAACACATTCTTACGTAAACTGGTTGTTGAGAAAAAAATCCCATTTTTGATACCACGGTAAGTAAATGTGGGCGACTGGTCTGTTTCTTTAAAACAAAAGTCTAAATAAAAGGTCTTCTTGAAATGGGATTTTAAAGTTGTATAAAAGGACAATAGGATAATTCATCCTTTGTCTCTCTATGAAATCTGGTTGTAGTTTTCCACTGTATAAAAGATCTTAAAAGCAGAACGGGTATAAGTTCTCGAAAAATATTCTTGAAATATAAAATCATTTCTAGGTAATTTATATCCTTATGAATGAATCCAGTAAGCTTCAGTTCATCTCTGTCTACAAAAGTTGAGAATACCAGTTGTCTGTATATATATATATAAATGTTTGTTGCATTTTTTTTACTCTGGAATAAAATAAACGTCTTATCTAGCTTCTAAGTTTCTAAGTTTTAAAAAAAGGGCACCTAGCTTTACTATTTGAGCTAAAAAAAAGGAAATAGAAAACAAATGCTACTTAGATTATCAACTTTAATTTCTACATAATAATACTGAAATTGCTGGTGCAAAACCACTAACTAATAAAGAAGCTAAGAAAAAGAAGAAAATGCCTGTACGCAGCTGCATAAATTATTCTGGTTATTTTATTGACTTCCAATTTTTTAACCGTTTTCGATATTTGATAAACAAGAAAACAAGTTCTAATAAAAGAAAAAAATAATTATGCTACAAAGGGAAAACAGCAGATTTGGTAAGTTTATGTGATAAGAAAATGGCAGCAGTTCCCCAACATTGGTTTTTCTCGACATTTTACCAATATTCATTTGATAACACGTTGTCCTAAAGGTAAGCCTACCACAGTTTAGAACTGTTGGTGTAAACGAAGGTGAGCTAGCAAAACATTGCTTTTTCGACCTCTTGTTATTAAATATATCAACAGTGTTTGGCGAGTTTTGTAAGAAAATATCATGGTAATAACACAATTTGAAATCAATCGTTAGAAATATTTAAATTTAGAGTTTTTCTCCTTACAGAATTTTATCTCTCGTGATTATATATGGTAACTAGTTTATATTTTCATGTTTACTGTTTTTATATTTTCTTCCATTAAAATTTATAATGAATAAAATACAGGGGGATTTTTATTAAACTGACACTACTCAGAGCCATCTGTAGCGTGATCTATCAGCCGAAATGCCACCAAAATTGATAGAAGGACTAAGTACGACATGGGTAAGAGTTTCCGTGAATAAAAAATAGTTCCAAAATCGACGATAGGGGAAGGTATGGTGCTGTTGTTGTCGGCGCATCCGAGAATTTTTTACAAAACACTAGTAAAAAATCAAAATGCAAATTCACGACTACGTAGTCGACAGCAGCACCAGTATTTCAGGCTGTAAAGATAAGGGGTGAATACGGAAAAAGTTGTAATAAGCAGATAAATGAATAGCAGAGAAATTTCACTGCAACACCGCTTTATACAAATTGACTTCTCCCACCTTCAATGTGACCACCTTCCTGGTGGACACATTAAGTCCTGAACAGTGCGTCCTCAACGGCCGAGCGTAACATGTCACGAAAAATGTTCATCACAGTCCGGGATATGTTATCCTTTAGGGACGCCAAGTTTGAGGCTCCACCAAGATACATCTTAGACTTTAAATAACCCCAAGGAAAGAAGTCACATGTGTTAGGTGCGGAGAGCGAGGTGGCCATCCAAGTGGATAAAAGCGACCGATGACCCTTCCTTCTGTAAACCGATGGCGCAACAGATTCCGCACCGATCTTTATAACCGAAAATACTGGCGCTGCTACTCTCTCTATTACGTAGTCACGAATTTGCATTTTGATGTTTTGCTTGCATTTTATACAAATTCTCGGGTGCGCCGACAATTAACGACGCCATTTCTTCCCCTATCGGCAACTTTTGGAGCTATTTTTTTTCCACGGAAATTCTTTCCCATGTCGTCCTTAGTCCCTCTATTAATTTTGGTGGCATTCCGGCTGATAGATCGCGCTACAGATGGCTCTGAGTAGTGTCAGTTTAATAAAAATCCCCCTGTATTATAATTCTAAAATGAATTTTAAATACACGTTTTATTATGCATCTCATTTAAGTCCTATATGTTTGATTTTCTGCTCTTTATTTTGGTTTGTAAAGTTAAGTTACGGGTCTGCAAGAATATGCAAATGAGATTTCTAGAATTTGTTTCGAGAAAAATTGAGAATTTAATATTCTTTGTAATATGTTTAAAAACAGTTAAGGAAAATTACCCCGCAAGAAAATTTTAAAGTAGGTTATTCCGGAAACGGGAAAACAATTTTAATATCCAAGCAGGCGAGAGGCGAAAATCTGTTTTAAACTATGAACTCACTCTAAACTTTATCGCGAAAATTCTATTTCTGTGTAGGCTTTAGTGCATCTTGAAAATAAGATTGTTTCCAGTAAGTTTGTAACATAAATTCCATGTAGGGCGTTATTATACACATATATTGAATCGCCATCGTCTGCAAAGAAAGCTACGGAAAGTAATAACTGAGCTCTATTCCCAGCTTATTTGTAACGTATGTTGCCTTTCTATTCCTGAAACCGCAGGAGTAGTACAAAATTGTGCAGCAAGATTGAATTTTGAAATATTCCCTTCCGACTGAATTTTGAGTTTACAGTCTGAAATTATAGAGGGAAAATGCAATATTTCGGAGCAAAAAAGCGAATGGTAATCCAATGGCAGTGTTACAAAACTATGAGGTTTGACGTTTTGGAAGAAATACGGTTCTTTATATAAATTTGAAAGAAATATTACTCCACAAAATATATTTGAAATTAAGATGTACTTTAAATATGATTATTTTTCCCGAGAAAGGTATGTTGAAGTTGTATGTATATATGTATCTATCTATCTATCTATCTATCTATTTCTCTCTCTCTCTATATATATATATATACACTCATGGACAAAAAAATTAGCGCACCAAGAAATAATTGCGGGATCGTAACGAAACTTGCAATGAAGGTACATGTCGGGGAGATATGCAAATGATTAGAAATGAAGCGTGATTGCGCATTACGTATAGCCGGTAGAGGGCGTTGAACATCATACTCTGTGGAGTATAAAACAGGTAACCAAAGCTTGTTTGAGTGTGCTGAATCATTTACAAAGGAAGATGTGAGATAGACATGCAATTACGCCGTGTTCGAAGACAATATAAGCAGTTGTCGCAGTTTGAGAGGGGGAGAATCGTCGGGATGATGGATGCTGGGTGGTCAGCTAGGCGAGTAGCTAGTCAATTACGCCGCTCTGATTGTGTTGTGAGGAGGTGTTGGGACCAGTGGACCCGAGAGATGTCATGTACACGAAGACCAGGCTTAGGACGCCCTCGACAGACCAGTCGTCGAGAAGACCGCCACATCGTAAGAAATGCACGCGTACAGCCAACTGCTTCATCGGCCGCCATCCAGGCACAGGTAGCACCTTCACTAGGGGCCTCTGTGTCTTCTCGAACCATACGAAGGCGCCTGGCTGAAGGACAGTTGGTATCGCGGCGCCCATTACGTGTGCTGCCCTTGACGCCCACCCATCGACGCCTCCGTTTGGAGTTTTGCCGCGTACGAGGAAACTGGACTGCAGCGGAATGGAACCAGGTCGTCTTTAGCGACGAAGCCAGATTCAATCTCGGCAGTGATGACAATCGTGTTCGTGTGTGGAGAGCTCGTGGTGAACGCTTGAATCCTGCCTTTGCTGTACAGCGACACATCGCTCCCACAGCTGGTGTGATGGTATGGGGTGCCATTGCCTACAATACACGGTCACCCCTAGTATTGTTCCGTGGCACCATGACAGCCCAGCGGTATGTTCATGAAATCCTGCAACCACATGTGTTGCCACTCATGCAACGGCTCCCACGAGCCATTTTTAAACAAGACAAAGCTCGGCCTCATACGGCAAGGGTGTCACAAGACTGTCTCCGCACTGTTACTACCCTTCCTTGACCTGCCCGATCCCCAGATTTGTCTCCAATCGAGCATATCTGGGATCATTTGGGACGACGAGTTGGGCGTCCCACGAGTTTGAACGAACTAGAGGCAAGGTTACAGCAAATATGGAACGAAATGTCTCAAGACATCATACAAAACTTGTATGACTCAATGCCTGATCGTATCGCATCGTGCATTCGCGCTAGAGGGGGGTCCAACGGAGTATTAACTCCTCCGTTCTTTTGCCTTTTTCTCTGAAATAAATTATCCTTTTTCTTTGATTTTCTTATCATTTACTTATATCAAAGTAGTCATTACGTATGTAAAATTTCGTATCATTTTGACGACTCCTTCTTGGTGCGCTAATTTTTTTGTCCATGAGTGTATATATATATATATATATATATATATATATATATATATATATGTCAAAATATAAGTGAGAGGCACGGGGGGGGGGCTTTAAAATAGTAAGAAAGTAACAATCATTTTTAACAGAGCGCGTGTACAGTAATCTGTATTCTGAAGGGAAATTATTTAACAGCGACAGTCTAGTCGAAAACGCGGGCGATTCTAGCGAAAGGGTTTGTTTTTAGAATTGTACAGGTTTTTGGCGCGGAGGAAAAGTGAACGTCGGCAAAAAGGGGTTTGCACATGCGCTAGACGGAATGAACTCGAGAGAAAGTGGTTTTGGGGGATTTCTCGGGATTCTCGTTGACTGCGGAAGCTTGCGGCTACGTGCCGAGGAAATTAACAAAATGGCTACGTGAAAAAGATTACCCTGGAGCGTGGTTATTTCAAGAAACGCAATAAATAAGGATTAAAGATTATTGACTGTCTTGTGATCATTGCCTGCCACTCGCCAAACTAATTATAGGACACGATGACTGCAAGAAGATTATTTAAACACGGGTGAAAACACCGTCCCTGTCATATATATATATATATATATATATATATATATATATATATATATATATGAATGATATAAATGATTGCATGGGATACTAATATAACGATGTATTAATATGAAAAAGTGTGAAGAATTTATGCATTTTTACATAACACTTTCCAAATATTTTTCTTCCATTAGTTGGACTAGCGAATTATACTAATAAGTAAGAACAAATTTAAGTATGAAATATTAGACCTGTGATAAAAATTAGTTCTCATATTTTTTTAGGAAAATTATCTAGAACCTGTCATCTCTATTTTCCCGTTGACCTTTGGGTGTCAATAACTCAGTTTGCCTAAAATTTTGTTTAGTAAATTTCAAAGCAAAACTAAACTTCCATATTAAATTTACTATAGACATTAATTTATCATATACTTCTAATTTGATCTAAATACATATCAGTGAAAAATTTGTCATTCCTTAAAATGCAAATAAAGAAAATTTTATATTCCCTAAGAATTAAAGATTTATTTTTAAAAATATATAGAAAATTTAGTTACAATATACAAAGGTAATTACAATAGATTAAAAGGAAAAAAATTGCCTGAACTAAACCTTTTTCGCAGTAGTACAAGCGTATTTTTCTCACAACTGTGTCAACTTAAAAGGCTATACATTACAAAGGGACTTAAAGACAACGTTCGAGGAATTCCAGAATATATTTATAGTCAAATTATTGTAAATGTTTAGAAGTATAGCCGCTACATCTAATAGAAAATTAGGAATATCACTTCGATTACATCGATGCATAGTAATCCAAGTCCATTGTTTGACAATCATCTTGCTTATTCTAGAACTAGCTGAATACCCGTGCTTCGCTACGGAGTACATTTTAGGATAATTACAATAAAAATTAATGGAATTGCTTTTTAGAGGATTTCCTTATAAACAATATTTTTTGTTTCTTCATTGGGCGGAACTACTATTACCAGGCTCGTCCGCTTACTTACGCGGGAGCAAGCTACGTAAAGATAACCGGGTGAGAAACAATTTTCTCTTAGATCTATGCCAGCATATTTTAAAGTTTGGCCTTGAGACTTATTTATTGTTATGGTGAAGCATTTTATATATAGGTTTAATTTAATGTCCATAAAACACACTAATTTGAATTAAATTCTTTAAAAATGTCTATTTCAATTAGTCAAGTGGTTAAATTTTTATCTTTTACTGTATTTTAATTTTTTTCTATCTATTTCGTTGTTATGCACGTGACGCAAAGTTAATGTAAAGTATCACAAAAAGAAAAGAAATCTAATGATCACTATTTAGTAAATTAAAATCTAAAAACTAATCTTTAAAAATTCCCCACAAATCAGAAAATGGAGGTAAAGATTCAAAACAGATTAAAAGGTTTCATTTTAATGGAATTTTTATAATTTTTCTCGAGATATAAATTTTATTACCCTCAAATTATTATTTTACATGCAAACTTAAAAAAAATATTACAAAAACAGCTTAAAAATTTAATTAAAAAAATCTAAGAAGAATTTTTGAAAAATCTTTCTTAGTGCATCCACTATAAGAAGAATCGCCATGCAAAATTTTAGCCCTTTAGGACTAGCGGTTTGGTATGTGTGTTATCTGTCAGTGAATTAATCAGTCATTCAGTAATGGAACTGTTTTATATATATAGATGAAAAAGATGTTGGAAAAGGACTAGAAACTGCAATAGGGAAAACCTGAGATTATTACTATTTGATTTAACATAAGATTTCAAGAAAAACTTGCAGAGAAAGAAGAAAAGAAGTTTTGCAAAATGCAATAAACGGAAATATTATATTTTTGACCTGCGAATGGTTGTCTATGTTGTGCATAAAACTGATACCGCGTTTTTGGTGAAAAAATAGTTAGTATAAAATTTTGATAATAGGTGTAGAAAAGGAATAGAAATATTTTCATCAAAAGCATTCTATCAAATTACGTACTCATAAAAATTACAATACAAGTAAAAAACTTTCTATGTTACATTAAAGGATAAAATATCCGCTAAAAATAGAACATTTTTGGGATTGTTATATACATAGAAACAGCTTTTGTCATCAGAAGCATAAGAAATACGTGTAAAATTTTAGTTGTGGTTCCACATCTTAAAATTTTGACACACAGATGATGCCAAGTAAAATAACTAAAAATACACGAATGTAGAGAAACGTAAAATATTTTTCTCGTGGATAAACGAAAAATGGATTTACAGATTTACTGAAAGCTCTATAACAATGAAGAACTCATTTTTTAAAATTATATTTCAAAGGAAAGTAATAATTTAGGAGTTAGTAAAGGATTTATGATGCTTAATTTAAGAAATCGACAGTCTTAAATTAGTTTTGAGACAAAAGACTAACATTTAAAGAACGTCTTAGTTTAACAAAGACATCAGATTTTTATTGCAAAACTAAGATACTAATTTAAGAAGAATCTTAATGATTAAGAACATCATATTACAACAAAGGTGGAAAAAATCTATTGTAATATGTTAGATAAGATTTAAGTTACTTTTTAATAAATCTTGTAAGATGGCGAAAATTTTATTTCAATGAAACAAGTTAATTGAAATTGTGCCTTATTAACCACCAGGAGAGGTATATCTAATAAAGGTCTATAAAAGCCTGGGTTCAAAGTAATCATTGTGATTCTTTGTAGCAGAAAATGGCATTTCTTCTCAAAAAATAATAATAATTTTCACTCCAATTTACCGGATACAAGTGTTATATTACTTCATTACAGTAAGGTTTCGTAGAGGGTTACTGTTTGCAGTTATCGATAAGTACTAGCTTTGTAAATTAATGTTTTCTTCAGGTGTATTAATTTACTCAGAGAGTATTTTTCCGGCAGATTCAAATGACAGGAGAACAATGACAAATAAAAGATTCACGTATTCCTTTTTTTTAAGGATTCCTTACATTCCATTCTTCAAAATTAAATCATAATAAAAAATTGAGTTTTTTGAAGGTGTATGTTCCCCCTTAACACAAGAACTACTAACAATTAACACGTATAATTGTCTATCATTGTTGAAACACGTCAGTTTGGCCAGCTTAGCTGTGTTAATGGTGAAGACTGATTTTTTATTATTTATTAATATATTGATAAAACGTATGTATTTACATACAGAATCTAATAATAATACCCATTTCGCGGAAAAAGGTCTAGAATAATGAAATCCTGTTGAGATAGTATGCTTGGAATGTGCATTTCTTGTTTTGAATTCGTAAAAACTAGATTTTCCAGTGTTGAATGAAGCAGATTTATCGCTGTCTATTTGTGTAAGAAATACCATGCATTCGAACAGTTGATAATCTAAATAGTAGCTATTGTTTTGAAAATTATATTCTCGTGTTCTTATATATACCTGACAGTGTTTTAATACATGATTTTTTAAAAATTAAATGTCGCAAGCACATTCTCACTTTTTTAATTTTACAAGTGATATAATTGTAGTAACTTTACTTTTCGCTTTTATTTCTCTCAAACTAAAAAAAAAATCAAAGAAGCGAAAAAAAAGATAAACTAGTTCTGAAAGCTTATCTGAGAAAATAAACATTTTTTTACCAAAAAATTGTGCACTTCAAAGAAAGTGTAAGACCTTTGAGTGATTAAAATAAGAGGATTAAGTTCTCAGTGAGACAAATACGCTGAAAAATATCTCATTACAAAAATCTCTCGAATCTCTGAATCAAATATTTTTAGCAAATACAGTAAGAACTCCAAGTTTTTTTTTAACGTATGTCAATATAATAAAAAATGAAGAAATAACATAAAATAAATTCTTCATAAGTCGCAAAGAACAAAAGTGTTTTAGCTAAAGGCATTTAATATTGCCTAAAAGAGAATCAAAGAAATATAATCCTTGTTTATCAGTTAAGTTGAGTTATCTCATTTCAGAGCAGAATTACCGTAAAGAAGTTCAGAAAATGATTTGATTTTAGATAATTTTGATAACAGCTTCGTCTTCAAACTTAGAGTGTGCACCAAAACTAATAACTGGGAATTTATTTCCTTATTTTTGAATGAATTTGAATAAATATGCATACTATGATAAGACTTTTTGTAGGCAATGTGAAAAGAACTTCCCCACATATATCTACATATTGTGTCACTCTATTAGGTACATCTCTTGTAGCACAGTTGATATTTCATTAAGAGAAACGGACTAGCAGTCGCGTGACAGCAATACGAATACAACGATTAGGCAACTTTCACCATTTTTCAGCAGAACCAGGTGAACAAAACTCAACAATTAAGACGAAACCTATCAAGGCGTAATAGTGAATGTCAGGCGACCTGGATGTGAACTAACTGCAGTCCGGCAATGTGTTGACCTTTGATGCAGATCCTGAGTTTGCAAAACAAGATGCATCACCCAAAAAACGTCGAATCAAAGATGGTCCTATCGATAAACATAGCCCAAAACCAACTTGATTCTAAGAAGTATGAGACATTCTCATGGACTGATCAAAAGACTCCCAACGAGTGTTTGCGGAGGGAAGTTGCACTCCCTAATATGTTGTTCTTACAGAATAATGTATAAAAATATAAACAAATCAACACAAGCAAAAAAATTAAAAAGGCGGAGATAGACTGCCAAACAAATTAACTCAAAACCTACCCTAGCATTGGAAACAAAAATAACTTTTCAATAAAAGATTGTGCAGTTGCTGCATATCTTCATATTGAAAAAGGCAAATATAACTAAATTTAATAGAGCTAGATAATTATAGGAGGAATGTAGACAAAAACAATACAGAAATCAAGCACTCAGGGCTCCACGCACCAGAGGCAAGATTCTGTAATAGTGCCGGAACTAAACCAGAAGTACGAGGTAACCGACTGGTCTCGTCATCAGAGAGCCTATCCAAATCAGTTACCTCAAGGGGAACTTTCTGAATAGGATGAAGGTATAACCAAAAAACATCCCAAGGCCCCGAGGTTCCCAATGAATCAGTTAGTCAAAAGAAAATGAAAAGACTCGGAAATATTTTAAGATTTAACCTGAAAAGCAAATAAAACATTAGTAAAGCATGTTTACTAACTGGGGAACCCCGGGATAAAAAATATAAACATAAACCTACCGGAAAAAAATAATTTAAAAGAAACATTCCAATAAAAGACTGCGCAATAGCAACAAATATTCACATTGGAAAACACATAACACGAGTGTTTGCGGAGTGAAGTTGAACTCACTAATATGTTGTTCTTACGGATTTTACTACTGCACCTGAGACTACGAAGATATTTATGAACATCGATTCCAAACACAGCTCTCAGACGCATACGTTCTGGAACCAGGAAAGTGTTCACTTTCCTAGCAGATTTGTATATGTCATGTCTATATATCTCTCTCTATATGTATGTACCATGGCTGCAAAATTTCCGTCTTGCTAATGTAATGCGAATAGGTAAAAATGCATGTATTAGATGTGTCAGTTGAAGTTTGAGAGTTTGAGATAATTGCCAGCAGAAATTATTGAAGAAAGTGTATGAGTTGTGTTCTTAAATTTAAAAATTTTAAACTGTGGTACACTGCTTGCTTTAATAAAATTTAAATTTGGAAAAAAATTAAAGATTAATAAAATTTTAAAGTTAAAATATCTTTTTTGCTGTTAACCTATTAGTAATTTCACATTTACTAAAATAAATCCCATTTGTGTTGTAACTTACAACGATAGTATGAAAGGCATACTGAAATAAATATAATATTCAAACTTTCAGAAATATCCCTGTATAATTTTACACTTAAAAAAACATAGCGGGATATTTCTCCCACTTTCATAGAAGATTCAGATTTATGCTACTTGGTTTTATTTGTACCAGAAATATTCATTGCACTATTTTCAAAAGATATTCTAGAAACTTAGCATAGTATTTGGTACTAAAGATTTATAGAAGCATTTTGATATTGATAAATTTTGATGGATGAATGCAGTGAGGATGTGTGATGAATGTCTTTTAATGCATTGAAATGTGACTTAAATATTAAACCTTCAAGGAAAACTTTTCCGGGCAAAGATGATGTGGAGCTTTAAACAGGGGAACATAATGCATTTGAGTCTCCTTCTCAGTAGAGGAAATGGTTCACCGTGGAATATATAATGCGACCCTCATCTCATGAAAGCTATCGAACAAATTCGCATGCGGACATAAGCAATAGAAGATTCAGGTTTCAAGAATAGCAGATTCTTTTGAAATGTGTCTTGAAAATGTATTAAATTGAAATATGTGAAGAAATATCTATGCATATTTTTTTCAATTTACGGAAAAGACTGGAAAAGATTTCACGTTTTATTTAATGTGAATATTTTGAGCACGTTCTTACTGGTTTTTTAAAAGATATTAAAGTAAGAGTTCGATTGAATTAAAAAAATCATCATTTCCGTAGGTTTTACTTTAATAACATCCTGCATTTTAGCATCAAATAACTTTTTATACGCGCGATGTGCACGCGACATAATCTTAATTTCTATTTTCCCAGTGTCTAAACAGATTTATATTTCAATAGGACTTAAACCGTTTTTAATTATTCGATATACGGCATGAAATGTATCTTATATCAAAGAAGAAATTAAAATAGACGCAGAATTATGCTGGTCTTTTAATGGTAAGATTAAAGCACAGCATGCAACGAGAACTTCTAATTAATCTTTCCATTCTTGATTATTCCTGTAATTGGAAGAACTCAACATTTCTCCGACATTTTAACCAAATATTATAAACAAAGCCTGCTTTAATTTGGATAGAGAGATAGAAATATCGTGTACTTTACACATTTCAAATTTTTAATGATAATAAAATGAAAGTTTTCACAAATTGAATTTAGAATATATACAATCAATGTAAATTTTTAAGTTTTTTTATGTCAGGAGTTAAACGTTTGAGTTTTTATAATCTCGGAAATAATTTCCGAAATGCAGAATACGGTATATTTCACCGTTGAAGAAAAACTCCATAAATAAGCAGACTTAATTTAAAAACATTCGACGGTTTATTTACAAAAATAATAAGATAAAACCTTTAAAATAAAATGAGCTAACATCCTATAACAGTTACAGCACAAAGCAAGCACATAGCAAGCACATGGCATACTCGTCGCGTGATACAACTGCTTCTACTACGCAGTAAAAAATAACAAGGCTGTTTTGCATAAAACACATTATTTAATGGAAAAATGCAAATGTAAAAGAGTGACGTAAACACGGGAAACAATCCCGATTAATCCGATCATGAATGACGTCATACAATACAATGACCGGTTAACTAAAATAGCAAAAATTAAGAAACAGTATAAAGAACATGAGGGGAGTTAAAGTGAACGATACGCACGAATACGAAGTTCCGATGTTTAAGAAAACGAGCGTGACGTAACCGCTAAAGCTTATTGCCGAAGTTCTGAAAGACGATAATTTGACGTTTGAAGTTTTGTATTTTTATACCATATTATAAATGCAGTATAACAGAAGAGTGACGATGACAACAATTACTTATGGAAATGAAAAACTTTTGCAAGGAATAAATTTGAAATTTTGTATAGAACAAATAGTCAGTTTTACTTGAAAACAAAAAGATAACTTATTTAGTAATTTCGTCTTGGGGCTTTAATTAAGACGCTTGGGTAAAAATGTTATTCATGAAAGGCTAGTTAAATATATATAATTTACAAAAAAAATGCCAATGGATTTTATTTGTAACAAGGTACATCATTTCAAAAGTAAGAAGTGTACTTAGCACGGAAAACAGCAAAAAAATTACTTATTACTTTTCGTGAAAGTACCATTAGACACATATAAGACTTTAATACGTTTGAACCGTATTTCATAGATTATTTATGTGCTCCTGTTTTCAATAGGAAACATTCTCTGAGATTTAACAATGTATCTCTTAACCATGAGCCTTATGTTTTTCATGTAATACAATAAGTCGGATTGTCTTCAGTTACAAAGTATTTGCTTTGTTCTTTAATAAAGGTCAAGTTTGTTGCTGAATGGAATTTTTGGGAAATAATTATCATTTAAACATATGTCACCTACTAAGTATATATTCGTAGGAAGGTGAAAAACATTTTTGTTTAACCAGGAACTGGGATAGGCTTTTAGGATATGTAAATGAATTTATGAAAAATATACGACAGAGATACGCATTTTATTTAAACTTTTCAATACTTTGTATGCACAAAGTATTGAAATGTTTATTCGAGAGCTACTGTACCTTAAATGACTAAAAAAGGTATCAATTCACTTTTTTAAGCCACGAAGTTTCAAATTGGATCTAATGTCAGATTACACGGAATTTATTGTCAGTCTATAAAGAGTTCTTTTCAGAAATCACTCCATTGTCATTCTCTTTCACGTCACTCTATATTTTACTCGTTCCACCCTTAGCATTCCATCAATCTTGAATGTTTAAAATGTAAGGATAAACTAAACTTTGTAGTGGACGAGAACATATAGTGTAATCTGATTCCCATTTGGACACACCGTGAATTTTCCATTTACAAATCAATGTTGCTCCACCCACCTACCTAACTTTCTATCTTGCCCAATTCTTCTCCCACTTATAAAAACGTCTCCTGTCCTAACGTCTCACCTGTCTTATTTTATGCTGTGTTGGTCAGGATAGCTGATCTAGTGGATAACAATATTAATATTCTCTTTAGGTGTTTACTCGTTTACTTTATTCTCATCATTAATCTCTTAATAACATATTTTTGGTAATTTCTCTGGTTAAACCACCCTTTTTACAGTCCCCAAGAAGATATGATTACGGGGTTACAATGCATTTAGATTGTGATAAGCACACTCATAGCCTTAATAAAATGTAAAGTTTTTAATCTTTGCAAATGCTTAAAATGCCCACTTCTAAGTGTATCAGAAAAAGATCTTAGAAAGGTTGTTTATTGAACGTCTATTATTCGATACAGAAATATTAAAATAATAGAATAAAATATTTCTGTGCAGAAATAAAATATTTCTCTATTATTCTATAGAGAAATATTAATATTATCTTGAAGAGGATAATATGTGTACAAAAGATAATATGTCTATTCTATGGTAAAGGATAATTTATCCTCTTCAAGAAAGATTTTACCTTATCATGCAGTGGTCTCGCTGATAAAACGTAAACTATTTTCTGAGAACCAGTGTTTTTGACTGAATAAAAGACAATCAGCGGAAAGAATAATTTCTTTTTTTGCCTGAATATCCAAGAAACGTGGCTGTTGCAGATTTCAGAGTGACTATAGCACATGACTGCTGTACCTCCCATCTCTATCGTATTGGAATGGTGAAAAGCCCCCCCCCCCCCACACACACACACTCTTTGTCTGATTGGTGAACCTATGGATGTGGCACACCATCTTTCGTGTTCAGCATTTTTTTCTGGGACTCTTAGTGAACAGTATAGGAAGGCGAGAGACCTTCTGGCTTCCCGTCAACTTTTACTTTTAGATTGTATTTTGGCTACAACCATCGATATCTCATCATTTTTATGTTTGCGATTGCTGCTTTATATTCGTGCTTTTCATGCACTCATTAGTATGGATCTTAACATTATTTGTATGTGAATCATCTAGTAGAATCTGTCTAGTGGCTTGCTACTTTTGAAATAAAAATGTTAAAATTACAATATTCCCGTGAAAGAAATAGCTTCCAAAGAGTCCAAACCGGCAAATGCCTGTAGTATATTCATTTCAGTAAAGATTTTGCCATTTACAGGTGTTTCCTGTCGCGTGCACTTGCGAAATGCAAAATATGCCTTTAGACAGTTTTTCAGTAACACAATCGATTTGAATTCATTGACAATTCTTCCATTACTATGCGAAATACTTATCTCGAAAGTATTACATTTATAATTCTTTCAAAGAACTCATTTATACACATTAATGATTTCACATATGTTCCTTTTGAAATATAAGGCAGATACTTAAGCATGTTATCTCATGAAAAGATGTTCGGTAAGGGATGGCCTAGAATATAACTGAACTGATTAAAAATTATATAATATGTTTCAGATCTTAGAAGGATTTTTGGTTTATTCTTTCTAAGCAATTCTAACATGTTTATCGTACGTAGTGTTTAAGCTTAATTCATGGGTGTCGTTAGAAGAAATTTTATAAGTATATACATATATATATATATATATATATATATATATATATATATATATTATAAACTGTAATCATTGAAAAAATACTGTTAGATAAAATCAATAAAACCAATAAGAATAAATCATTAAAAATTCTTCCAAATATCAGCTATATAGATAAATAAACTTTTTATGTTATATAAATTGGGAAAGCCTGTAGAAATAAATAACACTACTTAGAAAATTATCTGATGTCATTCTCAAATAAGCAATAAGATATATTTACGGTTATTTAAAGCATATATGTCTACATATTAGTAGTTACCTAACGTTTAAAATTATATTGGGATAATGTAAAAAATGAATGTAGAAAATGTAGAAAAGAATTCGATGTTTACTCCCTTCAAGTTATTTGTCTAACATCGATGACTTTTAAAAAATATCAATGTGAATCCAAAATTTACCCTTAAATATCATACATGAATATTTATTGCCAGCCTGACAGAGGAAATTTTTCCAAATTTTTTCATCACGAGCTAATATATTCCAACTGAAATCAATGAACTACTCTCAGACATTTTAAAATTTTCCATATGTTTGATGCTGCCTACAATGGTGAAGTATTCCCAAATGATTTGCTTTGCATAAAAATCCGTAGATGTAGTACTCGAGGAAATGAAAGAGGTCTTATTTGCCAGAGCTTCTTATAAAAATTCAAAACTCATAGAAGATTCATGAGAAAGAAGTGATTTTAAAATTTACCTTTTTCCTCTTTGATTCGCAAGAAAGTAATAGTTTTAAGAGAAGTTTCTACAAAATATTTTAATTTTACAGTTTTCCGAGTACGCCCATTCACGTCATAGGCAACTTAAATATGAAGATTTAATGATTCTTCTAAATAAAGTACTTGCCACGGATATCTAAGTCAATATTCAATAAGCATACCAAACAAGTTTTATAACCCTTCTTTCAATAATTAAGTAGCCCACATTTGTATACAAAATTTAGACAGAGAAATTTATATATATATACACACATATATACGTTATAGAAATGTTTGAAAGTTCATTTATATATACATACATACATATATATATATATATATATATATATATATATATATATATATATATATATATATATGTATATATATATATATATATATATATATATATATATATATATATATATATATATATATATATATATATATATATATATATATATATATATATATATATATATATACAACTACAGATGACAACAGGACACAAAATGGGGCGGATCACGGTGGCCAGACGTTTGCATAAAGGTGGCCTATTCTCCCGAAGGTCAGAACGTTGCATCCCGGTAATGTCCGTACATCATAGACTCCGTCTAAAATGGTGTAAGGACCGCATAGACTACCCAGCAATGGGGCACGGTACTCTACACTGATAAGAGTCCCTTCAGTCTAACTAGCAATTCTTGACGTCAGCTAGTCTGGAGAGAGGGGAAACACGGTATCATCCAGAAAACATATACAATCGAAAGAGATTGGTATGGAGGTGCAGGTATCATGGTCTGTGGAAGAAACATGCTTCATGGCCGTACTGAGCTCCATATTTTCGAACGTGGTCCAGGTAACGAACGCTGCGTTTCGAACGCTGTTTTGAACGCTGGCAACCGCTACTGCAGTGAGGTGGTCATATGTCACGTACAAATGGCACGTCTTTTGCGAGAAACCACTTTGTTTTCATTTCCATTTTATGGACGATAATGCCAGACCTCATAGCGCTTGTGGTGTGGATGAACTATTGGAAAGAGATGATATCACTCGTATGGATTGGCAAGTCCACAGACCTGAATTCAATTGAACATGTGTAGGACGATCTGGGAAGACTTCTTACGACACGCATACATCCACTTCAAAATGCCCATGAATTGAAAGGCGAAGTGGGCAATGTTACCCAAACAGCGCAAAGACCAACTCATTTAAAGCATGGTTAGATGCTACAAACCAACCATTGCAGTTAAAGGATATCATATACCCTACTGAACATCACTTTTTTGCTTTATTCCATTTTTGAGAAATACGCCGTTGTACGATGATATGCACTGATTTCTAGCCGTTTCTTAATAAATTGTCCGAATGAAAGTTTGTATTATTTTTGCACATGTGTTGTTTCGTTCCCCAATATAGTATATTTGATGTCAATATTTGATGTCAATATAGTATATTTGATGTGTGAATTTAATTCATCCAGGTTGCTCCATTGTGAAGGAACTGCGTAAAAACCACACGGTCCTTAAGTTTGCGCGTCAGTATACACACACACACACACACACACATATATATATATATATATATGTATATATATATATATATATATATGCTGATGAAATATATATATATATATATATATGTATATATATATATATATATATATGCTGATGAAATATATATATATATATATATGTATATATATATATATATGCTGATGAAAATAGTAAGAAGATAAGAGTGTTAAACCGGCAACATTGAATCATTATTTATAGCTTCTTTCATAGGAAGGAATATGAACAATTTATTTTTCAAGGAAGAGAGAGAGAGCCTTTTAATCGATGAGTGTAAGAACGAATAAAATTATCATTAAATAATTGAATCTTAAGGTTATATATTACCTTGAAAGGAAATAGTGCAATTCATATCATGTTAAGGGGTTTAATAACTTTACATTACATATACAAATATTTTAAATAAAGTAATGAATCTATTTATTACAGAAGTAAATTGAACACTATCCATAATATTTTAAACGGTATTTTAAAATATTTTCTGACGGGATATTTTCGGACATTTTGTCAGTAATTTTTTTCTATTAGCGATCGAAGTATACTTTATCTAATTATTTCTGTGCATGTTGTATGCATTCTGTGCATGTTGTGTGCATACAAACTTGAACATGATCTTATATCAAGATAATGATTCTTTGATACTTGAATAATAATAGATATAAAATATATTTTGTAACAAAATATAATTTTCTTTCTCTTGTTTATCATGCTGTATCTAATTATATTCTAAAATATATTTAAAACGACTTAATTTTTTAATATTATAATCCTTCGTATTTAAAATTTGTTTTACTTAAACTACATTTCAGGGGAATGAGAATATTTCAAGCAACCTGAGAACTACAACTCAACAACATCAGAATTATAAATTGCATTCCCAGAAACAGAATTATAAATTGCATTCCCAGAAATGCATTTTTCTTTTCCATCTAAAATAAAACGCCCGAATGTTTTTGGACCAGGCAGAAAGTTTTATTTATATAAAAAAAAAACACAGAGACGTAGCATAGTTCAAACTATGTTCGACAGAGCATGCTGCATAGTTTAATGGAAAACTAGCACAAGTTGCGAAGTTTAATGTTAGTTTTTCAAAGGCATTTTTGACTTGAAAAGAAAAAAAATCAAACCCCAAACGTTAGATCACATGTAGCATTAAAATATTACGCACATAGATTTTTAGATCAATGTACCTTGAATCTACAAATTATATGGTATGAATTTTTATACTTTCTTTCAATAGACATGCGTAATAGGTGATTATCATAAAAAATGTATTGACAGTCCTGCTAAGTAAACACTCTGTAATCCTGTCTGAAAGCGAAAGATAGAGAGTTACCTTTGAAACTAGAAACACTGTTAAATTGATTTCTTTTGGAATTTTACGCTTTCTTCATCAGTAATAATCTTTTTGCGATACTTAAATATGATCGCCAAGATATAATATTTTTATATTAACAAAAATGTATAGTTTTGGGAAATTATTTGTACTTTATTAGGCAAATATATTTGTATATTAATAATAATTTTGCATTTATTTCTACGTTTTACTTAAAGGTACTATTTAAGATTATAATAAAAGTAAACTTACTGTAAAAATGTAATTGCAATTAAGTTAAGTTTAAATTTAAATTATTGATTACTGACAGAAATTAGGCATTTTGTTTAAATTTTTTTATAATTCATTGTGTTCATGGTTTTGAAATGAGCTGATATTTCACACTGTTATGTCAGAAACAGTAAAAGTAATATCTTTTATTTAGAATGCAAGTTAATGTACCGATAGATGTGTACTTACACCGATCTTTGTGTTGAAATTCTTAAAAGAAACTTTTCGAGAAACATATTTCTCCCTTGAATACCCTTTGAAATTTTTTATTCGCACAGTTTTTATCACAAGGATTTTATGAATTTTACAAAGTATTTTGTTATATATTTTACATGCCGCTCTTCATCATTTTCTCTATGGCTCTTTTCCATTTCTTGTCGCTCATGGTTCGATGATCAATTTTTTAAATAACTTATACAAGTATGTCTTATTATTCTCGGATTAAAAAAAATAAATTTTCTTATTTCATACTTTCTTCTGTAGGTATAATCAACATCCAACGGAAATGCTACGGACTGCCACAACTCATATTTGTCAGATTTAAATTATTTGTCAAAGCAATTAAAAGTAGTATAATTATTAATAATTTTAAAAAAATTAAGAATTTAGAAATATTAGTTATTCTAACAATCAAAGAATGATATATTTAATAAAAAAATATAAAAAACAACGTTTAAAATTTCTGTCGTATCAGATATAACATTTTTCTGTTTTAGGCTATTCTGAGTATGTGGTGTAGCTTATTGATTGAGGTAGCGATCGAATCAACAAAAGCCATAGCTAAGTAAATTTAAAATAGACGAATTTAGTAACAATTTAGATGAGAAAAAATAGAGATTGATGATCCGTAATCGGTTACAGTATCAATGATGATTCCTCTAAGATGGTGACGGAGTCCATTAGGATAAGTAGATAAAGTTCGTCTAATTAAATAATATCGAGTCCTACAGGTCCCTCGATTTACTCTTCCTGCAGAGCGGATGACTGCGCGGCAATTTATAAGATCAGGGTGATCGGGACGGATGATCTCGTCTTGAGATCTCTTCAAAACAAAGCGAAGCTTCCTAACTGAAGCTAAATATTCTCTTCTTGAGAAATAAACCGCTGTCTTCACAAACCCGCGTATAGCCTTTCTCGGCCCAGGATGGTAGGAGTAGTTCTCTCATCTCAGGAGATAGCTAACTAACTAACTTTCAAGATCTTATCTTCGAACTTTGGCGCTCCATCCAGGGAACTCGTCTCTCATTGGCTCTTCTAACGATGATGTCATTTTTGAGGCTTTTTATTTGCTGAAACGCAAGAGCCAAGATGTCCGCAATTCTTGCATGTCCCGGTTCGGGGGTTGTTCTGCGTCATTAATCTGGGGCGCCGTGGCGAATGGTTTATTTAGCCCAAGTGTCACTCTTTGGAGACATGTAAAGCTACACAGAGTTAGAAGTCATTTGGGAATTTCCACTTACTCAAAATAGCCTAAAACAGAAAAAAGGTTATATTTGATTCGAAAGAAATTTTAAGTGTGGCTTTTAGGATTTTTTAGCATCTCTGAATCAGAATTTTCCCTAAATCTTTAACAATCTAAATCGAACTTTCATAGAGACACTTGGAGAGATAGTTCACGCTGGCGTCTCTTTTTTCTTCCGAGTATACCATCATCTGCTGTACGTACAATGGAGGCTGGTCCGCCGGTCGTTAGCGGCTTTCATGTGCTCGGCTGGGAACAATTTTACTTATTGGGCGAATTTATTTAATTCGTCACAGTGGACATTCTCAAATGACTCCTGACAGACACTGTTTAGATGGGTTTGCCCTGAAATACGTCTCCAACGTACTTAGAAAACACAGGTCTGCGCGTAGTCCTTGTTATAGCCTCCTCAGCAAGATACAGCCGATAAGTACTCTAAAGGAAAAACAATTCCGAGTGGAGAATTTCTCGATTCATATGCAAACTCAGCTGCTTCATGATGGATTTTAAATGATTTTTTCAGCTCCACTTCTAGCTTCTCTTTCAACCTCAGCTATTGTTATTTTCATTTTTAGAGTGTCACATTTATGACACGTGTTGACCTTCGGCTTTTTAAAATGTAATTTCATTTTATGAAAATCTGCCTCATAAATATTTTTACCAGCCACTGGCAAAGTGCAGTAAGCCAGGCCAGAACGCAAAGAACTTAAAAAAAAAGAGAACATAGTCCAAATTCTCGTGTCTACGACCTACGTTTGCGTCACATTGCCGGGTATATCATTTTTGTGCTGTAATGTCTATCAGCACATCTTCCGAACAACTGCGTACGAGTATTGGGTTTACGTTTTTAAAAAAGGAATTTTTGAAGATTCCGGACATTCTCTTTAAAAGGACACTTCTGAACTATCCTTCCAGGTGTATCTATGAAAGTTCGATTTAGATTGTTAAAGATTTAGGGAAATTCCCAAATGACTTCTAACACTGTGCATGCCCTGAAATATATTTCCAACGTACTTACATCCATTTTATGTAGAGCAGAGGTTCCTAAACTTTTTCGATTCTCGGCGCACTTGCTGAATCCAGATTTTCCTAAGCTGCTCTTGCCTTATGTCAAATTCTAACAAGTACGCTTTCCGAATTAGGGAATATATTTAAAAAAATGAATCGTTTATTAAAAAACCCCGTTAAGTGCACTTTTTCAAATTTTTGGGGTGCAAAGAAAGACATTCCATTTTTTTTATTATTATAGATTTCTGCACTAAAGTTGATATGCACTGTCAGTAGTGACCCATAAAGCGGCATGGCAGTTGGAGGATTTCTGTACAAAAATATGTGTTTGGAATAAAAGTTACTGATTCTGTAAAAAAAGGTAAAAATCCCAAAACATGTCTGTTGATGGGTTTCTGAAATAAATGATTCAATTAGAGTTAAATAAAATAAGTAAAAAAATGTATTTAAGATAACAAAAATGCAATTGAACGAATTCGGCTAATTTTAATTAGTGATAATCTTGTTTATTACTGCACATTTTCTCATATCAAACTGTAGACAGCCACCGCCATATCCTTCTGCATATTGATTTTCACACGATACTTCATTTTTATCACAGCAACCGCCGAAAACCCAGCTTGGCATAATTAAGCAGTCGCAAATGGAATTAAAATTCTCAGAGATTTACCACTAAGAAGGAGATAATCATCTTTTCCCGCTATTCAAAATTCATGAAATTCCATGCTGCTAAAATTTAATTTCAAAGTATCGTCGTAAGACAACTCAATAAAATTATCTTCTTTTGGAACACTAAATTCAGATGGAGCACAGGCATTAACCTTTACCTTACGGTGTGGGATACCATGTATCCCAAAGATACGGGCCCAAGAATGAATATATATGTATATACACACTGGTGTAAAAAATTAAGAGAATTTGCAGACTTGGTCGATTATCTCTAGAACTGCTGTACCGATTTTAATGAAATTTGATATGTACATCAATTGATACAATACAAAACAAATAACCATTCAATAATTGTAATACACACGCATGATCGTTCGTAACACTTGTTGGAGTCGGAAGGTATGAAACAGCGGTTGCAGAATAAACAAAAAAAATTGGTTAATATATGGGTTAATAGGGGGTATGGTCCCCTCTTACAGATATACAGGTCTCGCAGCGTGATTTCATACTTGAAATAAGGCAGTTTATCACTTCCTGTGGCAATTGGTCCCACTCGTTCAGCAACGTTGTTTTCTTTCCCTGGATGGTTCTCGGAGGGGTGTTGCGAGTTGCAATTGCACTCCCCAGAGCGTCCCAGACATGCTCTATAGGGTTAAGGTCTGGTGATCTGGCTGGCCAATCAATCCGGCGAATATCCTCACTCTCTGTAAATTCGTCTACCAGAAGAGCTCTATGTGGCCTCGCGTTATCGTCCATTAAAATGAACTCAGGGCCAACTGCACACCTGAAAAGGTGAACATAGGGCTCCAGGACCTCATCCCTATACCTGACACCAGTCACAGTGCCTCTTTCAAAGACATGGAGAGGTGTGCGGCCATCCAACATGATGCCTTCCCAGACCATTAAACCTCCTCCGCCATAATGGTCGATTTCGCGGACATTGGAGGATAGGTAGCGGGTCCCTGGTTCTCTTCATATGAACGTACGGCAAGAATCGGTGTTTAGGCTGACCCGAGACTCATAAGTGAAGAGAATGGTCGCCTATTGATCCATACTCCAATCTCTATACTCTCTGCACCATGATAAACGGATTCTCCTGTTCGTAGAAGTGAGCGGGACGCAAACAGCAGGTCTTCTTGCAAACAACCCTCTCTCATGAAGTCTTTTGGAAACAGTCATCCTTGATACACGGGTTCCTGTGGCTGCATAGAAGTCACGAGAGAGCTAAGAAACTGTAGCACTCCTGTTACGCTCGCTATAATCGACAAATGGCGATCTTCTCTGGCCGTCGTGGCTCTTGGACGACCTTGCCCAGGCTTTCTCTCGATGGATCCGGTATCCTGGAACTGTTTCCATAAGTTACACATGACGATGGGCGTTAAATTGAACTCTCTACGAATTTGGACTTGAGATTGGCCTGCTTCTAGTCTCCCCACAATTCGCTAGCTCATTCCATCAGCTAAACGATGGTGGTTATTCATTTTTACTGTTAAAATTTGAAATTAATCGATTGCTGCAAAATAACACCATCTATTAACCCATTTTTTGTTTATTCTGCAACCGCTGTTTCATACCTTCTGACTCCAACGAGTGTTACGCATGATCATGCGTGTGTATTACAATTATTGAATAGTTATTATTGAATGGTTGTACAATTATTGAATGGTTGTTTTGTATTGTTTCAATGTATGTAGATATCAAATTTCATTAAAATCGGTACAGTAGTTCTAGAGATAATCGACCAAGTCTGCAAATTCTCTTAATTTCTTACACCAGTGTATATTTATATATACCGGGTGCGTCATTAATTCGTGCAAAGTTCAAAAATTCGGAATAAAAGAAGAAATGCTCGGAAAATTTTTCCGTTTCGGCCTATAGGATCAGAGGGACATTGGATTTTTTTCCACGTAAAAAAAAAGTTTCCAAAAGCAACCGAAAGAGGGCGCTCACACGTCATACTGAGACGTTTTATGCAAATCAGGCTATCAATAAAATACCTGGTTAGAAATGGATCCGTCATTTGAACCCGGCAGCATGCTTTCTTTACTAGATCGAGCGTTGGTGGTTGAACTTTTCTACAAGAATGGTGAATCAACAAATGTTGAATTGCGAAAGTTTTGCGCGGAGAAAGGACTGAAGGCTGAAAGTACGGAGAAAGGACTGAAAGGACTGAAAAAATTCCTATTTCATTGAATGGGATACTGAATATAGTATGATTAAAGATACTGAATTTAGTACGATTAAAGAAACGGGGAATTTGGAGGATCGTCTTCAAAGTGGCAGACCATCTTTTAGCTCTGACCGCGTCCATGTTGCACAAATTGTCATGGAAGATTTGGCAGTGGAGACATCAACGGGGAGTAACAGTGCTTGTGAAGCTGGGAGAAGAACGGGGATTCCGAAACCGTCGATTCAACGTATTCTCACGGAATGCTGAATCTTTACTCGTACAAAATCCACGCACTTCACCAGTTATTACCGGCAGATACAGATGCAGGACAAAACTTTCCTACGTGGGCTACATTGGTTGTGGGGATACTTAAAGTCTCGTGTGTACCGGGGCTCCCCAACCAGTTTGGTGGAACTGAAAAATGCCATTCGACAGACAATCGCTGCCATCGATGGTGACATGCTACACTTCGCTTTAATGGGCGTTGGAATGCGCCTCAGTTGCTTATTACCTTGTGCTGGTGGTATGTTGAACATTTGTTACTTTAAAATAAATGCACAGTCTCATGTTATGGTGATCTGTTTGATTTTACGTTAGTATTTGCTTGATTTGCATAATAAGTCTCAGTATGACGTGTGAGCCCCCTCTTTCGGTTACTTTTGGAAACTTTTTTTTTTAACATGGAAAAAAAATCCAATGTTCCTCTCATCCTATTGGCGCAAATAGAAAAATTTTCAGAGCATTACTTCTTTTATCACGAATTTTTGAACTTTACACGAATTTATGACGCACCCGGTATATACATACTATGTATATATATATATATATATATATATGTGGTAGGATTATTTTGGGTGGGTCGTGATTGGTTATAGTGGTAGGCAATGATACCATATTACTCTGAATTCTAAACAATACATTAATTTATTAACACAATACAAATATTAGTACACATTCAATTATATTATTATTAATTATGAACCTAAAGACATACTCATTATATCAATGTATTATTTGACTGCACTATTTCATTTATTTAAATTAATTTCATTTCAGTACGCAATATATATATTATTCCTTAACTTCCGCCTATAATATAAGACTCGGGTATCTAACGACATTTGGCAATAGTTAATAAAAGGTTACCTCCATTTTTGCAAACTGCAGAAGGGGACTTTGGCTGGCATATTCATGTGCATCTATTGGGATCTCTATTCGGACTCGCTCAATGACGTAGGAATAGGCAGACTTTAATGGCCGGATCAGTTCTCCATCCTTTGCTTGTGGGGGTCAGGCACTCTGTCTTGGTTACGGGTCTCAACTATTATCATCTCATCGGTAGCTTGCAGGGGTCAGGCAATCTATCTCGGCTCTGAGGCTCTGCTATGCTCCTCTCATCGTTGGGTTGCCGGCTTACAGCGATGCGCTAAGTCGGGGGGCAATCTCCCATATATTCTATTTTGCCTTCTCGCTTACGAGGCTACAACTCTCTATTTGGGTGCTAAGTCTCAGAGTCAAAATCAATATATAATTATATTTATATTCTCACTCTCGTTATTTTTTATTATCTTCTCAACACCCCGCCTTTTACATTTTCATTCGTCTCTCATGTTCAACCTTTTTTTTATACTTCCACTTTGATTCGTTAACTTGTTCCTCCCCTAATCATTTCTTTAACCATTCAGAGTGAGGCGCGTTTTATATTCGAACAATACTGTCTTCGACTCATTCCTATTTTTCTAGGAAACGTGTTTTCCAGAACATCTCCTATGTGTGGGGTCCTCTTCTCTTTGTCAACAATTCCCTTTTCATCTCGATGCCTCCTCTATCAGTACCCCCTCGCTGTTTCGACTCTTAATTGTTGCTTTTCAATTTCTTCTGCTTCATCCTGTTTTTTGTCTGATCAAGTGCCATTTCAATTTTCTCATAGCACCGACGACTCTCCGCTTTAATTGGGTTGTCTGCCCTTTTGAACTCCTAACATATTTTGAACTCCTAACATAACTATCCCCACGACATTTTTCTCGTATCGTCTGGCGTCATTTTACTATTCCATTTTCCGTCCCGTTTGTTAATTGGTTTTTCTGCACCTTTTCTATTTTCTTTTTTTTTATATGTCGTACCCCACGACAATATATATATATATATATATACAGTGGAATATCGATCGTTCTCCGATTCATCGTTTTCATATCATAGTTCTTTGTTATGTTCCCGCATCTATCGTTTTCCTGCATTTATCGTTCAGTTCAGTCGATCCCTTGAAAAACGATAGATCGAGATTCCACTATATATATATATATATATATATATATAACCCCCTTAAGGGGACTGGGAAGTCTTCGACAACTAAGAAGTTGGAAATTTGGGCTATTCTTTTAAAGCCCATATCTTATACAAATATGCATGTATCATTATGATTTTTTTATGTTAATTTAGTAAGACCTTTATGAATATTTTAAGATAAAAAAAAATTTATTTTTGGATTGAAAAGTAAATTTAAAATAACAATATAAACAAAAATACTTTTCCCCCTGAAATTTTTGAGGTATTCACTTTGTAACACTTTTTCAAAAATTTAGTGAAAATCTTACCTTGAAATCTTGTGTGATGATTATACACAGTTTATTTTATATAGTGAACCCATTTAAGTCTTTGTTACACTTTTTTAAAAAATTTTAAAAAATTTTAAATTTCACTTATCAGAAATTTGCATATTTTTGTCATACATTTTCACCATTTACAAAAATATCTTAAGGTTTAAAAATAAAAAATAGGTCATATTGATACAACAGCACTTATTCTATTGACTTTTAAAATTTCAGAGATGTACTTGCAACAGATTTTGCAGAAAGTGTACCATTACATGAAAAAATCATATTTTGAGAAAAACGCAAAAAACACTTTCCCATTATATGGGATTTAAATGTATGTTTACATTTTTAAGTTGCTAATAATTGTTGTTAGAGTGTCAAAAAGTACATAAATTATATATTTTTGTAATCTGTAGAATCTGCTCTATTTTTTAAGCCACAAATTCAAAAATAAATTTTTTGAAGGTATTTGACGTCCCAGTCCCCCCCCCTTAATGCCCGTTCTTATAAAGGTGGTATATAGAGCCACATGTAACCTGGTTAGATGTAAGTCCGCCTCGGCATTGATCAATCAAGTACTTAAGACAGATCACATGTCATTACTAAAAGAACGTACGTAAGAAAAATCGTGGAGAATCTCCATTCAGAATATCCCCGATTGTCCAAGAAGCAGTGCAGTAGCTGCCTTTCGTCTTACGACTAAGCATGATTGCTTATATGCTCATTTTTATAAACTTCAGATAGTGGATAGCCCTGTCTGTCCCCTCTGCTGCAGTGGTGCGGCGATGAATGCTGATAATCTGCACGTTTGTTCAGCCCTCACAAAGAACTGCATCTTTTCCCGATACTGGGAAGCCAGAGACTTTTGAACAATTTTTCTTCTTAATTCTTTCTGTGTGTGTTTCATGTTTTACTGTTTATTTGGTTCGTGTATTTGAGTTTTTGTATAACAGTATTCTTTATATGCATATTTATGTTTTGTGTATTGATCTCTGTACGGCGTTAGGATAATGTCTGTATCGCCTGCTGCATTGGAAAAAAAAAGGGGGTATGCAATTTCCTGTTCTAAAGAGGGAATCGGAAAAATGGGCCCCGTAAGCTAAAGGTTAAATAGATTTTGAATCCATGCAAATTAATCGAGACTGTCATTTTGAAAATATATTTCAAATCAGGTGAAAAGCTGTGATAAATGTTCCACAAATATGGATTTCATACCTTCAGAAAAATCATCTCCATTGAAGATAAAAAATTATTCTATGAAGGGGAAACATTCTTTGCCTTCGTCATCATTTTCCCCGGTGACCTTGTGAGGAAACCCCGGCTCACACTTTGGGAACTACTTATCTAGAGCTAAAACTACTATGAAAAATTACATTTTTCACTTTAGTGAAATAAATTCTGAAATAAAAAAATGTCCTAAAGATTTAAAAAAAAAATAATTTTTAATAGAAAAATTATAGAATTTTGCAAACACAGCCATTGGTTCTGCAGATACATAAGCAATTGAAAGTAAAAGATTTTAAAACAAAATTTTAAAGTATTTTTTTATAAGTATAACGATTTTTATATAAAAGCATTTATGAGAAAAACACTCCAACAAAATATGATTAATGAAAGAAATTAAAATTTAGCGTCATTTTAGTGAAAAGAAAAATGGAATTATATGCATAGACGAGTATATTCTTTCATTAGTAAATTTCAAAATATCTCTTTTGACGTTGAGACACACATGAAAATATTTATTGCTTTCTATTTTTCTTGATTCAAGAGACACTCTACTTAATTAGATCAATATTATTGTTAATGTAAACAAGCAAAATGAGATCTGTAGGAACGAAAAAAAGCCATCAAATATGAAAACTCAGGTATTGCAGTACAAAAAAACTTAAACATTGGCAGTAATATTTTATTAGGAAACAGTACAAAAATGTCTGTTGTGCTCAAGACTGTTGCTTTGGCATACTTAATTAGGAGGAAAATATATGGTTTTATGTTTGTATTGGCTTAGAATATATGATTAAATTGTTAGATGCTGAAAAATAGATAACTAACGAGATGTCATCAGTTTGATTAAAATTAGAAAAAGGGGATTTTTTAATTAGGGGTTAATATACTGCTTTTTAATACAGAACCACTTACTTACTAACAAAGTGTACAGGACTATACTGCAGTTCGAGTGATATGAGACTTATTCACAAACATAGCCAGGCTCATCCCTATACACGACCCAATTTTTTTTTCAAAATTTGGAAAGAAAAAGCATTTTTATAACCCAATTATTTTCAACTTTGAAAAATATTTTAATAATCCTGAACTTCTTTTGTTTCACTGATATTTTAAATTTCCATCTGACGACAGGAGAAACGAAAGTCTGTGTATCAGTCCCTCAATTTTGCGAAAAAATTCTCCCCTTACGCGTTACTCTCACCTTACGCCTTCTTAATCCCGAAGGGGATGCCATAAATTCCTCTTAAAGTATCATCTTTTGTGGAGAGAGTAGCAAAAGAATATCCCGCCTCAACATCATTCATGGATCTAGTAGTAAAAGAAAGTTATTTTTTGTTGGAGGGGGGAGGGGTAGCGCTTATTCAACATTATTCCCCTATCTAACTATTAGTAGACGGTTGCAAGGCCTATATCACACTATCAAAGTTCGTTGACAAAGATTTTTATAAAAGTTATTTCGATCTTTTATAAAAGTTATACATAAAAGAAATGCTATGACCTCAAAATATTCCTATTACACTATCAAAGTTCTTTGACAAAGATATTTTATAAAAGTTTTTTTTTGTGTGTGGGGGGGGGGGGGCTAACCCCTAGGAATTCGAGCTCTTAAAAATATTTATTGGCGTGCACCTAGGGATTAAGTAGAACCACCATACAAAATTGTAGCTTCCTAAGTCCTATGGTTCCAAAGATACAGTGGGTTTTTTGTGGGGGAGGAAGCTAAACCCCTTAAAATTCTTGCTTTTAAAAATAGATTTATTGTGCACCTAAGGTTTAAGGGGAACCAACATAAAAAATTTCATCTTCCAAGGTCCTATGACTCCAGAGATACAATGGATTTTTTAGAGGGGGTTAAGACCCTTTTAACCCCCTTAAAATTTGTATTTTTCAAAAGGATTTTTTAGTGGGCAGCTAGGGCTTAAGGGGAACCACCATACAAAATTTCAGCTTCCTAGCACTATGGTTCTAGAGATACAGTGAGTGTTTTTAAGAGCTGGAGGGGTTAGATCCCCTTTTAATTCCCTTAAAATTTGCATTTTTAAAAAATATTTCGTAGTGGGCCAGTAGAGCTTAGGAGTAACCACCATGCAAAATTTCAGCATCATAAGACTTTTGCTTCGAAAGATTTGCGCTGCTTTTAACATACTCATTCTGAAAATTTTTCGTGTATTTCTGTTTTGTCATTAGTACGCAATTTTTAATTAGTACTAAAATCATTTTGAATCGAAATCTTGTTCTTCATCTGCCGCATTTTCCACACATTTGTATTTTTTTTAACATACTATTGCTCGAAATGTTGTTTATAACATCCAAGCACCGAAATCTTTTATGAAACTTTGACGAAGAGCCCAACTTTTATAAAAGAACTTTTATAAAAGTTATCTTCTATCAAAATTGAGGTATTACGCTGTAACATTTCTTGTCAAACTTCTTTTATAAACGATCTTTCTCAAAGAACTTTGATAGTGTAATACAGGCCTAATAGTCGTGCATCTGCATTGAAACACCTCTTACTGAAGGCCAGAGATTTTATTTAAATCGTCATCAGAGGAAGTAAAATTCATCCCAATTAAAGCATCACTCGTCGGAGGTTGTATGAGTCGTTTAACATTGAGATTCTCCCACCCGAGTTAGTTGAAGTTTATCGTTATTTCCCCTCTCTCTCTCTCTCTCTCTCTATCTATCTATCTATATATATAAATATATATATGTGTGTGTGTGTGTGTGTGTGTGTGTGTATGTACGTACACACACATATGTATAATATATCTATGGCTTGGTACAAGAAGTGCCTAAGTCAGTTTTCTCCGAGATGACTTTGTTTGCTTATGTCTGTTTAAAAATATATTATTTTCAATGTAAGAAGTACCCAAGTCTGTCCGATGCTTTAGAAGTGTTTTCTAAACCATTGTCCAGACTTAGGTACATCTTAAAGTGAAAATAATATTTTTTAAATGAGACATAAGCAAATAAAGTCATCTTGGAAAAAACTGACTTAGGCACTTCTTGTACCAAACAACACACCCACACACCCATATATATATATATATATATATATATATATATTTATTAGGCACATTTTAATGTTTTTTCCACCTCTAGAATTATTTTACTTAAATCTTGCTTAATTTTCAGTATTTATGGATATAATACTGCTTATTATTATGCATACTAAACGAGCATACTAAAAATTGTAATTGTATAGTCTTTCTATATTTTTCATTTCTAATTTGTGACTGAAAACATCCTCTAACAATAGCACTTATTAGAAGGGGAAACATATACATTTTGAATATCATTCAATGAGAATCTAATATTTATTGCCGAATGTTGTTATTGTTATCAATTTTTTTTGAGCTGAGAACTCTTAAAAGAACTTGCTGTACATTTTGCAAATGCGTCTTCTTTCATAAAAACCTTTTGCTGCATCGAATTTTCTTAAAAAAATTATGCTACTATATAAATCATTGCAATATTTAGGATTTTTCTTGAAAGCTTTATGCCATGAACATGTCTCTAACACTTTACATAGACTATAAATTTAAAATTCTAAAGAATTTTAACATGTTTCGTTTTTATTTATTTTACACAGGCAAATTGTAATTTAAGAAAAAAGATCTTTCAGCTCAAAAACTCGACTGACACTTTTGAAAATTGCTTTTGCTGTATACTCGTTTCCACCGAGACATCAAAGGTCTTTACTTTACTTAATACGTATATCTTAAATATATCCTTGTGAAATGCGTGTTTGAATATTTACTTTTCTGACTATCTAAAATGTGTTTAATGATGAATAAGGTAATCTGAAATGCATACTTGTTGAAATTTTTTTCCGACTAACATATTTTAATGGAGAAATCCATATCGTTTATTGTTTTGCAGACTAAAATCTCTCATTTTATTGAAGATTATGATTTTTTTATATTAAATACTAAAAAATGTTCAAGTGAGAGAATTTATGGTATTTTAATATCAATCTTGCATAAATAAAAATGAAAAGGAGATGTTTAAATCCCTATGAAACTTTACTGTTTTTGTACACTAAAGTTTTATCCAGACGTGAAGATCCGACGTTTGTGCTTCCGGTAGAAAAATCATTTATAACAGTCCTAACCATTAAAAACAAATTTTAATGGTCCGTTTTGCAAAAGCAGATTTTCTTTGGCTGTAAAAATTGGAAGCCGTACAAAATATTTTTAACGACTTCTTTATCATAATAGATTTTATTTGTTGCATACAGAAAGCAGTTTTTGATTAGTTTTAACTTCACCTCAATGTCTTTATAAACATCATATATACACTGACTGTTTGAAATTTTTGTTGGACCTATGATTTTCAAAATATATTAAAATTAACGTTTTGAAATTGTAAAGCCTTCTTTCCTATCTAAGTATTGGAGTGCCTGATAGAAGCTAAATTTACCTTTATAAATTGGCTGTCGCTAACAATAACTGCAGAAGTTCTGTTTCCATTTTCAGATAACATCTTTCGGCGGGTGTTTGATTCAGCCACGTGGGAGAATCTCGCCTGGCTCTCCTCTGTCTAAACTTCATCCAATTGAATGTTCGCGCATTCCTACGTCACTTTCTGTTTGACCAATGAGGTTTGTGCGCTCTGCTTCCTTCGCCTGCTTGGCGCAAGTTTTCCGTCATTTTTGGCGGTGAATCGCCCTTTCTAATCTCACCGACTCTCTGCCCAATGCGCGCTTCGCCTGTGCCGTTCCTGTACGGCTTTCTCTCGGGTATTTCCCTATGCTCGCTTCGCTTGGCGGTAATTTTAAAATTATTGTAACCCTCGCTCTCCTTGTTTGCACTTCTGTCCAGAGATGAAGAAAAATATCAGTGAGTCATATTTTTCCAAAGAGAGAAGTTTCTCTTTAAATGGTATACGTTTAAGCACCCCTTCAGTTCTTGGCCCCTGGCCTCGACTATATTGGGGGGCTATTTTTATCATATCATTTTGTTGTTCACTTTTGACCTAAACGGTCATCCAACATAGAAGCTCCTGTAAACTTCGAGCTTCCTATTTTTACTTTGCGAATGTTGTAAACTGAGATCATCTTACGTTGTAAATAGTTGTTCCATTGTATTCAAGAACCGCCTCAATGCTTCATGAAGAATAAAAATCCTTTTTTTCAAAAAAAACTTGACGTCGTACTTTGTCTACCAAGTTGTTTCCTTTACGCTATCCCTAGATGATTTGATTGTGAAGCTACTGAGATATTGTTTAGCGCATTCCACTATCATCATGTATCGATTCGGCCGTAAGTGAGTGTTTTATTTCAACCGAAGTGCTGAGGAACCATCGATCTCTTCATATTCTTCCGAAACCTTCTTTTGGTCACCAACTCCTCCAATTTATCTTCAGGACACTTCATTTATATATACAATTTAGATTTGATGTCTCAACTTCTATAAGACTGATTGGGATCCTCTTCGTCAACTTTCAACATTATAGACTAGTTCCGTCAATAGACTTCTTCGATATTCTTCAATTAAGACTCTTCCATTCCTCACCACCATTGTAGTTTCCACGTAACAGACTGACGCCGTCGTTTTCAACATTATAGAGAAATCCCTGTTCTCCATCCACAGATACTCTTCTGGTTCAACATACCACTGAGACTTTGCAAATTTTAATTTACAGAAAGCAACCCCCAACAATTTATTACTGCAGAAAGTGCCATAAGAACTATTACTACAAATAGAGACTTATAAATTCCTCACTACAGAAGTAGTTCCCAACAACCTCTACTTCCCCCCGACAACCTTCAATGACTATTTATTGTCATTGAAGGAATAGATTATTATATATCTTTATAGATTATTTATGGATCATAGACAATTAGTAGAAAAGTTTAATCACTTCCCGAAAATATCTTTAAAAACCTCATACATAGGCTTGCTCTTTGATTTGAAACTTTTGACGGACATCTGATTACCAAACAATATTAAATAAAGTTTTGGGTATGCGAAGTCTTCTTTTCTATCTCAGTATAAGAACACCTGATACAAGCTACATTTACAATAGATCATAAAATATTTAATGAAAAAATTCAATCTAGTCTGTTGGCGAACTCACTTGGTAGTTCTAAAAAATGGAAATGTTGGATTTAATTAAATGTTTTAATGTGTGTTTCATGCTTTTATTATAATTACATTGTAGTAAGAGATATATTACTTATTGAGTATAATAATCCGACATATCTCAAGCATGAATATCCCCTTTGATGAGAGGTCCTTGATACCTGTATTTTTATTTAAATAAACAGACGCTCCGCAAATACTCTCTCTCTGTCTCTCTCTCACACACACACACACACACACACATATATATATATATAGTGTGATTTTTTTATATACTGACAGTACTCAGAGCCATCTGTAGCGCGATCTATCGGTCGGAATTTCACCAAAATTGATAGAGGGACTAAGGATGACATGGGAAGGGGTTTCCGAAAAAAATAATAATAATAATTAGCTCCAAAAGTCACCTATAGGGGACGATATGGCGGTATTGTGGTCGGCGCACCCGAGAATTTGCATAAAAGGCAAGTAAAACATCGAAATGCAAATTTATGACTACGTAGTTGACAGCAGCACCAGTATTTTGGGCTATAAAGATTGGTGCGGAATCTGTTGCGTTATCGCTTTGCAGAAGAAAGGGTCATCAGTCGATTATTTCCCTTGCATGGCCACCTCGCTCCCCATATCTAACCCATGTGACTTCTATCTGTGGGGTTATTTAAAATCCAAGGTTGAAATCTCTAACTTGGCGGCCCTATAAAGGACAACATATCCCGGACTGTAAGGAACAGTCCTGGTGACGTGTTACGCTCGGCCGTTCAGAACTTAGTGTTCAGTTTTGCAATGGGCCGTCCACCATGATGGAGGTCACATTGAAGGAGGGGAAATGAATTTGCTGCATAAAGCTATGTTGAAGTGAAATTTTTTGGTTATTCATTTGTCTGCATATTACAACATTTTCGGTATTCATTCCTTCATTATAGTACGAAATAGGGCGCTGCTGTATTTCGTGACTACATTGTCGTAAATTTGTATTTTATGTTTTACTTGCCTTTTATGCAAATTCTAGGGTATGACGACAGCAAAAGTGCCATATCTTCCCCTATCGACGTCTTTTGGAACTTTTTTTCACATGGAAACTTTTTCCCGTGTATTCTTTAAACCCTCTATCAATTTTGGTGGAATTCCGGCTGATAGATCGCGCTACAGATGGCTCTCAGTCAGTTTTTAAAAAATCACCCTGTATATAACATGCATTTCTCACAATTCTAAAAGGGAAATCGAAATCTCACATTCAATTGCATTTAACCACTATGGAAATGTTTGTGAATTTTATTTTATTTATATAGCCATCGAGAGATATGCATTTCTCGCCAATCACACCTTTCTTTCAAATAGTGCGCAATGCACAAGGAATTATGACTAGGTATGATAGTGTAACGCTAAAAATCATCACAACTGTGCGTAAAGAGAAGATGCGATTTAATTCTGAAGTCGACATAGTTGGAAAAAAAACGATAAATATAAATTTAGTGGACATTGTACTTTTTGCTGAAGAAAATGTTCAGGACCTTACCATTCATATAAAAAAACCGAATATTTCCTTCGAAAATTTGAGTCCTCATTTGTTCTCAAACCTATGTCATGACATAAAAATTAATTTATTTTTGTTAATTTCATGTCTTTTGTACTTCGAAGAATGTGTGATAATTCCAGTGAGTATTTTCAAAAGCTTTATTTTAGTATTTATATATTAATTAAAAGATTGAATTACAAATGTATATATATATATATATATATATATATATATATATATATATATATATATATATATATATTATATATATATATATATATATATATATATATATATATATATATATATATACTGCTGTTCAGTGAAATTGCAACTCCAACAATGAAACTTGAGTTACAGAGATGAAATTTATTTGAGCGATGATATATTGTAAAATGTATGATTGAAAACATGGGATTGCCATCACTTGAACACTGTGTAGCACTGACTCATGTGAAATACAGTTCCATGCATATTCAACAAGCATCCATAACTCGTCATTTGTGGCTACGGGGGATGGATATCCCGCAAACTGTTAGATATAAGTCTGTAATTTCAGTCACTTATACACTGTATTTCGTGTCATCTCTCAAATATCAAAGTACGAATTTTCGCTAACCTAGCAGAAACTCGTCTAATTTATATATACATACATACATATATATATAAATATATATATATATATATATATATATATATATATATATATATATATATATATAGTGATATCGGCAGCTCCTTTTCTTTACAAGTGATGGACTTGATTATTTACCCCACATGTTCTCTTCTAAGTACTCGAAGGAACGTTACAGAATAATGACTTTTTCCGTTCCAGAGAGTATCTGTTGCAGGTAAACCTGACATGGCGGCGACTGCCCTGTAATTTGGGGACAGTGAAGTGATCGATGATCAACGAAGGGGAACCTCTTTCGGACAATGGAGGCGGTTCTGATGGTCGCCTAATTGTCAGCTGGAAGCCTGAGCGGCACGAGCGGAAGTGATACAATCGGATCCGGAAGTGAGGAGAATTAAAGAATTTTCTGGAATATTCCAGGGCTCTCGAGAAGAATCGGCGGAGATGATAAAAGCCGGCTGCCATTTTTCTCGGGGGGGTTGGGACTTGCTACGCCGACGTGCTGAAGTGCGGTCGGGTCTGTGAAGCCTGAAGCCTATTATTCTCTTGAGACATTGCACGGGTTTGAAAGAGAGACCGTGGGTTATATTATTTTTGGCTTCTGTTATCCAGTGATTTCATTGCACTGAATATGTTCTTGTAAATATTTCAAGGTTTAACAAAACCTTTTTGTAAATACTGTAACCAAGTCTTAGATTCTAATTATTCTATTTCGTGTTTTAACTTGTTTCATCAAGTTTTTAAATCGCTGTGGGCCACGTCCTCATAATATATATATATATATATATATATATATATATATATATATATATATATATACGCTTACACTGCGTAATCTTTATCTAATTAATTAATCTAAAAGGAAGTCATCAATAAGGCCTATGGGAAAGCAAATAAAGACTATTTAAATAACAATGAAAGAACCTTATTAGCACTAATTAACTCAATTCAATCAGCTAATGATATTCTCCATCATCTCTCTTTCCCCACGGCAAGCGCATTCTGCCTGTCAGAAAATAAAATTGAATCTACTTTGATTCAATTGCATAGCGTTATCCGAAAGCGCGCAAAAACGCGTGATCTTGTGATATCAGAGTCATATGATTTCCGCCCGTACTTTTTCTGATGTAATGGACGGTCGAGGCCAGGGACTCTCTCAAACCGTGAGACAGAATGCGTATCGCCATCTGTTGGCATTTTCGTTCTCCATCAGACTACTATCTCTTTTAATAATTATTTATTCATATTAATACCTTATAATTTAGCAACAACCGATCTAATCAATATAGTTAATTATAGTTTATGTTCATATCTATATCTATCTATCTATCTATATATATATATGTGTGTGTGTGTGTGTGTGTGTTTGTGTGTGTGTGTGTATAAACTCTGTTACTAAATATATCTGTGTTGTAGGGGTATTGGGGTTATTACTTACATGTTATTTATAGAGACGGGTAACAGTTCCTAAAATATGCTGAACACAGGAAAGAAAAATTAATCATATATTTGTTACCGTAGTGGGGCTTTGTTAATTTAAATGACACGGAACTGAATTTTGGAAGAATGGCAATAGAAGCTTGTTCTTGAATTTCTAAACCAGAAATATGTTTCTAATTTTGACCGATGGTTTATGATGGGTGGATCACTAGGATTTCACTCATCTAAATTGTTAAGTCAATAATCCAGACTTAATAAGAAGAATGGTCACAAATGAACAGTGGGATGTTAGGGGCGTGTAATTAAAACTGTTGTTATGGTGAAGGGTGTCCTAGTTCGAAACGATGACACAGTGAAGTATTATGCAATGCAGATTGACTTATAAATTGGAAAACATTTCGTTTAGTCATGCTTAATTTTGGGGGTGTATGGTACGAGATAAAACAGCCTTTTTAAAATTTTCCTGAAACAGTCAATCCAAATTAGAAATTTCTGAACTATCTTTTTTTTGTTTCAGAAGGAGAATAATTATTATTGTGTTTCGTTCATAGTGTTGTGGGCGTTACTTCGAACTTTGTTTATTCATGTGGTATATCATGAAATTAAGGTCGCCTACACACGCAGTTACTCAAAAGAAACTGATTACTGACTCCAATCACAAATCAGTCTGCGATGAGTCATAACCTATGTAATTGAATGAAACCACGCAGACGGCGCTACTGGTTACTAGCCCGTCAGTAACGCGTTAGTAATCAGTCACAGGCAACTCAACGTGTCGAGTCACTAGGAACTTCAGTTACCAGTTTCTATTTCGTTGTGCGTGTTATTACACAATGCATTTTGACATTTTTTAAAAATAAATAAATTTTTGATAGTAATTTAATTAAAAAATTATCGATCAACAAAATAATATCAAATTAGTGGGTGAAGTGGAAAAATATCCAGTTTTATACAACTTAAAATTAAAATTTCTTTCAATATATGAATGAACCCAGAATATTCTTCGTATTCTATTTCTCCTGTAACAATAATAGTAATAAAGCAAAGTTGATTCAAATCTGGAATACTCACTAAAATCATTATCCATGGTTGGCCGGATTAATGATGTTCTTCCTTCCATGACAGGTAGCAAACTATTTCATTGAATCACTTTTGAGTAGGCCCGTCTGCGGCCGTGCGTCACTAACAAGTTAATAACCGGTAATTAATTCCAATCACTAACCAGCTCAGTTTCCTTTGAGTAGCTCCGTGTGCAGATAGCCCAAGGAATAGACAGGTTAACCAAATTTAGTAGAATGCGAAATTGAAATTCAGATATTTAGTAATACCTTAATGAAACTGGAAAGAAAAATGTATCACTCAGGATAAATTATTAATTTTAAACTCCCCAAAGAAAGAAATTAGATATTACAAAAAGTACGTATAAATTTCATTTTGAAAGGTAAAAGATGATTGTTTTGCCAATCACTAAAACAGCTAAAGCGATTCAACAATTTCAGTTTTAAAATATACTCGTCCTTTGCTGGACGAAATTTTTTGCATGTTTCCCAGAAATGATTGATTTTAAATTAAAGTTCAAAACTCTCGAATCCCTCTTTCTCTTCAAGTGACAATCATTCTTTAATTTTCCTTATTTTCATCTGAATTTACTACTGCAATATTCTTGTGAGCGGAATTTTTTTCCGCCCTAGTATTCATTGTTTTGGGAAGAAAATGAATAAGGCACAGAAAAAGTTTGAATAAAATTTTTAGCATTGTATTGTTAGTAAACTGGGCTTTAACGTTATAACGTAAAAATACATTCTACGATTGTGAAGATGTAATCCATGACAAACGAACAGTACCTCATATTATAAGATAAAGTAATATATATGTTGGATTTAATTATACTCGTAATCATACATGAATGTTTTTGTACAATTGTGCTATAAATTTATATTTTTCAGAATTCCATATAGTTTGTGACGTATTGAATCAAAAGTAACACACCTCCGGTTTAAATAAATCGTCATTTGCAGAAGAAACAAGCGAATGCAAATGAGTGGCGCTTTTCTACTAGATGGGAATTCCCGTGGATAGCGTACACACGCGACAGTGAGAGAAAAACGCCACGAGGCGAGGTCGGACGGAGGTGAACGGCGAACGAAAAACAATTGAATAATTACAAGATAAAAGGAACTTTTTATATACCATGTTTTTAAATTTTCTGTTGAATCATATAAACTTGACAACTCTATGTATTAATAAATACTTTTAAAATTTTTTTTGGTGAATTATCCCATCAGCTTGAAAGGAAATGAAGTTAATTGGAAGTTAAATTGCATTTAACTTTTCGTTCCCGTCTCGGGCGATAGATGGCTGCACCAGTCTACAAAACAGAATTAACTAAAAAAAATTGAAAATTAATTTAATTCTGCTTAAAGGTGGCTAAAAGTATTTAAAAAATGCATTGTCATCGTGTTCTGAGCTGTTCTAAAAGTTTCAAATGTCTAGCTAGACGGGAAGTTAGTTAAAAATCGATTGCAAGATTTGTAAGGGACAAGCACACACATAGACAAACAAGAAAGCAAGTTAATAAAAACATGGTAAAATGTGAAGATCGCTTTGCCGTACAGCAACCGGACATTATCAAGCTTACCGAAGTTGTTTAGAAGTTAGCTATCGTTCCAGCGAATTGGTGATAAAGTGAAGACAGAAAGGTTAATGTGGCCTATGTACAAACAGTGGCGTGGCTGAATTCTGGCAGGGTCTCCGTAATATACCTATCGGGATTAACACGTGCGATAAATAATTCCTAGCGGTTGCCTGCTAGCAATCGAGTACGGTATTTATGTAGTCTAATTTTTATTGCAATAAACAGAGTTTAGTATAAAAACTTCGTCGCATCTTGTTAATGGTGAGTTTGTTGTTTTAATATATAAGTTACCACAAACTAAGGTAATGAAAACAGGGAACTTTACAAGTGATACACAGGTATATAAACATAATGAAATATGTACTTGCATATATAAGTGTATAAGCGTGTGTGTAACAAATATACACACAAACTTATATTTGTATGTGACTTTGGTTATGGGAATTTATTAGTAAGAAATCTCGCTTAATAATGGAAAGATCCTTTGCTTCTCTTCTGCATATTTATGATGTATAAAACTATATAAAATTGGGAATGCCTTTATTGTTTCCTTTTGACACTTATTAGAAGCTACAAGACTTTAAGAACTTTGTAATATCAACTTTCGAAATGAAGTGTGAAGTCCTCAAAGTAACTTGTATATTGAAGCTCTCCACTCTCTCTGGGAAGTTATTTGAAAGTTGGAGACAGATTAAACCCTTTCATCAATCATCTTTAAAGACAACGCAACTTCTTCCAGAAGAAATTCTATCTTCCCTTCATACGATGCATATGATATTTCCCGAATAAGTTATTTTTCAAGCTGATAAATTTGTAGATGAGTCTTTATTTACGTTCACACGTATCGTATGCAGTATATTAGAACAATATTAAGTATGAGGTTTGCGGACTGAAATAGCACTGTCATCTTATAAAATAAACGTGTAATTTATTTAGCTTAACTAATTTAATCTGTATTTAGGGTGATGCTATAAAATAAAACTATGCGAAATGTGACATATGGTCATTTTTTTATAAATTTCGTGTGATGATCAGAAAGAGCGGTTTTAAAAAAGCTTGCAAACCATAAAATATAAAAACAGTTTTCTCTGCAGCTTTATTTTAATTGTTTTATATTGATGAGGGGACGTTTAATATTGATGAAATTTTTGCTTATATTGATGACGGGAGTAAAACTTAAAATTTAAGTACCTTGCATTTAATTTAAAGTTACATACCCCCGATAAATTTATGTAGTAGAAAAAAATAAAGGTATAAAGAATTTAAAATAAGCTATGTATTAAAAATTGCACTTATCTACAGTATTACTGAGATAAATTGTATTAAGGGGAATTAATTTAAACTGAACTATTTTATCCCTGTTACTATTTTAGTACGTATGGCTTTGGAAAGTATTAGCATTGAGGCTGTAATTGCCTTTAGTGATGCTCGATGCTGAATCGATTTTCCGAGATTTGTTTAACCACAGATTCATCTCTTCGACTGAGTAATTTAATAGACTCCGTACACGATGCTTGATTTTCAAGTTCTTGTGTCCTCCTCCCTCTTTAAAAGTATTTTTCAATTCCTGATGTAAAGATGATATCGTAAAGATGATATATTAAAAAATCGTAAAGATGATATATTTCAGGGACAACTTTTCACTTAACAGTTTTTGTAATGATAAAGACATGTGATCATTGAACTTTATTTTATTTGTTTTTCCCTTTTGTAAAAAATCGATTTCAACTGATGTTTTTGCTTATATTCGTTTATATCTATTCAATTTTACATAGACACATGCAACCTCTCTTGAGAGAACTTTCAACTCGCAATTTGTGGATTTTGAATACTTGTATAAAACCCTTTCATCTGTCCCTAATCACAGTTGAAGGCATAGAATCGAAGTGAACCTAGTACATTTAAAAAGTTTTGATATAATTTAGCGTAGAGAATACATTTCATTAAAAATTCTCATTCTTTAAAATTTTTTAGCGTAGTCATGAGGTACTGTTTACAATTATGGACTTACTTAAGCTCTTAAATTATATGCCCTTTGTTCTCATTATAGACAAATATAGCTAATTATTTTTTGACTTGTTCCACTTTGTTTCTGAGCTACACATTTAATACTGTACATATATAATATTAATAATGTATATAGTGCAATAGTGTAAAAACATATCAGAATCTCTAATATAACTTTTTCATTTAATATGCTAAAATGAAAACACTTAATGGGATCGAGAACAACTAAAGTCCTGTCCACCTGTGCGTATACCACTGGCCACTGACAGAAAAGAAGACAATGCACAAATTAGGGATGGTTCAGCGGTCAAAATTTTTCGAGGAATAATTTATTTAGCATGAGGTATGAATAAGTCTAATTCCAGCCTGAAATATCTGCCAAATTTAAAGCAACGCACTATGACATATTAAAATAATCTTAAAGTTCAACTGAAAATAAATGTACATTTTCAAAGAATTAGCAATTATGTAAAATATTAACAACTCCCTGTGGGTCATTTTCCAATTGAATTTTTTCTGTCCTTCCAAGCGTATCGGTTTATTTCAGCTACGTTTAAAAGTCAATAATTTTCAATAACAGATTATATGTTTGAATGCACATTGAGAAAAACTGACATTCATTTAAAATAGCCATTGCACTGTCTAGGTTTCACCTAATACATTTCTTATCATTTAGACTTATTTTTTACCTAATATTTCTGTATGTATGGCGTTGCACTCTACCTGGTGTCACGTGAGCCCGGATCCATACACACACACACACACATCATATTGACCAAAGTATTTGGGCACTTCATGATATGCAGACAGAACCAAAATCGCGTGTGCTAATGAAAATGCTTTTTGCATATTAGGTTGTTTATATAAATGTGATCGCTTGGCAAAACTTCATATTTATTCGGAATGCTAGGCGCTTTGTATCTACGGTGTGCAGCGCCGTACTTGTGCATTTCCAAGCAGGTATGGCCATGCGATTCTATTTAGGCATACACTCTTTACATGCATTTTCTGGTCTTATAGGCATCCCGAAATTAACTGGCAGATGTCATCCGAAGATGGAAAGCTGACGACACAGAAGGAACGAAACTCACACCCGGGAGGCATCACACATATCAAAAGTTGGACGATCGGGAAAGATATGCATAACTCTTGAGAACTCTTTAGAAATCTTTACAATAACTCTTCATCTGCTGTGACTTTAGAGGTCGTATAAGCCAAGGAAACTTATATCAGTGCCACAGCAATTTGTCTGTAAATGCATACTATTAGATACTATGGCATATTGGCTGCACCAACTCCACATTACTCGGCCTAATGCCAGAAATATACTACCGTGGTATTTAGAACGTCGTTCATGGGCAATTGAGTCAGAAAAAGTTATGTGGAGGGATGAAACATGCTTCAAACTGTTTTAATCGGATATTTTTCTGTATGACGCTTTCCCGGGAAGCATTTTCTTTCCGACTGCGTTGTCCCACGTGTTAAATTCGGAAGGGGCTCTGGAATGCTCTCTGCCTGTTTATGGTAATAAGGACCGAGTCTTTTGTTCTACCCTATGTTATGAACGCTTGAATTACATAAACATTTTATATGAATGTACACTTTCTACAATGTAACAGTTATCAGAGAAGTCTAGTTTCTTTCAGCATAAGCTGGTCGTATCGAGTCACTCCAAGCTCTGGCTTGGTCTGATTTGAATATCAAAGTCGATTTGAATCCTGTCGGAGATTTATAGGACGATGTAGAATGCTTAGTTCGTCAGCGGCTAAGAGCTCCCTGCAAGAAGCTTTAACCGCGAAAAGGAGGTAACCCCCCCCCCCCAAAAAAAAAAAAAAAAAAAAAAAAAAAAAAATCAGCAGAGATTGGTTTAGAGCATGGCCAGAAGATTCAAGGCATCTACTGCGGCCAATGATGATACAATAACGTAGTGATTTTTATAAATAAATGCATTTTCCCTTTTGAATCTATGTCTGATTACATTTGCAATATAGTATATACATGTACAAATATACATATACAATACCAGCTGCAGTTTACAAATATAACTGAATTAAATACATGAAATTTCAAGTTTCGGGTTACAGGAGCTTTCATCCGACTGATCGATAGCAGTTTTAACATGTTCACTCTACTTTGAACACTGGAATAATTGATAAAATAGTATTAATATATGATTATTTTGCCAATGAAATGAAGAAATGAATCATTCGGATGACACCGATGCAAGTGAATACCTTTAAAAGCTTTTCAGGTATACTGAAAGCGCTTTTCAACATCTCTTCCAAGGTGAAACTTAATTAACTATTGAACTACTTTATTCCTAATGAGTGACAAATATGGAGTCTTGTACCTTATAAGAGTCAAAATGAAAGCCTTTTAATTACAGTCGATAGTTTAAAATGTAGAACTAACAGACTATTTACTTAACTTTCCAGAGCTTCTGAGATTTGAATATCCGCTTATGTTCAATGACCTTGCTCTCGAAATATTAGAAACTCCATCACTCCTGCAGATTGTTTAATTTCCTTTACAGTCATTTTGCAGTCAAATGGGTCGGTTAAAATGTAATGCCGCAATGTGTTATTAAGAATTCTATGTATAGACATTGTTTAAATGCTGATTCAGAAACCTGAATTGAACTACACATGAGAAATATCCTATTCAATACAATGTGTGAGATATATTTTCCCATAATATTCGTTTACATTCCATAGGAATTTCCCTTACATTAAAAAAGGCAATATTCTTCCTTTTATTACAAAATAATCCCTACTGGAGTAAAATTTTAAAAGCTTTTGGCATCACGTCTATTTGGTTTTTAACCGAGGTTCTTTCTATCCCATCATTAAAACTGTAATAATAGGTACAAATGGCACAAAACAACTTGAAATTATATTTTAAGGTGCAATTTTCTTAGTATGACGTACGTGAAAATCTCCTAAAAATTGACAATTTTAGATTTGTGCATGTGTAATGCATCAAAACTTAATTGTTACTTTTCATAAGAGTGTTCAATACCTTAACTATTCAGGAAGCAACATTTTTGCTTTACAAAAGGCCGAAAACAAAATATTTTGTCTAAAAATATCGTTTTATAAAGTATAAGCAGTTTATTTTTGTTACGCAAAAAATATAGTGTTATAGATTATTTAATACGTTAAGATATATTTTAAAATATAGTGTTATAGATATATCAATAACCTCTATATATATCCCTTGTTTCGCAAACGCATGAGCCATTATTTGCTCTGGTTATTACTCTTTAAATGAATCCATTAGTATTTAGTAAGAACATGGATTATAGATAGGATATAATCTATATATACAGAGGTTGTTCACACATTTTTTAGACGATGTATATTGTATTCATAAAACTAAATTGCATAAAATTCTTGTGTTTTAAATGTTATATTTGACATCCAATATTCTGAACTATCTTTCGACACCGCAATTTCCAGGATAATAATGCCTTTTGAAGTGTCAGAAGAGGTATTCTATACCATTCCTCCTGAACAGCTTTCCAGAGTCCTGTAAGGGTTTTGGGACGACGTTTGGATAATGCAGATTTTAAAAGTCCGAAAGCACAAAAATCCATAGGTGATACATCGGGAGATTTAGTAGGGATATCAGTGAAGGGTATGACCTTGATACCAGTTTTTGTTCCATTTCTTTTAGGAAATTTACAGTGGATTTTGATGTGTGACTGCTAGCTTTGTCCTGATGGAGTCTCACAGATTGATGGCAGTGTGGGTAAAGCGATGGTATTTCATTCAGAAAAATTGGCGATAAAATATGTTCCTGATAGTATTTGGAGTTAATCTTGACATTTTTTTCCATTCTCTTTATTTTTAACTTGCCATTATAAGAAAAACCAGCAACAATCATGAATCCCTTAGAAAAAATTTCTTTCGATTCTTTGAACCATGTACTTAAATTTTTTTCTCCCCTTTTATGATAATAAATGGCTCTTTTTTTTGTTGCAATCATTTAAATACACCCATGATTCATCTATTGTGACAATTGTTTTCCATTTTTCTTTGGATAAGTGTTTTTCATATAGAATTCTGCAGCGTGTCCTGCGTTCAGCGATATGATTTGGAAGAAGACGATGCACATTGCGTTTTTTCGCTTTCTTAAGATTTAAATCGACGTTTATCATTTTGTTTACAGTGGACACCGAGCATTTTAATGATTTTTCAACTGTCCTTTGACTAGGGGGATTTTCTTTTAACATTAAACAACGTACCTTTGCAATAGTCGAAGATGTCCGTTTTATCCTTGGATACTTTTTGGAATTTTTGTCCTACTTGAGGCTCCAATTTGACGTTTTTTTTCCTTTCTTGTTGACGATATTACCTATCGATGCTTTAGATATCACAAAACCATGACTCTCACATCGTTTCTGGATAACGGAGTATGCATATTTCTCTTCGGAAAGAGCATAAATGTAGCCATCGAACCACTGCTCTGTTAAAAACGCCATTTTGAATAAAAACAAAACTTTCAAGCCGCAGACGATAATTTTGACTTTTAAAAAACATAGTACAATTGCAATTATTTCTTTTGCAGCAAACGATTTTTTATTACCGCTTACCAAAATCGTCTAAAAAATGTGCGAACAGCCTGTATAAAGCTGTTCGCACATTTCCGTAACTGACAGACGGACTGACTGACAGATAACGCACAGACTGTGACAACGCCAGAGTTGAAAATTGAAAGCCATGGTTCGCCACTGGACAGTAGACGAAGATTGTTTATTTACAACAGCGTTGGGAGCTTTTTCCACGCGCGAGATTGGGAGTTTTTTCCGCGCGCCAGGATTTTTGTATCTCAGCTCCGCGCGCTGAGATGTGATTGTAACTTACATTTTAAAATGTGTGTTCTTTTTATATAATAAATAGATGTATGAGATGTTAATCGTCCATGTTTAGTGCTTTTCGCCTTACACATTGGATTTATTTAATAGTGAGCCAACAGGCCAAGCTGTTACAAGACCAAACCGCTGGACCTAAAGGGCTAAGATTTTGCCTAGCGATTCTTCTTATAGTGTAAGGGTGCATTAAGAAAGATTTTTAAAACATTCTTATTAGATTTTTTAAAATTAAATTTTTAAGCTGTTTTTGTCACTTTTTTTAAATTTTGCATTTAAAATAATAATGTGAGGGTTATAAAATTTATATCACGAGAATAACCATAAAAATCCCTTTAAAATGATATATTTGTCAAATCTGTGCCTTCATTTTCTGATTTTTGGAGAATTTTCAAAGATTAATTTTTGGAATTTAATTTATTAAATGCTGATCACGTGGTTTCTTTTCTTTTTGTGATACTTTAAATTGATTTTGTGCCACGTGCATGACAACGAAATAAATTGACAAAAAAATATTAGAATACGGCAAAAGATAAAATTAAACAACTAGACTAATTGAGATGGAAGTTTTTTCAGAATTTAATTCAAATTAGTATGTTTTATGGATATTAAACATACAAATTAATTACATACATTAACCATTGCATTTAATTTGAATATTATCTTCTGAATTATTTTGTCTATAAAAATATACGTTACGATTTTTTTACAATTTTTTTCGCATTAGTCGCATATTTTGACCGTTGTATATAATTTAATGTACTTCGTAGCGAAGCACGTGTATTCAGCTAGTATTTAATAAGAATATGTATTATAGATAGGATATAATAGCTAATAAATGGAGTATTAAATTAAAAAGTAGGTGTTCACCCGATAGATTATTCTCGAAAAAGTGATGGAAATTACAAAAGCTATTATTTTATATTCTGAAATCGATATAATAGGTAATAAATAGATAAAACTCTCAAATATACAACCAGTTTTCTCAGCGATGACATATTTCAATAATAAGCCTAAAAATATTCATGAAAGGAGGATATCATATGATATGAATGCATTAAGATTTATCATTAGCATCTTATTTTACTTTTTTAAGTACCTGTTGGTGTACTTCTTAGTCAAAAATTATTACTGGCAAAGAAAAATGTCTCCACTTACAGCAGAAAACTATAATAATGCAATGAATAAAATGAAATTTGCTGGAATTTTCCATACTTTGGGAAATAAAATACACATTAAATTTTAATTAGTTCATTAAAGAAGACTAAGTTGTATAATCAGATTCAGTAAAATAAATGTATCCAATTATGTATATTCTTCCATTCTTAGAAATGAAAATTCATAGCTGGGCAGAATTTACTTAGGATTCTGAAACGCAATATGATCTTAAATTATGATTTCAGCGTTTCAGTTAATAAGATTTTAGCAAGTTTTATTTATTTACTTTTCTTAAATTAAACTGCAGTCTTGCTCAAATAAGGGGTATTATTATTTCATTTTGATGGAAACTGAAGAATACAGTATTTCAACTGAATTAATTTTATGTTTAAAAGAATGTGGTGGTGTGAAGAAAACTTTAGATTTCTGAAATAGTGATGTTGTGTTTCAAGCAATTTTAAATAAATCCAGTAATGTAGTTAAATTATATAAAATTTTAATTCATAATAAACATGGATATAGCATTTCCAGTTACGTTAGGCTCTTGTATTTTTCTGAATTACCAGTAGCCTTGAAGGAAAGCATCGTGTTTAAAAAGCAAAAATATATTTACGCTCCTTTATTTAAAGAAAAGGACATTGCATTAATAAAATCTATTATTTTCAGGGAAGATTGTGTGTAGTGTTTTTAAATACAGTTTCACCGTTTTAACCTTTATCTTGTTAAAAAAGGTGAGAGATAACACAAGTTACACATTCCACGAGTCAGATCAGGGAAAATTTTATAATGAAGTGTCCACAATACAATTTTATATCATTATGGAAACCTGTTATTGTAAATATGTTACTTTCAATATAATTTATGGCATCACTCGAGTAATGCATTTTTTTCTCCCCAGAAGTAGAAGTTTTCTCTCAATTTTTTCTTCTTTATCTTGTTTCAACATAAGCTGTTTCTATAATGATATTACGTGGCAGATATGGCTATGTGAACATATACTACATGCCTAACGTTATCATTCAATAAAATAAGCCTTTTTTGCTCATGTTTTAAAAACAATACCTCTTAAGCAAGCATTTTTTCACGTCGAGGAAAAATTTTTACGAAAACATGTAGCAAAAAATATGAATAAACTTTCAAAGGTAAAACACTTCTAATTTTTGAATAATGATGAGGTAAAAGTTTACACGAAACGAAACCATATCTGGCAGCGATGCAGCATAAAACAGTCTACGGGGAAGCGAAATGATTAATTTTCCGATATCATCGTGCGATAGATTTAAGTAAGCATTGGGCTCTTTTGCTTAAGTTCGTTCTAATTGCTTGACGATTGAGAGATTACGATTTAACATGCTTCTGTTGTTAGCGCAGTTACTCGATTGGACATAGAAGGCTCAGGAAAATCGGAAACAAATCGGAGACATGTAACGTGTGAACTGTTGCATCAGTGACTAATACAGCGATTTGATAGCTAATTGAACTGTCGTTTAGCTATTCAGGGGTACTGTAGCTTCCCATTCTGTAATTTTAGGGATTTTTGATGTGGTGCTCTCTCTTACGGAGACCTACCATGTCTGCCGTACTCCATACACATAGGAATAATGGTGTTTTCAACTTCTAAAGGAAAACGAACTAGGATTTTACAGCCAATGGGGATCATTTGGATTTTCGTTTTATCGGCACGTAAGATGGAGCTTTCGGAGGAAAGAAGTTATTGTCAAGCCAAGGGTATTTTCATTGCCACTGATTCAGGAGTCCTGCATCTCCTAATTGCCTTCCCATAGGTCATACTGAAACGACGAGTGGAGTAAAGGGCACAATGTCCTTCGATAACTATAAACTGTAGGTGCTAATTTTTTTTTTACTCGATCTATGATACGACTTAACCCCAGACAATTTTCTTTTAACTTTTGTATCAATAGAGTCACAACTTTAACCCAGACTGAGAAGGATAAATTTACGACTACTCAAGTTTTAGAGCTTAATGGCTTGACCTTCAGTGTTATAGCTGTTCGAAATTTCATCTACCAAACTGTCTCAGAAATCCACTAATATATCGTTACTTTAGATGCCACAGTTGTTTTAACATGAAAAAAATGCAATAAAATTTCCATAATGTGCCATGTATAATCGACTTAAGTATGCGTCTTGCGTACGGATATTAAGTCTTTGTGGCTGTTGTGTGAGTGGGCGTGAGCTTTGGTTCTTAATATCCAATTATTGTCATACCTGGATATAGCATTTTTAATTGCATACATTTACGAAAAGTAAGTTATGTTATCAAGGGTTCCTTTGTTAATTATAAGATATTGGTGCAAGCTATAGAACACAGTAATCGGAAAAAAATAAAATGTTAGACATATTGTTGCAGTACTATGAATTTGTTCATTAAACAACAATTTTAAATACGCATGTTTGAATACAATTCATTTGATAATGATTAACAAAACAGAACCACGAAATCTATAAAACTGTTTTTCACCATGTCACAGGGGTTTAATACGTAGTCATGTTATTTAAATTTGAGTTTAAATGAGTGCTTCTAAAGCTGCAGAAAATACGTCTTTCGTATAAAAATAAAACTTTTCTTGACATAATTAAAAGGTGGCATTATACTTTTGTAACAAAAACAAAAAATGAGACTATATTGTCTAACTGACAGGTTGTAATAGATTATGTTTCGTAATGAGCTAATTAAGGATTTCTGCGAATGTAGAAATATACGTGGGTTTTTGGAAAGTGTTGTAATTGGAGATCATATAACTTAGACATTTATTTGGGTAGGACTCATATAAATTAAAAATCCCTTGCCACTTTAAGCATTGTTTACTGATGTTCCACCTGAAGAGTTGTGTAACTCTGCAGTTAGTATCAAAATAATTAAGAAGCATGTCTTTTAGTTAGTCAAAATCGGAAATTGTAGTTAAATATTTGACTGATTCAAAGTAAGAATATTTTCCGTCTGATTTGTGACTATACCGTTTATTAATATTTATATTCCAAAAACCGAGGAGTTAGGATGATATATAACTTACTTAGAGTTAAATTATAATTTAACTAGACTAAACAATGTTTCTTCAAATTTTGCAACTTAGTGATTTGATGAAAATTTCATTCGGAGACATTTTGATAGTATTGAAACTTGTGGCGTATTGATATACATTGTTTCCCACATATATATTGATATATTGGTTGGTTGGTTAGAGTATTTCCCTCCGAAAGATGACTTATGACATTTTAAAATAAAGCTGGCTTAGTGATTTAGATAAACCAATACTAGTAGACTACCCTTTTGACATGAGGTTTAGGTCCTAAGGGAATATATCGGAAATTGGCGGTGTCACGCTTTTGGAGGAAATAGTTTAATAGAGTAGTTTAATATTATAACATTTGATTAAATGTAGAACATTCATGGCAATACGAATTTATTTATGCTCTGTCTGAAATTTCTCCTTTTAAACTCCAATACAATTGCATAAAAATGTGTAAATAACTTGTGTAATAAAATATGTTTAAAATTCGTGTATTTCGTTAATACATATTTGTTCCCATCTTAAACTAATGATGTTGAGAGTTTATGACTTTGCCCTGTCATATTATAATCTATATATTTAAGTTGCTAAGCCGACTTTTTGGGCAGTCCGTGAGTGAAAACTGCTGCATCAATTTACTTCATTTTGGTATTATACGAAAGATTGTATTCTGTAGATTTGTCAAATTTGGTTTTTGTAATCGCAATTTCTATTAAGTAGCGGTAATTTACAATTAAAAATTTATTTCTGCGCATGCTCCGTGGCATGTTTAGTTCTGGCTTTGGAAACTCACTGTTTCTGCGCATGCTTAGTGACATGTTTTAATGATAAACATGTTTATTCCGAGGAGTCTCTCTAGATCTCTCTCTCTCTGCCATTTATATTTTTATGATAATTATGTTTGTGAAATATAAGATTAAACCTGATGTAAATTGTTTATTTCGCGCTATTTAATGAGCTTATAATTTACAATTAAAAAAATTGCTTTCTGCGCATACTCAGCGACATTGTTAAATCTGGCTTTAGATCCTCTATAAGAACGAGGCCGCTTAAACACATTGATTTGTTTCTGCGCACTATTATGATTTTCAACATTTGGCAATGATGTGTTGAGTATAATTTGTGTACTAGTGCACTTATTTGCTATCTAGTCATCATGTTTTGACGGGTAGTAACTAGTAGCTATAAAGTTTTCAATAAATAAAAGAAATAACACTGAACATTAATTTTATTGTATTTTGCTCGAGTTTAAATTACGTTGAATAAAAATGTCACTTGCTATAATAACGTGTTAGTTGGTTTTTCAAAACATAGGTAAGTAAAATCGTTATTATATTGTTCCTCATTGTTGAATAGCTGTACATTCCGTATTTCATGATTTAACGTGCCCAACTTGCATATTCTAGTGAATGGTTTAACATATTATTATCCATATTTTGGTTCAATCATAAATAACAAATACTAAAGTTTATGCTTATTGAGCTTGAAAAGTTATAAATACTTCATGCATAAATTCTTCAAATATGAGCTTCAAACGTAAATATTTACTCGTGTATATGCATGTAAAGGGAAATGTTATTGATCATGTATAGATTTCTTTAGAAAGTTATAGGCTATATTTTAAATGTATGACATTTCAAGTAATAATAACCTGTTGTGTGATAAATTTTTTTCCGATATATCTGATTACTTATTGATTTCAACATTGAAAATCCTACCAAAATGCAGCAGATTCGGAGTTAAACCTGTATCTATTCCCTTAAAGAGCTTACAGTAATGATGCATGTATTATAAACTTCTTCATACTTTATTTATGTTTCAAATAAGCATTCGCATTTTCTTTAGTTGACTAAAGCTGCCTGGGAAGCATTTGAAATAATGAATTCACTAAATCTCAATCGTAACAAGATTAACTAAAACGAAAATTATCCATTCAAATAGCCAAAAAAGAAGATTAATAGAATTAAAATAAGGGACGTTAGAGCGTCTTTATTGAATGGCATCGGAATTTAGGAACACTAGGCAGAAACATTTTCTATTATGGATGGAAATATCTTTTAATGACGCCAAAGCGACAAACAAAAGAATTCCTTGAGCTACCGATGGAAGGTTAAAGAATTTATGCATAATGTGTTCTATATTAATCTACTAATTAAACGATAACATCTCTGAGTCTTAACGTTTAATGAATAGGAAAAATAATTAGGTACATATTTTCTCGGAAAACGTGTGTACATGAACACACGACGTCTACATATGTACACAGAAACACATGTATATACAGTGAAACTTCTCTATAGCGGTCAGTAATAATGGTACCGATAAGAAGTGGCCGTTTTGAGGGGTGGCCGTGGAAAAGAGGTTCCTTCCAAAACATTGGCTCTACGGAGTCTTGAATTAGTTGTGAAGAAAATATGGCCGTTTAGAGAGGTGGCCAGCTAGAGAAGTTTCAATATATATATATATATATATATATATATATATATATATATATAGTCATTTTTTCCTCTGCTCTCATCTGGCCATCGTGTGATTTTTGACGCTTTGTTACTACTTTCTTATTTCTGTTGCAAATGTCACACTGATAAACGAAATTTTTCTTCTCGAAGTTTCAGGCAAAGACTTGGCAACAAGTAAATCTTCATAGAACATGAAGAGGACGATACAAAAGATGTTTAATTCAAATTGCGTGAACAAATAGAACACTTATCTTGTTCCAAGTTAGCGACTTAATTTTTCTCCTATTTTATTTGCTAGTTCTGTTTTCCTGCAACACTCTTTAAACCTTCTTTAACCAAACTCTTTAACAAAGTGTAATTGTTTGTTTTTCTTGATAATTTGTTTATTGCAATTATTTCATAATAATAATACAATTGTTTAGTAATAATAATAAGCACTTTCATATAATGATGATTCTTGTGCAGTTATCTCTTTTTAAACTAAGTAACTCTTAACTAATTCAAATATTCATTAAAGGAAGAACTTAAATGACAGTCTCTTTATCTGCCATTTTTAATAAGCCTGAAATACTTTAGTCTTATTCCAATAAGCCTCGATGAAACCAGGCTGTTTGAGCAAACTAATGGGAATTTTCTAACTATCCTAAAGATGTATGGGCTCGTTACAATAAACGTAAAAAATATTACGCTAATTGTAAAGTTTACGAATAATTTTCCAATTAACCTGGCGCATTTGCAAAATGAAGGCACTCTTAGCAATAAGCAGGATTTGTCAATTCGCATACTACAGATGTCTCTCTCTATATATATTCAGTGAAACTTCTCTAATGCGGCCAGTCATGGTCCCGAAAATGTGGCCGTTTAAAGGGGTTGCCTTCGAATAGTTTTACCGTATGCATATTGTACACACTTATGTGTAAGTGCATTTACTTTAAGTGTAAACGTGTAGATTGATGTTCTGAGAAATGACGCTGCATTGGATTAGGTTTTAGAAAATTGCAACGCTTGTAGCGTTGCTTAGGGCACTAGAATTCATAAGTACGGTACGATTACCAGAGAAAAACATAAAAAAATCACACCGCCGTATAAAGAATGAATTAAATAAACTGACATCTGTTTTGTTATCAAAATTCTTGGTCTCTGTTTTTAAAAGGAGAGATGAAAAGTTTAAGAATTTTTCTAATGTGGTAGAAAATGTAGCTATGTGATCTAGTTTATGTAGATTATAAATCACATAATTATTTTTAAGCCTAGTTTGTATGCAATGTTTCGATGATATATTTTGATTGTTATATAGTTATCTGCTTCTTTGGGAGAATTTCGGAGTTATAGTTAAAATATTTGCAGTTGTAGTTAATTATTTGTAGTTATAGTTAAAATTTTCGAATTCAGAGCTTACTGCATAGTAGTTACATATGAACGGAATAAGTTGAAATTTTAAAATAAATTAAACCAAGATTGAGGGGGGATATTTTGAAAAAATTTCCAATATTTGTCGACATGATTAAAAATATGAGAGAAGATTAATATGAAAAAAAAGAACAAAAATTAATACAAAATTGCAAAATTTTATTTATTTTCTCAAAACCTCAAATAAACTGCAATAGGTAATGGTTTCGAAACGCCATATTTATTCATAGTTTCTTCTAGATGTTTCTTCGAGATTCATCTCACGTTTTTTATTCTTTCTTTTTCAAAATGCAATTCATAATACAATTTATTTTCTTTCGCTAATTTCAAAAAGGACCAAAATAACAATTTAAGATTTCTTTTCAGATATACTTTATGTATCGATTTTTTAGGTGTTTTCATTTATTGTCGACAGTAATGCTCTAATCTTTTTCCTGTCTATATTTTTATCTATGTCCTATATCCTGGAGCGATTTTTTTCCCTTTGTAATCCGTCTCCCTATTTTTAACAATAAATTTTGTCCCACGTCTAATCAATTTAAGACACCGGGAGATCTCAGCAAAATCTGTAATAATTGCCCTAATTTTAGCTAACATTTCAAGAACTATAATAATAATAATAATAATAATAATTATAAACTCATGTCACAACAGTCCGATGTGAACCAAGGCCAAGCGTTGCCCATCTCCGCTTTCTTGACCGTGGGCTTGGGATGCCATACAGCATATGTCTCAGACAGGTGGTCAACCTTACATGGAACCCCCACAGTTTAGTTCACAAGCATGCTTGGTCCCCATTTTTCGACACACTAAAGGGATGAAAGGCTGAGTCGACTTTACCTAGTCGCAGAATCGAACCCTGGAGCTGTGGTGTGGCAGCTTGAAGCCTTTAACCACTAGGCCACCGGGCGTCAAGAACTGTAATAAATGCTTGAAAAGATTCTACACCATTTTGATTAATACACTTAGCCTCGACGTAAATTTTGAATCGTTGTGCATCGAGGGAAAATATATTTTTCAAAATGTTATTTGTCTTGTTGATAGTTCTTAACGCCAAGTCAGATTTTTATGATAAAAATTACACAGTTTGCTAAAAATATAATAGTTTCCTTATAAATATTATGGTATCCTTTTATTATAAATATTTGATAAGTAATAGGAAAATTAAATTAAACATTAGGTATATACTGAAGAGTGATATTTGAAAAATTAATCAACTCCAGAATTTAATATTCGCAATATGAACCGTAGCCAGAAACCCTGGTGCAATTTTCTTTTCATAAGTGGGAATCTTTTGCAAATGGATTTCCATCAGATAAGACGTCAACAAACAGGCTAATAAATTAACGAAATATTAAATTTTGAATTTTAAAGTGGTCATAAAAAATTACAAATGATGTATTGAGTTAATAACTCTAATCGAAGGAAATGGATTAGCGACAAACTTAAAACACAAGGTAACGTAATATTTGTTTTGTTTACTGTATGTGTTTATTTGGTTTTTGAGTTCAAAACTAATAACCTTTGTTCTGAGAAAGTAAGCGTAAAACTGCCAGTAGTTGTTTCATACGCATGTTTAGAGTTTTTTAAATTTTATGAAGCTTTTCCAACATATTTAATTTTTTAACTTCCTTTTAATGCTTTCTCAAGAGGAATAGTTGCAAATGTAACTAGAGTTCAAACAAATATAGTTGTGGGCTTTATAGAAGTAGAGCACAAAATAATGAATCACTCTAGTTAGATGTTTCCAGAAGGAAAAGTGCATGGGGGGGGGGCAGAAAATGTATTGTTGATAACTCGCAAAGTTTTACATAGCATAGACGCAAAACTCAACGAGTGCGTTAACATCATTGGTAGAACTAAGAAAGAAGCTATTTGTGCATCAAAATTTTGAAATTCAGCTAGATTCAGTAATGCTCGATTAATTGCGTCCTTTTACTGGAAACTGAGATTCGTAGAATCAGGAAAATTGCTGACCCTAATCAAATGCCAACAAAAATAAGGTATCCAGCTGAACCAGCCAAACTGTTTTCCATTAGGAAGAATGTTAAGCTGCCTTCAAACTAAAATAGTGAACGAAAGAGGTTGAGGAACAGATACAGCCGATCAATGACTAGATCTGTCCTATGGAACTGAAATTCTTGTGTCTAAGAAACAGCAGCTCACACATGTAAATGTTGGTAGGAATGATCCGATATCCCGGAAAAATTCACCCGAACCTCAACACAGTCGGTGTCTATAACTATGTTGCAAAGTGTAAACATCACATATAAAATCTTACAAGGACTATAAAACTATAGAAAATGGTACAGAAAAGATAAAAGTTGAAGCTTCATCGACTAGTAGAATTCAATTTGGTCCGACAAAATGTCACTTACGTTTTCCCTCCACCTTACTCGAGATTTCTTACAGAAGAGCACCAACTGACTGCTTGATAGTAGACTGAATAAAATATTGGTTTCTCAGTTAGGTTAAGGGCTGCAAATTTTTCGTTAGCTCTTTGTATAATTCATTCGGTTTCCTTACAGTCACGATTTATCTGGTTTTCTACGAGAACATAGCATCCCATTCTACAGAAACGCTTTTCCTAATAAGACTTGTATTTGAGGAATCTTGGTTGTACTCCTATTGCCAAAATTACCACGACATCCTATCGAGATCATTTGGTATTAAAAATTTATTCTTGTAATATTTTGTCAGTTAATTGCAGTTTAATAATTGCACTTGTATATATTACTTATTACTAATTATTAACTGTATATTTACTATAACTTTTGTATATGCTGTTTCAAGTTATGTTTTTATATATCATGTAAGTTTATATTCTAAATCTCTGTAAAATTCTCAAGAGCTGCATAGCCCGGGTTCTCCGAAAATGATCCATTGTTGGAAATCGGCCTATTGAGACCATGACAATGATGTATAACGATGTGGTGCACTCAGTCACTGGCCTAAATGCTACTGAAATGTAAATAAACATTTGAAGTGGAAAAGACCAGATCTCAGTAGTGTCCTTCCTCATGATCCCTCAGTTTAAAGCAAAGTTGGGCAAAAGATGAACGAAAGTTTTATTGTTAAAACAATATATAAAAATGCCTCCAAGTCTACAGTTGTTTTATAATTGATTGACTCCTGGTGAGCCAATTTTTTTTAGTTCCCATATTTGTCTAGACACTTACTGTTTCCACTATATTTTCTGACAGGAGATCACATATAACTGAATATCACGTCTTACAACTTGATATAAAATGTCACATTTTGTTAAGAACCATATCTATTCATATGATCCTAACAGAAATGGAAAATTTTAACGTTTGAAATTTCTTTGAGACATTGACAAATATCATTCACTTAGAAACTTTAAACTCCTCTTAAGTTCATATATTTTGTAAGTTACGCTTTGTTCACATAACTTTCCGATTTACCCTTCGTTTGCAAATGCTGCAAATATTTTTTTTAATTTAAACGATCTAGAATGCTGTATATAGAAACCTTAATATTAATGATCTGGATGTTTGTCTTCTAAACTAGTTATATTTAGCCATGGTATAATTATACCGAAAACCGAATTGTTTGCTTTATATCATTTTACAAATGAGTAAAGAACTATTAAATATGATTGGACGAATTCTTTGTTTGAAGCACTGAAGTTTGTTAGTAGTTCCTGTCAGGAATTATTTTCAAAAACCAGTTCAACTTTTATTGCTATGACTTAGAAATACACATAAATTATTTAAATAATTTTGCGCCATTATATGTGCTTAAAATGAACAAGTTTAGTACTTGTATCTATAATAAATAGGGATGTTTATTAACTGAAGAATTTGAACTCACACTAAATACAGAAAAATCGTATAATTTGATTGCATGACAGCTCTATGAAAACGTTTGCGATAAATAATTTAATCTAGAACTGTTAATTTGTATGCAGTATCTATTTGCCAGTTATTATAGCCAAAGAATAAATAATTAAATATTCATTATTATTAAAATTAGGACGCAAATGCCAATATATAGCATTGAACATCCATGTAAGAATGAAATACAACTTCATGTTGTTCGTAAAAAGTATAAATGATCTGGCAATTTATTTCTTTTTATGGGAATTCCAAAGTTAAGAAATTTTTAAACTTATGGAAAATATTTTTATTGTTTAATTATGAAACAAAATTAAATTTAACGTTTAAGTTGCAAATATGAGCTTATTAATATCTATCTATACAGCTAAAGTATTTTTCAAAGTATAAATTTGCTTGCTTGCCTTGAGGCTCCAGAACGTTAACTTGATTAGAAGATTCATTAGCTGTGAAAATGAAGTAATCAGTTAATTTTTACAAACATGATTTATATTTTCATATATCTACACATTGCACCATAATATTTAAATTATTCTCTAATTATTTATTTTACTGACAGAAAAGGATATGTAGAACATAATGGTTGAAATAGATCAATTTTTGGAAATTTTTGAGAGTGTATAGTTCTTTTCATAGAAGTGTAATTATCCTATTAATCACATTCATAATGCATTTCAAAGATCCACAGTATTTCGAAATAAAGTTAGAGTTAAATTTTATGCCTTGTATCATGTTATTAAAGAAAGATAAAAACTACAAAATCAAGACATCAAGTATAACTTTTATTCTGGTTAATAAGTCCTTTATTTGAATTCCATATTAGCTTCGTATGTTTGCCATTGTGCTACCAATAGTTGACTGAATAACTTCCTCATTTTTGTTTGAGTTAATCTGTTAGGATAATTTGTGTTCAGTGATGTGTTTAAGTGTTCAGTAGAACAAAATTCTGAAAAAGAACCATACTACCGTAAAGATAGTGATTTGGAAGCTAAACAGTTACAGTGTAAGCAGGGTTTGTATCAGATTTATCATGCTCAAAACAAGAGAATTTTGCAATGACATACCGTAAAGTTGACACCAGGTGTGAATTAGTACGAAATAACACATCTATTTGTTTTAGAGGCAATAGATGCATGACAGACTTTGATCTCCAATTAAAGAGGATTCTATTATTATCAAGGATAGCCTTAAATACAAAGACTTTCAATTTAAATTGTTCCTTAGCGTTGAAATAAAAATTTCCTCTTAAAACATGTTCATTTTGGTCCCCAATTCAAATGGAATTGCTATTTAATGAGTTCATTATTAACGGTAATTTATAACTAAAATTCTTATTCAAATAATTTTTTTCTCTATATAGAATCACCATGTAACAGTGCATGTTATTACTTTTTTTTGGCCAATGAATGCTTTTTAGAGACGCACTTTATAAAGGCTTTTTAGCTTTATATCTGTTCAGAAGATTGCATATGAATCATCTAGACATTACTGAATAATACTGTTTAATCGCAGACAGACAATACCTCGGATATCTTCTTTCTTGATACTGTAAAGTATTCTGATGTTTTAGAAGCAGAATAAAATCCTAACACAAATTCCAGTTACTTCTCACCACATCTGTCGACATGTAAAAACATCAGTGGAATTTATAATATATTTAAACAATATTTGTGAATCTACTAAATAGAATATTGGTTAATGACAAACCTTAAATTGTTTAAAAGTCTCTAGAATGAGCAAACTTATTCGGCTTCTTCTGGAGTATTTTAATTTCCTCAAATATATTTGATTCCTTGCGCATCATACGATTTGTAATAAAATAATTGAATTACTTAATTTAACTAATAAAGTAATTATCTGTATTAAAATACTTGCATTTTTAAACCATTTGAGTGATATAATTTTATGTAAGAATATCTACTAGGAGATTGAACATTCTAAGAAAAGTTATACTAATATATATATATATATATATATATATATATATATATATATATATATATATATGTATATATGTATATATATGTATATATGTATATATATATATATATATATATATATATATATATATATATATATATATATATATATATATATATATATATATATATATATACATATATACATATATATATATATATACATATATATACATATATACATATATATATACATATACATAAATATACATATAAATATACATATACATATATATACATATAAATATATATATAAATATATATATATATATATATATATATATATATATATATATATATATATATATAAATATACATATAAATAAATAAATAAATATATATATATATATATATATATATATATATATATATATATATATATATATATATATATATATATAAATATACATATAAATAAATAAATATATATATATATATATATATATATATATATATATATATATATATATATATATATATATATATATATATATATATATATATATATATATATATATATATATATATATATATATATATATAGGGTTGAAGTGAGGTAAGTGAGAACATGGGCTTATAACCCTGAAAAATTTTATTTAGAAAAATTTCAAGTGTACTTTGTAGGAAAATTCTTTCTCTACTGTTTTCCGTGTCTTTTTGGTACTACAATATTCAGAAGGGCTAAGCAAAGGGAAAAACTTTTTTTGATCTTTTAACATGCATTTGTTACTCTAAAACAAATAATACAAATATACTTATTTTGTTAATATTCGGACGTTGCTGACACTGCTAACTAGAACAACAAATATCTCCACAATGAAAGAATGTAAAAATATAGCCTTCCGTTCAGCATGAAATATCTATTCTTTCCCTTGCCCTACTTATTTTGCTATAAGCAACTATGATTTATTGGTACCAGTGTTCTCACTTGCAAGGGCAAGTGAGAACGCAAAACACCAAAATTTTAAACATTTACAGCAAAAAATCATTGTGAACAGATTAAAAAATAATAAAACTATAAATGAAGAACATAACTAAAAGCAAGTAAGCAAATTTTCATTCAAATTCAACAACTTGTTAAAAACTTATTTAGATTCAAAGTGGAACTATATGATTTTGCGTTCTTACTTACACTACTTCACCCTATATACATGTATGATGAAATAAGAAAATTTATTTGTTTAGATATTTTTGGGTGAATTTTTATATGCTTGTACAAGTAAATTGGAAGTTGAGCTAGAAATCGTGTAGCTATTTTGATTGCGAAACAATATATCTTAAAGAATATGTTGTTTAAATTATTATACATTTTATTACATATCCCTCTCTCCCCCTGTCTGTAAACAAGGTATTATGTATTGTTTAATTCTTGATTTAAGAATCGTAACAGAAATGTTAATCTTCTATATCCTAATGTTAATGCAACTACACTGTATGTCTACATAAATTGATAAAGTTTTAAAAAAATTATTAGGGTGGGTGGACGGAAAAGCGATTTGATATGACAAAAATATGGTTGTTGAAAAGAGTATGTAAAAAACTAAATATAAAGCATAGAATTTCCATGCGTTGAAGTAAAAACTATCAAATAATGAAAGAAAATCGGGCATTGTCCCTTGGGATTAGAAATTCTGATACATAATCCTGATATGAAATTATCCCCCATCGTCATAAAGAACATAAATCAGTAACACTTCATAATTTCAGATTTAATAGTGCGTATTCCTTGATCATGACATAGTTTAAATATTTTTGCCATAATACAAGAATACTTTATTTATGAAAGAGTACATACAATATTGGTTACAAACATGAAACTACATTAATATATTGATCAAAATCCCTATTGAAGGAAGTATGTATTCGAAACCTCTAATCTACATACTTTGAACACTGAAAGGAAAGGCTCTAAAACTAGCATGAAAATTATCTTCAATTCCATTTCTCCGAAAATATACTTTATATTTTGTTGTAAATATTTTCAGAAGGTACAAGCACAAAATGAATATTTTAGGTGACAACTTCATTACAAATTTGCATGCATCTCAGGTACATTTCAAAGCACGAATTGAATTTCTTTTTACGACCATCGAGATGACCAAAAGAGAAACAAATCTCTTAATAAGATGTTTAACAATACTTCATTTCCAGAGGATTTATTGCACACGTTTTATGTTACATAGAAGTACACAGGGAACATATTTTTTAAATTTCATGTACGCATATTACATGTTATAACAACTACAACTTTAAATTAGAATTTCTTGGTTAAATATTTTCGTATATAAATATATAGGATTTAATTTTTAAGGCGAATACATACAGCTTCCTTTCATAAATATGAAACTTGTTTCATTAATAAGATTAAACCAAAAGAAATAACAATAAAAGTAAATGTTTTATATTTTGGCAAATTTTTGGTTGATCATACTGATAGGTTATTGCTCTCAAATTTGTAAACTTGTCATGCATCTTTGATATAATTCCTGTACAAAATGTGTAAATTCTTTATCATGATAAAAACTATAAATGCATTATAAATATCACAAAGAAATCTCTTCAAAACTTCAATGTCCTACCCAAAAAAATATATTTGACTATTTTATATACGTAGAGAGAGCAATAGGCAGCTCGAATAAAATGTATAAAAAATAACTAAAGGTAAAAAAACTACAAACAAACAAAAAATCAAACAAATATACATTTCTATGATCTCACTTTCATAACTGAAATAAATAAATCACTCAAAAATAATGTTAAGTAAGTACATAAAATGAATGAAAATGCATTACTTCACCTAAAAATGAATGACAAAATTAAAACTGGAAGCAGGTGAAATATCGGTAATTTCTTTACAAATTTATGAAAGAAATCATTAGTAAAAACTACTGTAGGCCTGTGTTTGTTATCAAATGCATGCAACATGCTTTAAAAGATTATAAGTTTGAAAAATATTTTTTAGGATAAATATTAACTTTTGGTTAAGAATTAGAGTCAAAATAGTTTGCAATCAAAGTGATTGTTTTTAATTTGTCTATAAAAATGCATATATATTTTAAATACATGCGTAATAAATGCCTTTAATAAATAATTCCTATAAATTCATTATGGCGTAAATGATATATACATCAAAATAAGTAATCAGTGCTAGTGCATATGTTTGTTACGAAATATTACTCAGGAATGCCACGGAGATTCTCTACGGCTATTAAATATATGTCATTACTTTTAAAGTATAAAGAAGGTAAGAAGTTGATGTGTAGAATGATTTTCAAAGAAACTATCTTGCTTAAAACATAATGCATATGCATTTTTCACAGAAAATGCTGTCGGTTTAACTTCACATTCATTGAATCTAACAGTTTTTCAGTTTAAGGAAGAAGTGATAAATAACAAGCATGTTACCACAGAATGATCATAACATCAATATACACAGAAGCAAAATAAGTCTGGTGATTATTCTTATTGGAAACATTTATAGCCGATGGTTTCTTTTTTTGTTGGACTTCCAAAACCACATATAATGTTAAAAAAGAAAAAAAATGGGAATTTTTTCTTGTTTTCATTTTTTAGCAAGTCCATTTTCAATGTCGTGTTGTGGGTTTAATCATTTTCACTTTCCCCATTTCTGGAAGAGACCAGCTCTCTGGCATCTGCAGTTGGTACCCCACAGGTTGCATCTGCAGGAAGAGTTGAAACAGCAGTCACTTGGTCGGTGATCGCAGCTGCTGCCACGTCGAATGCAGCTCCTTCTATTGGGAATGTTGTTAAGACTGAGTAAAAAATATGAAATACCAAATATGTAAGTCGCTTTAAAAACTTAGCATACGCAGTGTGTCTTGAAAAGAAAACAGATTTCTTAATATGCCATGAAAACCAGCAATGCTGCCTTGAAGTTTTATGTTTCGGCATGCATTCCTTTAACCCCGTAATGAGTCATCGAAAAGGGGATGATGGTTAGTCGAGAACGTTTCTGTCAACTTACCCTATACAAATTAATAGAAAACAAAGGAAGAAAGCATTGATCACTGCTAAGGTTTCATTAATATTAAAACTAAAGGCAGAAAGGGGTATTTAAATGATATCCTCCCCTCATTTAAAAAAATTGGTATCCTCGTGGATGAGGACACAATACTTATACGTTTAAGTCACAAAACCTCTATTCATTACGATTTCCTTCTAGAAAGGGAAAAAGTCAGGGAAAAGAGTTATTTGGTTATTTGGGCAATTAATTTCGAAAAAGGACCTTTTTTTATATTATGGAATATTTTTAATGGAGAATTGGCAAAGTCGAGCAAGAATCTCTGGAGCCAGAAAGCTAGCATATGTTGCATGGTACAACGTCCCAGTGGCATAGGAACAGGTGAATCTTAGGGAAAAAAGAAAAAAAGTAAGAGATTTAAAAGAATTTCCATATTTGTTCACAAAAATGGAAATGACTTCGCAGAAAAATTTGTTGTAAGATGACATTGAAATCATGCAAACTGCAATGATTATATCATAGAAAAAATTCCAAAGATGACTTAAATAAAAATCCATTCCTGCGCTGGTTCAGCAAGCCCAGCAATGTATTGAAATAAAATGGGCAAATTTTGAATGAACCCTATAATTTTCTGCAAAATACACGATACTTTAGTAAAAAGGTTGGTTTCTTTTCCGCCACACTGCGTACACAGTCTCTGCAACTGAAAAATATAATATAAATACATGTTTCACCTAAACTACACATTACTTTTGGGAGGAAATGTTTAATCTAAATATTGCACGGGTGTTCTATAATTTCGCATGATATTATTAAAGATCAAGTATTTTAAAAAGAATAATTTCTAAAGCATCAATTATACAAAAGCTTAAGTTCGAAATTCCCCTTTAGCTTAGTTTTATAAGGAATTGATACGGTTTGTTTATGCCGAATTTACAAATAAACTTCTGCAAAGTTGAGACACGTGTCTAAACGGTGGAGGTGATTTCCTACATGTTTGCCAACAGTGTTATAGTTTTATAAATGCTGTGACTTACTATTGTGACCAGTGATTATACTAAGTATTATTCGCATCAGTCTTTCATTGAAACAACCCTTAAATCCTGCTTTATTTTTGAATTTTTATCATGTGTCACACGTTTTTACTAACGAAAATTACTCACCAGAAAATATTCAATGCATTTCTTTTAATCTCTAAATACACTACCAAACACCGGATGAACAATGATAAGCTACTAGAAATTTTTCGGTCCTAAAATACTTGATAACTGGGTGATGCTTTGAAATTGTGTTATTGCTTCATAAGTAAGGTGCAGAGATATCTAATTTTGAGGGAATGTGCCGACGTGATATTTATTTAAGAAATTCCGTGCAATAGAAAAGTAAAAATTCTTAAGCAACTTACTTCCGTGTCGACAAGAGGTACTGGCGAAGAGCTTCATAGTTCGGTTCCTGGTAACTGTCCAGCGAACTGTCTGATAAGGAAAAGCCCAAACATGCAATTACGAATTAGACAGCAACCTCAACTACTAGTGCTACTACTTTATTCAATGTGCATTGAAGTTTCAACTGTTTATAAGCAGTGGATTTCATTTTTATTATTCTCGTCCTTCAACAAAAAGCTTTTCCATATATTTAGTACATTTGAGATGTTACGAAAAATGAATTAATTTATTAATGATACAAAAAAATTCTACCACAGCGTAAAAATATATGGATTGTTTAGCATTTTTAGAAGGGATAAATTTTCTTTATAGCCATTATATCTAATATGCTGGGAAAAAAATTGCCAAACTTTAAGTAAAGTCTTACTTACGCGAGATTTACTATCGTAACTGAAAATATTTGAATTATAAATACTAATAAAAAGGTATATTTTTAAACGAAACTAATGGCTAAACATAAAATTCTTTCAAAAAATCTTCATTTTAAAGTTTTCTTTAAAAACGTATGGGATCACATATGTTATATTTTAAGCAATTTAATTTTTTGTTTTTAATTTTGTTTATTTTCAGATCCTAAACCTATAAACTCTTATTATGCTTGTAATACATTAATAATACAAAATGTTTCTTTTAGAATCAAATGCAGTAGTTTCCAAAAACTTCATTAGTTTTGATAAATAATCATCTGGGCTAACGCGACCGTCCGTGTAGCATTATTTTTTTTGTGATTATTGATAATAAAATAGAATTTCTATATTATTTACAGACCGAAACATTACTCGTGCGTGTTCTTAAATAAAATTGATAATTAAAAAAACAATCTTTCTCATTATTAATCAGTGCTAAGTATTAGCATTTTTTGTAATTTAAAAAATCCTTAGGTGGCATTTGGAGAATGTGTTAGTGCTATACAGAAGACATAATTTTCCTGGAAAGCCACATTATGATATTTTTTCGTTGTTTGTTGTGGGCCGTAGTAGATTTGCTGTTTTAAATCTTTAAGGAATTTATAAGTAAAAGTATTTATATTTTTTTTAAACATATATCAGTTTGGAAGATTTGAAAACAAAAGAGATTTTTCTGAGAAGATAATTTAAAATATGAAAATATGACATGTGCATCAATCATGCTGATGACTGTTTAACTTTTAACGTTTAACTATTGGTCAACATATTAAGGAATAAAGACGTTACTTAAAGTTTTCTTAATATTAAAAAGGAAAATACTGGCAACCGACAACAAAAAATAATAGAAGAATGAAAACCACTGCTTAATTACGCTGAAACATATTAAAAATATAATTAACAAGATATAATGAAATATGTATTTTAAAAATTTTGGTTTATCATTTATAATATAAATAGTTTATGAGCTTTTGTCCTCTTTTGTTCATGGAAACTTAAAGTAAAAGTTTATTTAACCTCAATATTTTTTCTACCTAATTCTTTTCCGTTCCAATTTCTGTTTCTCAATTATTTACTTCCAAACAAATCGTTAGGAAATTTCAGCCTTGTATGTGTGGACATCATAAGAAGCAAGCAATTTATCATACTATAAATCAAGCTTATTAAAAAATCAGACAAGACGAAAATCGTTAAGCAAATACAAATTAGCAATTCTATGTCAAGAAAAGCAGTTTGGGTTCCATTTGCAAATAACAAAGCGTATAAAATAGCATATATTAATATTTAGTAACCTACATGATTTCTTCCTTTAAAAACCTAAATCTTGTTACGTTATGCAAGTAACATTCTCTAAATATTCAATGTAATAAAATTTTATTATATTTATGTTACATAACAAATAAGAAGAGTTTTAACAATTAAGTTTCGAACTAAAAATGAGAAAACATATTGGTAAAATTATATCAAAAATGTCAAACATGGATCATAGTTAAGTTTCCGTACTACACACAGCTCTCTCGAAGAGGAAAAAAAGCAATAAGCACAGACATTTATATATTCTATAAAATAACTTCCGACACAAAGATATTTTTGTCGTCATGCTAAAGAGGCTTTTTTTTAGAATCCATGTTTGTTACACGAAAACTAAACAGCGCGGAGTTTAACACCAAGTTTAAATATGATTCCGGAAATCTTCAAATATAGGTGTCTACCGATATCGTAAACATTCAGACTGAAGTCTAGAACGATATTACATTCCATAAAATTAAAAAAAAATATTGTTATATTTACAAATTATTTCGAAAAATTGAGAATATTCTTAATATTCTTAGATTCACCGAATGTTTACTGATCAGAAATAATTTGAAGATAATCAGAATAATCTTATATTACACTTTTCCTAATCAATTTATTATTAACTTATTTATTCAATATATTAACTCAGTATATTAACTTAGTATTCATATATTAACTCAGTAGTTCATTTTATAATTTAAAGGAAACTCAATGAAATATGTTTAATGAACGGTAAATTATCAATATGTTTTAAATTGTAGTAAAAGCTTAAATTCAAATTACGAGCTCAAAAGTCTAACTTGTACTACATATATAACACAAAATGAGAAACAAAAATATCTCACTAGTGAAGCCATAAGATAAAGGCTCCTGGATTGTTTTAAAAATGAAAAGTTATGAGATTATAAATAAATAAATATATCATGCATAATGTTAAAAAATATTCTTTAAGAAATTCTATACAATGCATTAAAAGTTAGCTAACACAATCGCGTTGCCTGATCAAGCAGCTACTTACCACGCATTACGTAAGCATTAGTCATGACAGCATAACATAGGAGCAGAAGAACCGTCACAACCAAAGGTTTTAGAAGGTATTTCATTCTTATATGAAGATTGACACACGAAGTTTATCTCCTGAAAGAGACATAAAAACGGTTATTATCAAATTTTCGAAACGTCTCTCCGAGTTAAGTACGTTCAAGCATTCACTGATAAAATAACACACTATTTCTATTTCTTTGTCATTTAGTTCCAGACTACGGATTTCCTAAGAAGATTATATATATATATATATATATATATATATACATAGTAACATGACATGTTATGGAAAACATAAGCAACTGAAACACACTTTTTATGATATCTTATATTAGAGCCTCATATATATTTAAAAATGTAGTTAAAGTATTAGTTATAATTTACGACTACAACAAAAAAGAGAATTCCTCGAATTCTCTTTTTCTCCTCGAAAACATACTTTCATTTCCTCTTCTTAGAATCAACATACTACTCTTAATTTATTATGCCTTCAGTTTTGTTTCTTTTCTTATATTCAGTTGAATTGGAAACTTTTACAAAACGCTTTTTATGTCTTTCTTAAAAATTTCTGACAACTTTTTTTCAATAACACCGGTCTTCCATAACACCGGTGCTGCTACTTTTTAATATTTTCTGAAAAGTAACTTACATCGATAACCGTAACATAAACAAATTTTTGAATAAAAAGCCTCCAAAAGACATCCTAAAAATGGAAGGCTAAACCGTTACCTAAGATTATTTAGGAGAGAAAACTTGTTCGATTCACAAGAGACCAATTTGAAAAGTTTCCTTTGAACTGTAAAACGTCAATATCATGATAACTTGCTACGTGACATATCTAGCTTACAGACTGCGACCGAGAATTTTCGCGATTTATTAGCATTTCTGTATGTAGTTTTCAGCGATGAAGAACATTTGATATCCTAAGCAATCTAAGGAGGTACGGCATTTTCAGCGAGATTCAAGTTATGTTGCTACATATTTTCCTTTCATATCACATGAAATGTTATTCATGTCGTATTCTTTAGAAGATATTTTGGATTTTCATTTCACAATGCGCTATCGTGACTACTTGCTCCGAACAAAATTGATCTATTATTTTGAAAACATATTGTTTCAAAAGAATTGATAATAAATGATTATTAGAACAACCTTTTAAGTTGTTCTCCCTTGAGAAGAATATTTGATTTGATAAGCAAATGGGAAAGAAGGGACTGTCATTGAGATTCTAAAATACATACTATCATCTATCGCTTATTATTCTCCATTTACATCAGATGAAATATGAATTACATCGTTTATATTTAAGCTTATTTTTACTTTTCAGCCCATAAGAAGCCTACTTGTTCTTGAAATAAAAAATTTTGATTTTTGAAATCTTTTTTGAAAACCAAAAACATTGCAAACGTAATCATGTCTACATCTGTTTATATCTATATATATCTTCTTTTTCTCTCTTTATATATATATATTTACAAAGACACATACATATACATACATATTTACTTATTTGATTTATTATATATTAATTTATCACCGTTTCCTCATATTTTATTACAGAAACGATTATTATCTTTATGAATGTCCACATTCACAATCACATTTATCCTAAATGTCTTGTCTTAGGAAACCATGAATTTTTAATTGAGTAGCGAAACAAATGACAGTAAATATGTGTTTACTAGTTCCATTATCCAATGCGCCTAAGGAGGAGTTGAAGTATGTTGTACAAATAATAGTCTGTTTCCTGGCGTGAAAGACCTACTCTATTTAATTTAATTTTTAGATAACTATTATTAATAAGTTGACAACTAGTATACACTATATGAGCCATAATGCAACCTATTCAACTGAAAGTCACCATAATATTTAACCAAGAAGATTAACAAAGTTCAGTATGTACTTTACTAAAGAAAATACTGCAAGGGTTGTTCTATCTTTACCGGGGAAATATATATATATATATATATATATATATATATATATATATATATACACAGAAGTGCCACTGAATTAGAGATAGCAAAGCCTATGCAAATTGTACAGCGCTGCGCATCATGTATGCGCAAGTGAGGGCGCTGTGGTAACTGCATATATAGAGCGTACTGTGGTTGTTCTGAATTAGTTGTTGGAATTGCTAGTATGGATAAACTGCCTGATTTCGACGCCTTCGATCGCGGACAAATCGTAGGTGCGCGACGCATGGGCCATTCAATTTCCGAAATCATCAGACAGCTAGGATTTTCAAGGTCGATAGTGTCAAGAGTATACCAAAAATGCATGGATGGTGGAAAAAAACTAGCCATCGGCCAAACTGCAAGGGACAATTAGCCTTGACAGTGCATGGTGAGAGACGGCTCAGGCGTATTGTACGTAGCCAGCGAAGCCAAACATTAGCTCATATGACCACCCAGTTTAATGACGGTGCCAGTCGTACAGTCAGTAAACGGACTGTGCAACGCTCGCTTCACAGTATGGGTTTCGGGAGCCGTCGACCTACGAGAGTACCATTGCTCTATACTCGCCATCGGGCTGCACGTCTTGCCTGGGCAAGAGAGCACAGAGACTGGAGTGTTGAGGACTGGAAACGAGTAGCATGGAGTGATGAGTCCCGATTCCGACTACTTAACGCCGACGGGAGGCTGAGAATATGGTGTCAGGCTCATGAAGCCATGGATCCTGCATGCCTGGCTGGAACTGTGCAAGGGCATGCTGGCTCAATCATGGTCTGGGGTGCTTTTTCGTGGCACAGTTTGGGATCTCTGGTACGTGTACCAACCTCCCTCAATGCAATTCGGTACGTAGAGTTGCTGGGTGATCACCTCCATCCGTTTATGCTGTTCTGTTATCCGCACGGTAATGGAGTTTTCCAGCAAGACAACTCTACCTCTCACAAGTCCCGGTTGGCTACTGGCTGGTTGGATGAGCATTCCTCCGACTTCTCTGTCATGAATTGGCCACCTAGAAGCCCAGACTTAAATCCTATTGAGCATCTTTGGGATGTTTTAGAACAAGGCGTGACAGGCCATCACACAGCACCAAAGATCCTTACTCCTCATTATGGACAGCTTTAGCCATTATTTGGCAAGCCATTCCCGTGGGACGTTTCCAGAAACTTGTTGAATCTATGCCTCGTCGTGTGGCAGCCGTTATCAAGGCCAGAGGAGGCCCAACTCGTTACTAGGTAGGTATCCCTAATTCAGTGGCACTTCAGTGTATATATATATATATATATATATATATATACATACAGTATCCCCTTTAAAGTCCCTTGCCACCCTCTTAACTTCGGGACGGCTGCTGCTAAATTCATAAAAGTGGTGTCTAGATATAGTAAAGTAGCCATACGCTACTGAATCAAACCGATTACGGCGGCACCTGGTGGAAAACTGCGGAGTTAGCATTCCTATCTCGAAAACGGAACGAGATACGGAAAAAAGTGATATACAAAGTTGTAGAGCATCATCGATTTAGTAAGAAAAGGTCATTCCTCTAAACGGCCATTTTTTTCGTTTCCATGACTTTTCGCCCATGGAGAAATTTCACTATATATATATATATATATATATATATATATATATATATATATATATATATATATATTAATATAATATAAATAATAATCGTTTGATTTTGGCCTTAAATACTGTTAAAAAATATAGGCATGTAAACTGTTATGAATCAAACTTTAAAATCAATAAAGTAGATGGATGAATTTTTTTTTCTATTGGCTTTCTTTTTTTGTTGTTGTTATTGAGGGAAATCTCTCATGATTTCACTTTTCTCATCAGAGGTAACTAAGTGGAAATAGATCTGTCATTTTAATATTTCAAGCAAAAATATTTTAAATTGAAGTATTTTACCTTTCGATACCTATAATTGTAAATGAATGTCTATAAAAAGTTTCCAATTTATTTAATCAGATATTTGTAATCCTCTTGAAAGATGCTTTTTGTCTTGTCTAATCAGATGAGTAGCAAATAATAAATTTGTTTCCTTTATTTGGTATTTTGAAAATGATTTGTGTTAATTAATCGTTTATAAAGTCACATACAAAAGATCTCTTATAAAAATATAATTAATCAAAAATATAACTTGAACTTTCAGGTGAAGTCAAATATATGTTATGCAACTAAATTGACATTCAATATTAATGCATCTAATAAATTCCGTCGCTTAATGCTACTAGGTATTTACATTTAAATTGATAAAATAGATTATTTTTACCTTAGCATTTTTAAATTTAAAACTGCTGATTTTGTCACGTTGGGAAATTTCAATTACTCAAATTTTAATGAGTTATATTTTTTATTTAATTGCGTTGTATATGTTATATGAAAACGTATTGTTGAAACTGATGAATTAAATTTCAAACGATTTTTAGTACAAATAAATTTGTCCATAAAATAAAATCCTAAAAAATTTTTAAAAGAATTAAACTTTAATTTTTTAAATTTATTTTTTATCTATGTGAATACTTCAAACCTAATAAACCATAATATCCTGTCCAGTTTTTAAATTAATAACAGTTTTTATTATCAGTGTTCGTATTAATTTTCAGCATTGATTATGTGTATGAAAGTGCCCCTTTACTAGTATAAGCTGTTGGTCTATTTAACATTTCTATCGTCTAATATAGGTCAATAGTACTTTAAAATCAATCAACACACTGAACTCCAAGTAGTTTCGGCCAAATTTCCAGCCTCGATTCCGGCACCCGTCGAGTTCTACTGAACAAAATACTGCTGCAGTATTCAGAAAAATTATTCAAAATAAAATTTTAGAGGAAGAAAAATTAAAATTTATACATATTCTTTATATATCGTTGAAATTTTTTAAAAGTGAAAAAACAATTCTTATTATGAATGTTATTTTAGGATTTAAAAAAAAAAATAGTTTTCCTAATTTACTGATTTTATTACCCACAATATGTATTAAGTAATAATGAAAGCCCATGATTTATACCATTAAAAAGGTTTTTTAAATATTATATATAACTGTTTATAATAGATCATTTGTTTAAGGTGTCTGATAAATTGTTTCAACCTGAGACCAAATTTGAAACTTTATCTAGCATTTTAGGTGATATCTTTGCCTTTCAGGTTATGCCGGCAACATTAAATTCCATATTTCCATGTCAAATATAATTTACATTCATAAGGATTTAGGCCATTATTGAAACATTTATGTTTGACTCTCGATTACTACTATATTTATTTTAGGAGAAAACATCTTACATTCTGCAGTTGTGCATTCTTTATAAGGTTTTTATTTTGAATGTTGTAATCTCAGTTAATTTAAAGTTTGGGGGGATCATGAAAAAGACACAAGAAAAAGTTATGAAGTACACAAATGAATATCTTAAAAACTTCAATGAGGGAAAATTGTTAATTAAAGTTTTGATGTAATTCATATAACTTAAAATCTCCTTTCACTGTATGTGTGTGATATAGTAACCTTTACTATATCATTTATATATTAACATATTTCAATAATTAAACAGAAATGCGAATCTTTCGGGTAAAAAATGCATGTAATGTAATGATAATGAAATCAATTTCATATAAAGTTTAATGAATATATACATATAATAAATTACAAAGGCAACAGTTGAATTTAAAATGGTTTATATGCGGTATTATAAAGCATTATTTCCTATAACAATGAAATAGATCACAGCGTTTGATCATCTAATGCAAAGCACGGATAGTAATCTAATATTACAAAAGAAAATTTCTAAATATTCTCTGTTCAGTATTCTATGGACAGGGTGAAGAAAAAGTATTTTATTGCATGGTGCAAAACTTTAAATCCAATTGTTGGAAAGCGTATCCTCACAAGACATAGATTCTAAGAGAATCTTTAGAAGTTTCCTCATGAGAATCAACACCGAATAGCTGAATAAGTATCGCTCAATGGCTTTGTATGTTTAACAAGAGAATCGGCACGATATAATCACGATTCTGCAGTATGTGGCAAAAGACCACAGATAATCGAAGCAATAATCGTTAATTCACATGCATTTACAGATAAATAGACGCCGTTAAAATAATTGTTCACGAACATTTTCGAAAGCCAATTTTTAAAGTAATGTAACTAATTTAACTGCAGTAAATGGGCATTAATTATACATATTTGGATATTTTTTATTTCAAGCTTACATGTCTATCGGAAACTTTAAAGGTAATCGCAATACTTTTAAGGTTATTTTTGCAAGAAGATTGAAAATTTTTACAATTCAATAAGTATATATGGTATTTTTTTTAAAGAAATACTCATATACATAGCAGATAACTTTAAAAACTCATTTCCGTGTTTAATTTTCTACTTGAAACTAAAACATTATTGTATAAGTATATATGGTATTTTTTAAAGAAATACAAATATACATGGCAGATAACTTTAAAAACTCATTTCTGTGTATAAAATTCTACTTGAAACTAAAACCCCATTTTATAAGTATATATGGTATTTTTTAATAAAAATACACATATAAATAGCTGATAACTTTAGAAACTCATTTCCGTATTTAATATTCTACTTGAAACTAAAACACGATTTAATAAGTATATATAGTATTTTTTTTTTAACAAATACACATATACATAGCAGATAACTTTAAAAACTCATTTCCATGTTAAAATTCTACTTGAAACTAATACACAATTCTCAAACTAATTTAAAATCATAAGAAAAATAGCTAATAATTTTCAAGCATAACCTAAAAATGAGCAATTCCAATGATAAAGTGGTTACTTCAGTAACAATTTCTTTATAACAATAGTTTCCATCTAGAAAATTTCATTTTAATAATATAATAAGTTTGACAATAGTTCATACTGACTAATATTAATGAGCAGCTAGTAAATACTTACTGATCTCCTCATACATCATAAAAATCGAATTAGATCTTATAATATTGGTGTTATTACATACTATTTTAAGGTTCATGTTCTGTATATCTATCAAATTATTATTCTTTGCCAGAAGTACAATATATGATGAATCACACAGAAAGTAAATAATGTTATAAAAATTAATTATCCAGATACAATTTGAAATGTTTTATATTTTTAATATAAAATACAAAGTGCACTTTGTTCATTATCAATATTTGAGGGCCCGGGGTTTTAAATTGCATTTAGCAGAAAAATAGGAAATAAAATGCCGATTAATAACTGTAAGAAATGCCAAATGTCACCAATCGTGCTCCGAGTTTCTAAAAATAATGTCATTAGAAATTTATTAAAATTATCTGGGGTCTCTATCCAACTAAGCAAAGTATGCGTAAGAGAAATTCAAAAGAATTAAATAACCGTTGGATCGAAATTGAAATTGCTGTTAAATTTCAGCTTGTAGGAAATATTACATTCGTGCTTTCATTTGTATAAGTTCGTCACGAACACACTTCCAATCTGAAAATATAGTATTATTTTATTCATAATAAGCCTTCATTGACAAAAGCATGGGACTGAATGCTGACAAGTCACGGTATCATGAATTTTAATGTAACAAGAAGATAGTTTCGTCCCTAATGCCTATTGACACAATTAGAATTTCAAAAGCAACACTTTAAATAGAAGGTAAAGTGCCATTTTAGAGCTATTTTTGCAACCTAAATGCGCGCCCAATTTACGGTGACGTTTCTATTTACCAGACATTTAATGCATGTTCTCTTGTACGTGGTGCGGCAATATTTCCGTAATTTGCGATTTTGTAGGAGATAAAAGTATACATTATGCCAGTGTTCTATGCCTGTATGAAGGGAGAGGGGCTCATTTCAAATTGTAGGGGGATTCACTGATGGAATGATTTTCACGATTTCCCCCCTTCATTTTAAGTAATGAGCTGAATTAAAATTGAACTATATTTAGACACAGAACTTCCTTTATTATCTTAATTATGGAACAGCTTGAAATCACCTGATGCTCAAATATTGCAGGTGTAAACATATGTCCCCGAGTTTAAGCGAAGGGGATGGCATTAAACTGCGAGCCTTATTTCCAGGTCCTTGCTAACAGCACATTTGAATGCGGATGAGTTGGATTTCTCGTAAACTTCGTTAAATTCATAAAGTAGCTCGAAAATATACACATTTCTTTTATGTGTAAGCCTACATAAGTCAAAAACTTCCACGTCATATTGCTGTGTTAAACTGGCATGTCACGGTATCATGAATTTTAATGTAACCTAAATTTTAACCCTTTCAGGGGCAACAAACTGCACTGTTTGCACGGTGCACATTTTTTTTTCTCGATATTTTTAACCTAACAAATCTTGAAAATTTTTCCAATTAGAGGTTTTAAAGTCATTTTACTTCTTTAAACTGATAACAGATGGCAGCACTAGCGGTTTTTCTGCTCATTTAACTGGAATACATTGAATGCAAGTGAAAGAAGTCGAGATTTAAGCGTTTGCACTGTGCAAACGGCGCCCCTCAAAGGGTTAATGTAACAAAAGATAGTTTCGTCCCAGATGTCTATTAGTCACAACTAGAACTTCGAAAGCAACACTTTAAGTTAACTTTGCGATATTAATGCTGTATACCATGGTTTATTTCAGAGTAATCTTTAAGTTTTCCAGGAAATGTCTCATACTCACACTTGTAATACATGCATTTCCATATATAAATTTTAGTTTCATAAAAGTTAAGTTTTTTTTATAAACTAAACTGAATATGCATTTACAAATTTTCTCTTTTTGTTCCTTTACAGGTGATAGTGTTTTTATTCCCGTATTATCTATGTGTGTGCTTGAAATGTTTCCTTTACTTGTGGTTACGTTAACAATAGACACAAAGGAAATTTTAATTTTTTTTGCAATATTGTAATAATAAACAAAAAATATATTTAATAATATTAATAATGTTCTGTACATAGATACTCCGTGATGTTTGTTAATAGAAGGGAAAGGGAATATAAATAAGACACCACATAAATCTTTTCTTTTATAGAGGTGAAAAAAGATTTTTGATCTGAATTCAACGGAAGGGAGTACTGATGGAGAAACTCATTTTATTTTGTCTTTCAATCCCAAAACATTTAATCTCCAGTTACGGTATCTGCTGTGAATAGCAAAACTTTTAACATTAAGAGATTAAGCTTCCTTTTGATAAACTGATTAATAATAACACTTAATAATAACACTTGTCAACATGGAGATAGTGCTTGCTAATTTGGTTAATGTTGTGTCTATGATCATTATACAATAAAAAAGTTAAAGATTATTTTTTAGTGATTTCATCTTTTTCCTCTGAATTCCTTTAAAATGCAAATAGTAAAATAACATAACACAGTCTCGGTAGGAAAAAAAATTCTGAATTCGAAAAAGTCAAAAATCAAATGAAATAAATGTAGTTATTAATCACGAAAATTACGACGAAATAAAATAAAATTATGTCTGTGGAAATAAAATATTTACTTAAAATAATACACAATATCGGGAGGAAAATTAAAAGATTCTCACCTTAATAAATGCTATTAAATATCAAACTGCGCAAATAAAAATCTCACAAGCCTGGATAATGCCATTTATTCATTCTGTTCCGTTTACTCTGTCTTAAGGAATATACTCAAGTATGTCTTCGCTCTCGAAGGACGTATTTCGTTGTTTCATCAAGTTTGGAGTGTTTTTCTTGTTACTTTATCTCTCTTTCCTCTTCGTCAAAAAATAAAAAAAAATAACGCTGCTTTTGTGTTTATCGATTATGTTCTCTCTTTGTATTCTAACAATTTCCACATTTGTTATGGAAAATGTTTTAAATGAAGAACATTTTTTAATTGTTGTTTACGGTTATACATACATACACACATATATATATATATATATATATATAATAACTATCAACAGATTATTAAATAAATGCTTTTAACTATCGCAATTTTCTTTTCCTAAAGAGAAGTGCCGGAACGGTGTTTTAGAAATAATGTTTTAAAAATAATATTCATGTTTTTCTCTAAAATTCATTCCTACGGGATTCTAGTTACTATCAAAGAACATTTTAGGTATAAATATTCAAAAAGCCTTAAATTAGTTTAAAAATCTGAAGTTTTAGTTACAGTTTTATATTTTCTTTTTAAATTTCTATTGATACACGCCAAACTACTTGTTTTTAAACCGTATGCAATCTGAATACGCAAACATTACTGTTGCCTATTGGATTAGATAAATTAATTCTATAATTTTTCTTTGAAATTTCCTTAAATATTATAGATAAAAAATTCTGAGAAAATACGGAGACTAAAAAATTTAGAACTTTTCCCAATTCGAACGATTTTTCTTCTCTTGTCATAATTTCAATTGTTATTTTGTAGAGCATGTTGTTTCTTTTAAAGAGGTGTTACATAAATCCTAATTATTTATTTTTGGAAAAGATTATGCATGACAACCGATTCATTCCTTTCACATTTTTAGTTTATTATCTCTGAAAATCTTCCCTCGTAATATACCATGCTAATTAGTTACTTATTCACACTTCTCTGTAATTAAACATGTTTTTCTGCTTTCTTTTCAAACGAATTATTTTCATTTAATTTTTTCCCCTTTTTTCCCTCTTCCCATTCTCAATCCCTATATAAGGGGTTTTCTGTACATTTCTTTCATTCAAAGGTTTCTTAATTATAAGCTTATGCGTGATAGGGGAAAAAAAATCCTTTTTATGACAAGTTATCGAGATTTTCACATTGAAACTTTGAATATGGCTAATTAAAAATATTTAATCGGGATTCTTTAATATTATGAAGATAATAAAGCTCTCATTCGGAGTATTAAGAAAGAGCATTCATTTCTTTACTTTATTCTATAGGCGCTGATATAAGAAAAAAATATCCTGAAATTAAAAATTGCTTTTTTTCATAAGAAACGGGCATATTTACATTTTGTCTAAGAGTAAAATGCAAATATACTAATGAAAGTGCATGACTGGTAAAAAAAAAACAAAAAAAAAAAACATCCAAACAATGCAAAATGGGCTATAATTTTCAGTATAAGATGTTTCAGTATAAAAATATTTTAAGTGAATCAAAATCAGCTTATGATAGATTCTTATGAAATCTTAGGACCTTATAATATCTTTAATGAAGTTTCATTAAGTTAGATGTTTCACAAATATATCACGGAAAAGAAAATTTTCGGAACATTATGAAGCCTAATACCATCTCTTGATATTGAATTCCATACTAGAAGAATTTTATTATATTTTTCAGTCAATTGTTCTTTCAAAATATTGCTTTGAAGCTTTAAAATTAGCTGATTATTTCATGAAATTACGACATTCTGAGTGAAAATTCTTCTTTGAGAATAATAACTGTCTTTTATCATTACATCATAACGCAGATACTAGCCTCTGTAATTAGCAGGTAGATCAGTACAGCATGTAAAATTTCATACAGTTAAATAAAATTTAGTTACAGTAATGATCATCGTTCAGTATAGTTGAAATTCCCATAACAAATCTGAAAATTATTAAATCAAAATTATTTTAGAAAATTTTCAGAAAATCATTCCTTAGATAGATGGGCTTACTTTTTTAAATAACTTCCGTACGGCTTGTGGTTGGGTTTCTAACAACGAATGATATTTTATATATTTTATAATCCGTTAGTTTTTTAAACCATTTTCTGAAGTAGCCATGAACGAGAATTTCAGTTTAATCATTATCATAATCGAAACACTCAGTATTTTAATTTATTGAATGCAATCTAGAAAGTATAAAAGGAATGAAGTCTACTTGTTGGGTTACAGTGTGTTCTTCCATAGGAAGACCTATAGTGCTAAATATTACCTTGGGTTTGTGCTAAATAAAAGAATAAAATTTATCTGTAAAACCTTATCTATATACATAAAACAGTTCCGTAACTGACTGACAGATAACGCACAGACCAAACCGTTGGACCTAAAGGGCTGAAATTTTGCATGGAAATCTTCTTATAGCGTAGAGGTGCACTGAGAAAGATTTTAGAAAAATTCTTCTTAGATTATTTAAAATTAAATTTTTAAGCTTTTTTTGTAACTTTTTTAAGTTGGCATTGAAAATAATAATCTGAAGGATTTAAAATTTATATCACAAGAAAGATCATAAAAATTCCTTTAAAATGAATTCTTTTTCAAAACTTTACCTCCATTTTCTGATTTTTGGTGAATTTTTAAAGATTAATTTTTAGAATTTAATTAATTAAATGCTGATCACGTGGTTTCTTTCTTTTTTGTGATACTTTAAATTAATTTTTCAGCACGTGCATAAGAACGATATAAATTGACAAAAAAAATATTGAAATACAGTAAAAGATAAAATTTAACCACTAGACTAATTGTGATGGAAGTTTTTTAAGAATTTAATTCAATTTACTATGTTTTATGGATATTAAACGATATTAAAATTAGTATATTTTTATGGATATTAAAAGTACCAGAGTCCGTCTTAGCTAGTTGCCACCTCAATTTTGATAGATCCCCCCAGGGGCGACATCAGGGGAGATCGTACACTCTCCCACCCTCTCTGACTTCATCGAGGGACTTTCCCGTCTACAGATTTAACGTGCCCATACCCGGCCTAGATACGGAGGAAGTTAATTGTGCGTCTCAGATTCAATCCTCCCCACCGAAAGCCGGTGCGCTACCACAAGGCTACCTTGATCCCTTATTTCCATTTGAACTTGTGTAAAGATTTTGACTAACATTTTGCGTTTCCTCAAGAGAAAATAATGCATTGAACAAAAGAAAAATAGTAGAAAGTATCGAAAGAAGGTATATTTCACATGTCATTTTTGTAATTAATTTATTGCCTGAGGATTTTTCAGCCATTAAAAAGATTATTTTTTTAGTCAATTAATTTCTGGTAAAAATTGAAATAAGTGTTTTTATTCGTACTTATAAAAAGGTTTTTCAGATACAAACATGTTTTTAGTTAATTTTTCTTCTTCAGAAATCTTTTCTATCATTAAAAGATAATTTCCTTTGATAGGATGATGAACATTTCAAAAGTATCATTTGATACATCGCAGATTTGCCAATGCTTTAAAGGTTGTACACAGTTCCATGTTCTCGTCCATTTTAATTAAGATTATTTGCCTCTATTAGTTTTTACATTTTGGAATTAAAGAAATATTTTAGTATTAAGCATAGTGTAGTGATGTCAGTCTGTTTACTTAAGAATTAAATCAACAAAAATCTGACAAAAAACTACTTTGCATTTAATATTCTGTTATACACTGAAGTGCCACTGAATTAGGGATACCTACCTAGTAACGAGTTGGGCCTCCTCTGGCCTTGATAACGGCTGCCACACGACGAGGCATAGATTCAACAAGTTTCTGGAAACGTTCCACGGGAATGGCTTGCCAAATATTGGCTAAAGCTGTCCATAATTCAGTAAGGTTCTTTGGTGCTGTGTGATAGCCTTTCACGCCTTGTTCCAAAACATCCCAAAGATGCTCAATAGGATTTAAGTCTGGGCTTCTAGGTGGCCAATTCATGCCAGAGAACTCAGAGGAATGCTCATCCAACCAGCCAGTAGCCAACCGGGACTTGTGAGAGGTACAGTTGTCTTGCTGGAAAACTCCATTACCAAGCTTATAACAGAACAGCATAAAAGGATGGAGGTGATCACCCAGCAACTCTACGTACCGAATTGCATTGAGGGAGGTTGGTACACGCACCAAAGATCCCAAACTGTGCCACGAAAAAACACCCCAGACCATGATTGAGCCACCATGCCCTTGTACAGTTCCAGCCAGGCATGCAGGATCCATGGCTTCATGAGCCTGACGCCACATTCTCAGCCTCCCGTCGGCGTTAAGTAGTCGGAATCGAGACTCATCACTCCATGCTACTCGTTTCCAGTCCTCTACACTCCAGTCTCTGTGCTCTCTTGCTCAGGCAAGACGTGCAGCCCGATGGTGAATATAGAGCAATGGTACTCTCGTAGGTCGACGGCTCCCGAAACCCATACGGTGAAGCGAGCGTTGCACAGTCCGTTTGCTGACTGTACGACTGGCACCGTCATTATTAAACTGGGTGGTAATTTGAGCTAATGTTTGGCTTCGCTGGCTAAGTACAATACGCCTGAGCCGTCTCTCACCACGCACTGTCAAGGCTAATTGTCCTTTGCAGTTTGCCCGATCACTAGTTTTTTTACACCATCCATGTATTCTTGGTATACTCTTGACACTGTCGACCTTGAAAATCCTAGCTGTCTGACGATTTCGGAAATTGAATGGCCCATGCGTCGCGCACCTACGATTTGACCGCGATCGAAGGCGTCTAAATCAGGCAGTTTACCCATACTGGCAGTTCCAAGAACTAATTCAGAACAACCGAAGTACGCGCTATATATGCAGTTTCCACAGTGCCCTCACTTGCGCATACATGATGCGCAGCGCTACACAGTTTGCTTAGGCTTTGCTATCCCTAATTCAGTGGCACTTAAACACATTACACCAGTGTAGTTACACCAGTGTGTTTAACACCAGTGTAGTTAAACACATTAACGATCGCATAATTTTCAAGAAAACGGTAATAAAAGTGCCTATTTTTTCCGGAGGATTCCATTTACTTCTTGATCTGCCAAATCTAGTTTATCTATATATATAAAACAGTTCCGTAACTGACTCATTCATTCATTCATTCATCCACTGACTGACTGACATACAACGCACAGACCAAACCGCTGGACCTAAAGGGCTGAAATTTTGCATGGCGATTCTTCTAATAGTGTAAGGGTGCACTAAGAAAGATTTTTCAAAAATTCTTCTTAGATTTTTTTAAATTAAATTTTTAAGCTGTTTTTTAGACTTTTTTTACGTTTGCATTTAAAATAATACATTGAGGGTTATAAAATTTATATCACGAGAAAGATCATAAAAATTCCTTCAAAATGAAATCTTTTTCGAACCTTTACCTTGATTTTCTGATTTTTGGTGAATTTTTAAAGATTAATTTATAGAATTTAATTTATTAAATGTTGATCACGTGATTTCTTTTTCTGGTACTTTAAATAAATTTATCGTCACGTGCATAACAACTAAATAGACAAAAATTATATTCTTTTTCTTTCTAATGCAGCAGACGATTGGATATTATCCAAAAAAAAAAATAAATATCCCTTACGATTTTTTTATAAATATATATATATATATATATATATATATATATATATATATTTTACATCAATTGTATACATTGATTGTCGCATTTATTATAAATATATATATATATATATATATATATATATATATTGGCATTAATTGCATACATTGACCGTTGTATTTAATTTGAATGTACTCCGTAGCGAAGCGCGGGTTTTCAGCTATTATATATATATATATATATATATATATATATATATATATATATATATATATATATATATATATATATATATATATATATATCCCAAATTACATTATAAATAGTCTGATGCTGCCTTATGGTATGTAAAATAAGAAAACAAAAATTTCAGAGTAAATGAAATGGATTGTTTTAATATTTTGGTGCGTTACTTTTAAACACTCCAGTCCGAAATATCACGGGCACGAGAAATAGATGACAAAAGCCCACCCCTTAATTTTGACGGAAGCGAGGTGGGGTGTTAAAATTTAACAAAACGAAATACTGTAACCAACCACAAGAAATTATTCTTCTATTCCTTATTGTAAAATTTTAAAACTTTATCTGGCATTCTACCATTTAGGTAGTCAGAATAGGAGTTACATCAAGTATCACTGTTCAATCGCGTAGTTGAAAGAGTTTGCAAGTTGACAAATTAGACACTCTTTCTCTGTCGGTATTGTGTGCAAACTTTCCTCTGAGATCTTAGAACTGCAGCTGTGCTTTCTGAGAGTAAAGGAAAAAAAATTAAGCTTTGTAATATACAATTTCTTTATTAATTAATATGTTATCCATATCAATAAGTGAATAAACCACGTATTTTAATTAAAATATTCTAATTTTGCTCAGGCATAGATAAATTCTCTCATCTTATTACTGAATAAATGTAAAATTTCACAAATTTTTGTTTATTCACAGAAATATTTTTAACAAAACAAATTGGAATAGTTGCTTTAAAAACTAAAGTCTCATATCAAAAACGCACTCTTATGTATTTTATTGGAATACTGTCTTATATAAGGGGATATAAATTGCGTATATGAATGTTTAATATCAAAAGATTCAGAATATTTTTATCTGATGTCTCGGAAGGGAAGCACATTAGAAGTTTCTTTCCCCATGAGTATTGCTTAATAAACTAAAGAAAGATTTAAACATATAAGAAACTTAACGCTATCTAAAATAATTTTTTTTCGTTGCAAATTTTATCATAAATGCATGATGTAAAATAAGGCTATCTATAATGTAATCTAAAACAATTTATTAGTCTGACATGGGATACATGCAAAGACAATAATAAACAAAACCCGTTGATTCATTTTTGTATCACGCAGAGCTCTGGAAATCGATGTAGAAAACAGATTAATTTTGAAAAGAAAAAACAAGTTCGAATGAAAAATGTTTCTAAGACAAGTGGCGTGTATTTTCCGTTGATATATGTTTTCTTAACTTAAGTCTAAAAAAAGGAAGGGTGGTAAAACGAGGGGTAAAATACGTAGAAGTAGAATAATTCTCTTTTTGTGTGCATGACAAATCGATTATCCATGAAAAACAGGTGCCTAAATCTCATTCTCTTTCACACGATATCGATATTTATCATTTAAGTAACACGTGTTTTTTTGAATGAGATAAATCTAAACGAAAAACGGTTTAAGGTAAAGAAAAATGCATGTTTGATTTCTTCAATATACATAAAAAACATTGGCATTGAAAGGCGATGAATAAATACTTTTACAAAAATTGTTCTCAATAAGTAACTAATGATATTTATTTATTTTACTTAAAAAGACACTTTCTGTCAAGTTATATTTTACTAATAATTGTACCAAAAAATAATTTTAAAAAAGAAAAGTACATAATTTTATATCTAGGAACTACAGGGAAAACATTACGTCACTCGTTGAATTTTGTACAGTGTTTGAAAGTTTTAATTGAAATGCATAACTTATTTTGATAAAGCGAAAGTTAAAAAATAAAAACTGAAAACAGACATGTTCTGAGAAATATAATACGCAATTAAAAATAAGTGGATGGCCTATCAGTTGCTTTCAAAATGCAAAATATTAAAATAAGAAAGAAAGTAATTTTAAAACAGAATTATAACTTTTTTCTTAAACTCTATCGACATTTATTGTTGTAACTTTGTCATGAAATTTGCGTTCTAGACGCATCGCTAACAAGAAGAATTTTAATTGCTACGCGAATAATTTCCTTTAAAAAGTGATTTTGCTTTCAAAGGTATAAAACTGATTTTTGGGTTGGTTGTATAGCATAGCGATAACTATTTTAAATCAGTTACTTGTTAACAGAAAACATATTCGAATTATAAACATGCCTTCTTCACATTTACGAGGGACTTATTCTTTTGATAATTTTTATTCATTTTAACAACTTCTCGACTCTGAAATCCCAAGGTGACCTTCTTATTTCCGATTAGGTGTAATGATCACTATACCTTGCCATTATCTTCCTTAAGAAATAACTTAAAGGTACATCCGCGAGGCAAATATAAACATTTCCTGCTTGTTCACTATTTTCCATTATTATGTGTTAGCTAGAATGTTAAGCATTACCAAGAGATACAGTTGAATTTAAAATACTTTATAAGCATATATATATATACACACACACACACACACACATATATATATATATATATATATATATATATATATGTGTGTGTATATATATATATATATGTATATACAGTGGAACTTCTCTAGCCGGCTATCCCTCTAAACGTGCATATTTTTTTTCAATACCGATTAAATCCAAACCATACAGCTAATGTTATTTTACCTCTTTTTCCACTGCCACTTATTTCGGAAGCATTACTGACCAGCATAGCTGAATTTCACTGTATAAATATATATAGATATATATCGACTTTAGTACGATAGAGATAAAATATGGTCTAACAGAATCAGAGATATTTAAGGGATAAAGTGGGTTTTTCTTCTTAATCGACTGTATTACCTGAAATGTACAAATACACTCATGGACAAAAAAATTAGCGCACCAAGAAGGAGTCGTCAAAATGAAACGAAATTTTACATACGTAATGACTACTTTGATATAAGTAAATGATAAGAAAATCAAAGAAAAAGGATAATTTATTTCAGAGAAAAAGGCAAAAGAACGGAGGAGTTAATACTCCTTTGGACCCCCTCTAGCGTGAATGCACGATGCGATACGATCGGGCATTGAGTCATACAAGTTCTGTATGATGTCTTGAGACATTTCGTTCCATATTTGCTGTAACCTTGTCTCTAGTTCGTTCAAACTCGTGGGATGCCCAACTCGTCGTCCCAAATGATCCCAGATATGCTCGATTGGAGACAAATCTGGGGATCGGGCAGGCCAAGGAAGGGTAGTAACAGTGCGGAGAAAGTCTTATGAAACCCTTGCCGTATGAGGCTGAGCATTGTCTTGTTGAAAAATGGCTCCTGGGAGTCGTTGAATGAGTGGCAACACATGTGGCTGCAGGATTTCATGAACATACCGCTGGGCTGTCATGGTGCCACGGAACAATACTAGGGGTGACCGTGTATTGTAGGCAATGGCACCCCATACCATCACACCAGCTGTGGGAGCGATGTGTCGCTGTACAGCAAAGGCAGGATTGAAGCGTTCACCCCGGGCTCTCCACACACGAACACGATTGTCATCACTGCAGAGATTGAATCTGGATTCGTCGCTAAAGACGACCTGGTTCCATTCCGCTGCAGTCCAGTTTCCTCGTGCGCGGCAAAACTCCAAACGGAGGCGTCGATGGGTGGGCGTCAAGGGCAGCACACGTAATGGGAGCCACGATACCAACTGTCCTTCAGCCAGGCGCCTTCGTATGGTTCGAGAAGACACAGACGCCCCTAGTGAAGGTGCTACCTGTGCCTGGATGGCGGCCGATGAAGCAGTTCGCTGTACGCGTGCATTTCTTACGATGTGGCGGTCTTCTCGACGACTGGTCTGTCGAGGGCGTCCTGAGCCTGGTCTTCGTGTACGTGACATCTCTCGGGTCCACTGGTCCCAACACCTCCTCACAACACAACCAGAGCGGCCTAATTGACGAGCTACTCGCCTAGCTGACCACCCAGCTTCCATCATCCCGACGATTCTCCCCCTCTCAAACTGCGACAACTGCTTATATTGTCTTCGAACACGGCGTAATGGCATGTCTATCTCAGCTCTTCCTTTGTAAATGATTCAGCACACTCAAACAAGCTTTGGTTACCTGTTTTATACTCCACAGAGTACGATGTTCAACGCCCTCTACCGGCTATACGTAAAGCGCAATCACGCTGCATTTCTAATCATTTGCATATATCCCCGACATGTACCTTCATTGCAAGTTTCGTTACAATCCCGCAATTATTTCTTGGTGCGCTAATTTTTTTGTCCATGAGTGTATATTCAGTTGAAGGTAATGAAGTATACATTTTAGCAGCCGAACGATTATGTTATGATTTGCATAATGCGGCTTGCATATTTTGAAAGAGTACACGGGATTGGGGGACATGACTTGTTTGAAATAAAGGACTGTCTTTAGAGGAGGATAGTTTTTGCACTATGTGACTGTGAGCAAATTATACTAGGAAAGGCATATTTAGAAGTGGTACGATCATTAAGAACAACAACAAAAGAAATTCCTCCCCCCACAATATCCATGCTAGACTGACAAATTGATTGGTACACATCTACATCTTTAATTTATGAAGCCCGTCGTGGTACCTGATTTATCAGATACAATGTTGACCTTTTTGGTCGAATACTTTAATCGTCATTTGTAGTTATGCATACATGTTTGTTCTTGAGACGTTTTAATGGATTCCTATCGGCAACAAGACGCTTGGCATTTCGCAGGGTCTGTAAATATTGGGTGATAATCCCGAATTCGAGGTACAGATGTTCCTCATTCAGTCCATTTCAGCTTTGGAATTTTACAATCTGATATCTTTTTGTAGCATTCATTATTCCATTTGACGATAATATCATTAACTTTTTACAGGAGTTCTCAGCTACACAAGACATTCTACGAATATTAGGGTATCATATATGCTTTAGAAGTTGCATGTTGTTAGAGGTTCACTCGCCATCGAGTCACCTGTCAATTAGATCAGATACTGAGCATATCTTTTGCACAGAAAAATGGTTCTCCGGAAACTGCCTTTGTTACTTACTATGTGATAGCCAATATCGTACAGCGTATAAAACATTCTTTCTATGCATCACATCACATGTGATATCAAGAAATATGAGGTAATAATCCCGAATTCGAGGTATAGATGTTCCTCATTCAGTCCATTTCAGCTTTGGAATTTTACAATCTGATATATTTTTGTAGCATTCATTAGTCCGTTTGACGATAATATCATTAACGTTTTACAGGAGTTCTCAGCTACACGAGACATTCTACGAATATTAGGGTATCATATATGCTTTAGAAGTTGCATGTTGTTAGACGTTCACTCGCCATCGAGTCACCTGTCAATTAGATCAGATACTGAGCATATCTATTGCACAGAAAAATGTTTCTCCGGAGACTGCCTTTGTTACTTACTATGTGATAGCCAATATCGTACAGCGTATACAACATTCTTTCTATGCATCACATCACATGTGATAACAAGTATACCCGTTTTTTACTTAGAGAACAAACAGTACATATGCTAAAGTATTTGGGGGTGTTCGTATACTTCAGATAAACCTATATAAATGTGTCCAGACTAGAATTTCAAAAACAGGAACTATCCAAAGATATTCACGGAATCCAAGAGAGGAAGGAACCTAATAGAAATTCTCTCTCTTTCCTTGAATGACTCAGGTTTTTTCGGTCCTAACGTGCGATTCGGTACATTCTGGTCATGTATAACGCATGACAGTAAAATTCAATTCCCTTCGAAGCCGCTCTTACAAAAAAGCAGCATAAATATTAGATCACTTTCATGTTAGTTATTTTATGACATTTTTTTACTTGATTGGCTCGTATAAAGCCGCTTAAGGTGTGTGAACTCAATGAAATAGTTTTAAAAAATCGAGTTCCTCAAAACCATATTGTTAGTACAACATTTTTTATGACCTTTTAATTAAAAAAAAGACTACATCATTGTTCTGGTTAGCATGGAAACGATATGTATTATATATATATATATATATATATATATATATATATATATATGTGTGTGTGTGTGTGTGTGTGTGTGTATCCGTAGACTGTAAAGTATCTCTAGGAAGGTCAGGAAGGTTATGAGAGAGTACGATACCCCCAGATACCCCCAGATGTAGCCTGGGGGGGTGTGCTCGGCCAAAATTGAGGTGACAACTAGTTAAGAGGGACTCCGACCCTTGTGGTGCTATTTAAAACCCGAACCGCTCACTTCAGCCCGTAGCCTGTATGGCCTTGGTCTAGAACTACGTTCCAGCCTGGTGGCATAAGAAACAACACACACACACATATATATATATATATATACAAAACATTGTGTATTTGAATATAATTGATTTTTGGGTAGATTATGCTATATGTTTCACTTATTTAGAAAAGATACCTTACAATACAAAAAACAAAAAAATATTACATTGAATTCTTTGAGTCTTACTCAAAAGCATTCAAAATGAGTTACAAATACTGCGATTCATCAAATTTTATACGACCAGGAATAATAGTTAATTCAGATTAGTCTCCAGTAAGATTTTTTTCCTTGACAAGGATAAGAAATTTGTACTAGAGCTATACGTTAATCATTCGAGTATTTCAAAAATTACTGTAATGACTTTTTTCCCCTTTGTTATTACTTCGTTTTGATTCTTTTTATGTAAATGACGAGTTTAAAAAAATTAAATTCGATATTTTTGATATTTCATTGCTTGATGACTAAGTGAGCTAGAAACAAGCGTTCATTCTCAAGAGGATTTTCACCTCAAAAATACTTAGTGCTACAGCATGCATTAGGAGTCGTTTGACCAGTACTAATATTACAGGGGTGACGGTTAGAAAGTCGTCATTTGTGAAATTTTGGTCCTCAATAACTAACTGAGCTAGAGACGTACGGATGATGAGATAATAGTGATTTCAAACATAAAATGTTAACAGCCTTCCAGATTTTAAATGTAAAATAATTATTAATTAATATGTACTAGTCCAAAATATGAATTATTCCTTATCTAAGTATATTATAATTTTACGTAGCTCTCAAAATTCGAAATCATGCGTATGGATAAAAGTTTGACATAATTATTAAGCTTGTTCATAGAACTTTTGGAAATTCTGATGTTCTTGATATGATTAAATAGTTGATTAGAAAGGACATCTCCTCTACAGTATTGTCAGGACTTTTCACATCAGACGAGTATGAGTTCCATTGTTCCCTCAAGGATATGAAGTTAATTAAGAATGCAGATTAATGTTCATTATTAATAGTGCTGATGCCGTTAGTTCGAAGATATGTGAGTACTGAAAGCTGATCATTGTGCCTAAAAATTGCAATTTTTACGCAAAATGTAACAATTTTTAATCAAGTGATATACAGATGTTTTATCCTTTTCTACCATATTTCTGTATAGTTTTTAAAATAGGAATATAAAAATGAATACAAAAACATTTTTGCATTTATCTAGAAATAAAGGCTTTGTGATATGCTTATATACTTAAAATAAATTAATTCTTAATAGATCTAGGTAACTATTTTTATCGCCCGAAAATGTTCATTAAAGTGAAATAATGCAGTTTAGAGAGAAGAATTACTTTGAATGTGAATCTTAATCTTCATTTTGAATGCCTTTATTTTAATCTATGTTAAATTTTAGATAATGTCTTTGGGCTGTCGATTAATTAAATAGTTTTAGGGAGAAATCAAGCTTTCCGCTTTATTCGCATAGGGGATTAACTATGCTTTTTGTATTGCATAGGTTCAAATTTGTAAATTATCTTACGATTTGTAAAAATAAACAATAAGAAACTATGTGCAATACCCTACAAAGCATTCAGATATTATATGGTACATATTTAATGGGATTTAAATGCTGAGCGTATTTGAAAGGAATCTATACTTAGTGATGAAGATTAGTTGTATCATACTAAATGAAATCTTGAATTGATTTTTGTTAAAGAATTTATCAACTAACACTCAAGAATATTAAGTTACTGAAAATGTAAGCGTTAAAAGAAAGGCCATCATTGAAATCTTTAATTGTCATGTTAAATGTTATCTATAAAAACATAAATGCCTTTTCTATACCTGATAATTCTTGTAAAATTTTTCTAATTACGCTAATCATGGGGATAAATGCAGCAGAATGTTTGACACGGTAAAAAGAGGAAAAAAAAGCTTAACTCTAAACCAATTGAAATATATCATATGGCCAGAAGATCTAGGTCTGATTTTCTCTGGTTTTTATCATCTCTAGGTTTATGCTCTAAACGATAGTTGGGCATACCTTGGAGTCATGAATAGGCAAACAGTACCACTTAGATTGTATGGTTTCTGAGAAGCAACATCAAAATATTTTATGTGTTTACTGGTTTATCTTGTTCCTAAGAGCCACTGACAAAAGAAAGAATACTGACCAACACATGATAATACTAAAGAAGTATACACTGTAAAAATTATAGCAATGTACATTGCAGAGAGCCTCGACATCTAAAAATGAGCCGAAGGACGGTGCTAGGCGGTACGCATACATTTTCTGAATTTATAAAATCAAACTCGGTATCCAGACATTTCAATATGGACATCATCAGCACAGATTTCAACATGAAAAACCTGTCTACGAACATCCAAGAAACACAGCTAAATTTTTGGCTTTAACAAATTAAAAGCAATGTAATAGGACTCAACATAAGCAAAATTTAATAATTTAACCCTAAACAAAGCAAGAATATATGAATTTTACTTTAATTAATGAAGAAAAATATGATAATAGAATGAAAGATCGAAATACAAGATGTTAAAGGCTATCAACGCTGCTTCTTCATTAGTAGTGTAGACAGAATTAATTCACAAAAATCTGTCTTTCGGAAACAAAATTATCAAGTCCCCTCTTTAAATAAAAGACAGTTAAAAGGCATCAAAATAGGAAGATAATTTGATTTCTGGTAATATTACGGTTCTGGAAAATATTACGTCTTTCAAAATACATTTGCATTTTCTTACTTACCGTAACAATCATATAAAATAATTATGCAAAATTCCTTAACGTAAAGCAAGATATTTCTTCTGGATCTTTATACGTATGATGGAAACTGATTCAGTTAGGAATTACATGAGATTCTATGAAGTTAACCTGATGATAATTAACTAACTGCAGCATGATAACAGTTTAAATCGAATTTTGTTTTAAATGAAAATAGCCTAAAAAAATCCCCCTTTTTCGATCGTCTAACATGCGCATAAATATAATAAGTAAAATAAACACACTATGGAATACAAGACCATGTAAATTACAGTACTTTATTTTTTAATTATAATTTCAAGGGTACTCTATAAATTATTATTGTACAGTTTATTCTCTTAAAAATGGTAATTGTTAAAACTTTTTCTGAAAACATGAAACAGAATGAAAAGGAAATTTTTGAGCCTTATAATGAGATAGTCAGAATATATACGTCACATACTTTTATTAAGTAAATCTCAGTGCAGGATTATTTCATCTCGTTTCTTTGGTATACTCTTAATCTTTGTTTTTCGAGTTAACACAAATCTGCATATTATGCATGATTGTATCTTTTTAGAACGGTCTTTCGAAAGGTGTTGGAAGAATGTATTAACCTTTCCAGGTGAAATTCGAAACCTGCTGATAATCTTCGAGTCAAGATCAATGGCTGGTTTTGTAGAACTGCTTAAACAGTTAAAAAATTGTCATTTTTATGAGTAAAAAATACTAAGAATTACCATATTCGCTTAATAAGGGTTACAATAAAACTATACCCGATATTATTTTGTCAAGTATAAAATTAAATTATGATAGATTAAAAAATAATTTGTTGATAGCATAGATTTTATTTTCGATTCCCCAGTTACTTTAATTTCCATATAAATTAAACTTTTTTTGTTGAAAATAGAACTCTCTAGCCAAAAACTTTTTAATTAAGAGTTCATATCTGACTTATAAAAATGTTATTATCTAATATTGTTTTTCATATTTCATTTCTCCAAGCAAAATATTTTATACAGTTACAGCTCCCTGAGGTTGCTCTTCTAAAAATTACCATAATGAAATGAAATCAATAATATCAAATACATAATTTTCATGACATTAAATTGCTTTTAAAATTTGTTTTAAAATATTTTTCGGCTCAGAAATTTCGAAACAAATGAGTGTGCAATCATTTAAAAAACTGTTTCTTTATAAACCCAATTATTGTTTAGTATAAAAGCTTTAAGTCACATGAAACTATGTCTTGCAGCACAAAGTAATATACAATATGCAATTTTATTATGTTTAAAAATGAATTGAAAAATCAGCTTATTATGACATTTCTTTGAGATTATAATAATTTGCAATTTATGTAAATATTACATCTGTTATAAATGTATTGTCATACGAAAAAATTATGTTTGAGATTGTAAATAAAAATCTGTTTATTTTTAATTCTATGCTTATAAAAAAAATACAGATTCAAAATACTAATCTTCAAAACATAATATTTCAATGAGCTGCAGATTTTCCCCGATATTACGGAAAAACACAAACACACATCTTCATAAAATAAACAATTAAAAGAACTATATTACTATTATTATTTTCGAATTAAATAATCATCATCCGAGTTCACTAGAACGAGAAGTGTTAGTTGTGAATGTGTCTGAGGACTAGCCTAAAACACATAGTGTTTATACACTTTCTATAGATAAGTATTTGGACACATGTGATAGAAAAGAAAAACAAAATTAATTCATATTCAATAGTTGGTAGAGCCTCTACAAGAGCAATTACAGCCTTAACCATCCGGGACATTCTCTTCACAAGTCCTTGTATGATGGCTAGTGGTATTTTTTTCCATTCGGCTTGGAGAAGCCATGTAAGTTCCTTCACCGATTTTGGACGGTTGTTGAACCCCTTAATTGGGTGATCCAACTCCTTCCAGAAGTTCTCGGTAGGGTCCAGGTATAAGCTCTGGCCAGGCCAGTCCTATTTTTACCATACCGAACCATGGTGAACCTCGCGAGATGACAGCTGGTGTTCTCGTCCTGGAAGTAACATGGGTCTAATCCGTAAAACTGCCACAACGTAGGACGTACACTGTCATCCAAAATAGTGCAGTAGGCGTCGGCGTTTAGCTTACCATGAATTGGGACGAAGGGCCCCGTCCATACCAGGAGAATCATCCCGAGACCATAATTCCACCTCCGCTGAACATTACTATGGGCATAATGCATTCTGGCAAGAAGCATTCTCCAGGCAAACGCCAGACCCATACCCTGCCATCCTAACGATAGAGGGTGAACCTTGATTCGTCGCTCTAGAGAACCCGTTTCCTCTGTCCTACGTTCCACTTTCGACGTGCTTTGTACCACAATTACCGAGAAGCCCGGTTGGACATTGTGATCAACAGCACAACCATGAAAACCAAGCAGATGTGCTTCCTTACGGAGGGTATTCATCGAAACAACACTCCTAGAGTATGTGGGCATCGGTTGGGTGCGGTTCTTCTGAATATCTCTGGACATCACTCGTCGGTCTCTATCTCCCAGTTTCGTGGGTCTGCCGACTTGGGGCTCATTTTGACAATCACCGCTCACCTTCCACTTCTGAATCACACAGGCCACTGTCGATTTTGGGTAATTCAGCTTGCTAGACATTTCCCTTAACCCATTAGTGCCTATCGTCCTTTTAAAAGGACGTTTACATAATAAGCTCTAAATCACTGATTTTTTTTTTTTCGATCCAAATAGCAGAATATCATGATAAAGTGTTGTATTTGTTATTATCCAACAGTTGGCAGCACTACATTAATGTTCTATTTCTGATTTGAAGGTCTAAAGTCAGAGTTAGTCGTTTTTTACATTTTCAAAAGGGTGTCACGCAAAAAGTAAGATTATTTTATTGTTTTTCAATGTTACGAAAATATTTTATGCTGTTATCACAGTCAATACTCTTTTCTTAAATACGTATTTTTCAAAATTGTTAAAATTATTTTTTAACACTGTTATATTTTCTTTTGCGTAGCGTTCTATATATAGGACGCTAGGCACGGATGGGTATATGTTTTTCCGACCTATTCCGCTATACGAATGCGTCTTTTTTTCTCAATTTATGATGTTTCATTACCATAGAGAAAAGGAAATGCTATTTATTTTCAGAAAAATGTTATAAATTACTTTTATAAATAAAGATTATTCAGTATTCCATATTTATGAAAATAATTTTAAAATAAATGGTCTGTTGACTAAGGAATGTTTAAAAAAATTTCTTATTTAAGAGAAATATTAGCCTCTTGATAATGTAATGAACGTATTATCAAATTAGCCTCTTAAATGCAAAAATTTTAATCAAAGGATGTTTTCTGTATTTAGTGATTTTAAAAAATAAAGAAAGATTATGAAGTACATAAGTAATTGTCTGGATTTTTTTTAAATATGTGTATTTTAAATGTCTATAATTTAATAAATTTTAAGAATTTTGTCTTTTAATCCAAATTATATTTGATCTAAATATACTGAAATGAGCAATCGATAAGTTTTAAAGCTCTTATTTATATTTTTGTTTTTATTTTAAATTTGACTGTGGAGAGGCATTAGCTGTAATGGCAGAGTTATCTGATAATGATATATTCCGTGAAGCGGATATTTATTTGGACCAACCATCTAATGAAGTTACCGATGACTGGCACTATACGGGTTAATAGAACTGAAAAATGTTCACTTGTGGATGTTAAATCTGTTAAAAAGAAGAGATCGGGAAGTTTTGATTTTCAGAACAGCAAAATTTTGAAAATGGTTCGGTGGAATGACAATAGTTTCATTACTTTGACGTGTAACCATTATGGTATTGAACCTGTAGCTCAGGCCAAACGCTGGTCAAATACTGATAAAAGATGTGTAGAGATTGACCAACCATATATTGTGTCTCAATATAATAAATTTATGGGAGGCACCGATGAAATCGATCAAAATTTTGCACAATACCGGTGTTCCATACGGTCTAAAAAATGGTGATGGCCACTGTTTTTGTTTAGCTTAGAAGCATCAATCCAAAATGCGCGGCTACTGTACATATTATGCCCTTCTAATGACAGTAACTGAATGGATCTCCTCCAATTTAGAAGAGAAATCTCTCAGACATATTTTTCTAAGTACAGTAAGTGACCAAATAACAGTCTGGCTGCAGGAAAACCAAAAAGACTTTCAAAGAGAGTGCCTGGTTATGTCCGGTATGACGAAAAAGATCATTTAATCGTTCTGAATCCAAAACAGATAAGATGCGCCTACTGTGGCAAAAAATCCACAAGAAAATGCAATAAATGTTTAGTTGGATTGCATGATAAATGCTTTCAAATCTTTCGCACAAAATAGCTTGTATATATAAATTGTGTAAAAAAAAAATTACGAATAGCTTTTTTCATTATTTTGTATTTTAATAAGCCCTTTTTATATGTAAATTAAAATTTAAAAGAGTGTAAAATTTATCATAAGACATAATTTATTAAATTTGTGCGTTTTAAGCTATTTTTTTTACATTTTCAGCTTTTTAAATTGTTTTGATTTATTTTAAATGATTAAAATATAATTTAAATTCCTTGTGTTTATTTTATTGTGCATTTTTTCACAGAGTTCGATTTGTTTCATGCGTTTGTTTATCTAAAAACCACATTCTAAGGAATAGTTTTAGAAAATCTAAGGGTTGAAATGTTTGTGTAAAACCTGTACCCTCCCGTGCCTAGCGTCCTTTTTATATGACGGTAACATTATTTTGAATAAAAATAAAAATTTTAATGCAGGAATTTTTTTATTATTTTTTCAGTTCATTTTGCACCTGTACAAACATAATTAGGTAAAGAAAATTAAAGAATCCGATGTTGGGCATTAATGGGTTAAGGATCAGCCATTTATGTGAAACCCGACGATTACAACTTTCTCGAAATCAAATAACTCTGCACTTCGTAGCATCTTGCATGCGAATAATGTCAATGTTGTTTCCCACACTATATTTAATGGCGGAGGGCGTGATATATATCCGGACCGCAGATATCGTCTTTTGCATGGGTGTCCAAATACTTATTTTTAGATAGTGTATTTGCCCATAGATATAATGAGACCTAATATTTCTCGGTTTCTTGTAAGGAATAATTACGGATAAAATAAAGCTTCATTTTGTTCTCAAACCCATGATGTGTTTTCGGAAATTAATCTATGTTAAGGACTGCGAAAGATGGGTCTTAACCGACAAATCCTCTAATTCGCAAACACGTGCAACAGCCTGAAACTTTAATTTTTAATGCCTTTAAATACAACGGCATTAATTGTACTCACAGTTCAATTTTTAGTAGAATGACTAGAAATTACGTTATTTACACCATATCGCATTTTAATGGTATTTTTCATAATTTCCAGTTCTGAACTTGAAATTAATCCTATTTTGTTTTATCAAAATATCAAGATGTTCAAAAAATATTATGTTCATAATGCAAATAATGTGAATTACATTTTTTATGAAATTATAAAAGAGTGTTTTGACAATAATATTTACCCTAAAAAATATAAAGCAACCTTCATCTTTGAATATTTTAAAAGTATTATTCTTCTAACGCAGCAGGCACATGTTTCGACATCTTTCGAAATTCGTCCGATGTTTCTTTTAATGAGGGTACCGTATAAGTGAATCAACACCAAAATCTGGCACCACCACAATTTTAACAGAGCAACCCCTAAGGACGATAATTGGTGGGCTCGTCTCTCCCCCACATACCACATACCCCATAGAGCAATGGTTCTTAACCTTTTTAATAGTCAACACCCCCTTCAATCTGAAAATAAGCTCTCGTATCCCTTTGAAAAATGTGTTTTTATTTTTTATTTTCTAAAAGACATTTATTGCAAGGCAATTTATTTATTAGATAAAAATTAATACATTTTCAATACCTACTATATTACTACACGTAAAACAATATCTACATCTTTAATGGCTACGTTGTTGTTGTTTGTTCATAATTATCCTTTTAAAACGAGGCTGTTTTTCTTTTTTTGGAATAGCAATACGTAAGTCAACAGATGCATTTAAGCGATTTATGACTTTTGTTTTTTGATGTGCAAAAGGGATGAAAAACTTATTGCAGAAAGGTAAGTGGTGGTAAATGGTAAAAGTGTCTCTAACGCTGCTTTTGCCAATTCTGGATAAAGTTCTAACTACGTACACCAGGGATGTTCTATGTCCAGTTTTTCAAATTCCATTTCAATACGAGCATTAGCTCGTATTGCCATAAGCTAGTCTTTTAATAAAACGTTGTCATCCATTGAATTTAGGTCAAAGGAAAATAGATTGAGTATCCATCTATTAATTTTGCTTATATTTCCCGGCTAAAAGTATCCATCAAATGATTCACTCTATTGGTAATTTTCATTAAAAATTTAGAACCTTCTCTCGCACCCTAGGAATGCTCTTTCGCAACCCCACGGATGCCCGCACCCCAGATTGAGAACCACTGACATAGAATGATTTTTGGTCTACGGATTTAACGTCTTTATACCCGGAGTAAACACGAAAGCCTTCAGTGGCTCTCTTCGGTATCAAAACCAAGCACCCTCAGTACCAAATTCCGAATCTAAAAGTATTGGACAATTTCCATCAGAGTTACATCTTTCGATCCTGTATTATTCTAATTCTGGCTGAAATATTATCTGTTAGAAAATCTGCCTTCTTTCCAAATTTAGGTGATTATTTATATAACGCATTTTTGTTTTAAAGCACATTTACTTTATTTATCCCAATTTCTCAAAATTCTGCTAAGAATAAAAATAAATCTCGAAAAATTAATAGTAATTTTAAAACTTTGGCGCTCAATTATTGAAAAGTTCTTGCATATAGTTCGTATACCAAATAAAATTACTTTCACTGCACTACTGAAAACGCTGAAAATTTTTAGTTCATAAAATATTTTTTTAAAGTGCAGTTATTCTTAAAAAAATATATAAACTGTAAGCTGAAACTCAACCTACAACAGTACTTCTTTTACTAAAAACGAACTTTAATGACATGTAACATAAGACGCAATCATTCTTTAACGAATATCTTCCGGAAAAATTTCTCAATATAAATAATTTTCATTTTCATCTCCAGACTTTTGCATAAACAAGTGCACATATCATTAATTTAAAAAAATGCACTGGAGCGCTAAGAAGAAGTCCCGAGTTATTTTAGAAAGCATTTAGTTTTTTGCTATGAAATCGATTTAGTTTCAGTCAAAAAAGTTTTAGACTGAATCATTTATTATGGAACGAACTTTTTTTATTTGCAAAAAGAAAAATTCCTTCGAGCATATTAATGTTTAACCAATAGACTTCCTTTTTTGTAAATATTAAAAAAAAAAGAAAATTTAAAATATTTACTACTCGAATTCTGAATTATACAAAGAAGTGACCTTTTCGAATTTGTAACTCAAGAACAGAGTTCCAGAAGATACAGCATACTGGATGTAGGTTATCGCGGATTACTTAAAATGCAAGAATACTGCCTTGTTGAATTTTTGCAACCAATAACCGTTTCGATTCAAAACTTTATGGGAGTAGTCTCTTACACAGACAGGAAAGTTTGAAAAATTTAAGCTGAGCACATGTAAATCATGCATGACCAGATTTGTTTAAAATTTTAAAAGCAATTTCTAATGAAATTTAAGAAAACTTGAATTATTAAAAAGTTTTAAATTAGATAGGGAAATGAGTTTTTATATTCTAGTAACAGTTTGATGATAAATTTTAATCATTCATATTTTTATACCAAATTCAGGGATACACGTGCCATACAAGCATCTAAAGAGAGAGATATTTCAGCAGATAATATATATATGTGTGTGTGTGTGTGTGTGGAAGGAAATTTAATCCTTTTCATCATTAAATCCTTTTCGACAAGTTTAATTTCTTTTTCTCTTTGAAATACATAACATTTTTCGTTGACAAATCCATTTCATGATGTTAATCCTCACTTTAAAAATATATTATTACACGGGTTTAAAGATTTTCACACTGCAATCTGCATATTTTTCACAAATATATAAAATTAGAATCATTTTTTAACAGAAAAAATCTTAGTTTTCCTAAAAATTAAAAGCACATATTAGTAAACGTTTCATATGTTTCGACAAAAGGGAATTATAAAAATACAATTTCAGGATTTCAAAATAGTTTCCTAATGATATACTGTATTCTTACTACTACAATAACGAGCTTGGAATCATTTTCTAGAGTAAATAGCGCCTGGACGTTTTTAATAAAATGTCATGTAAATTGGATTAAAAGAGTTTCGTTTATTGCATAGCTTATTCTAAATTTAAACAACTTGACACCCCTTAGTAGTACTTATAAGTGCTTTTTCTGTTACTTAAGGTTTATAAAACTGCTATCAGTGATATCGTTATCAGAATGCAAATGCTAGAGAGATTATCCGTATAGCTCTTTGGTTTTTAAACTTTTTTCTTACAGTATATCAGTTTAATCTCAATCGACAGGTGGTGTTTTTATCAGTGTGCATATAATCAGGATAATGAAAATATTTTAAGTGCCCTTTCTTTGATAACCCACTTCCTGAATATTTTACGGCACCTATGTGAGCAACATATTTGTTAACATTTTTCTGCATTGAAGTTAATAAGGAACAAATACATGACAACTGCTTAAAAATGAAGGTTGAAATAGAGGAAGGCGAGTGAGTCCACGTTAATAATTTTAGGTTATGCATGAAAGTTGCACTATTTAAGTTACATACTTTTCGAAAATGATTTTCTTTTTAACAGATTATTTCAGAATAGGACACTGAAACAACATATTTTTAATACTGCTTTTTCTATGAACTCTATTTACTTTTTTGATTACTTGATTGTTTTGTCAGTCAAGAGAAAGATGGGTTTTCTTCAACATTGTTGACTAGATGTTGTTACTTCTTTTTTAAATGTGCATTAAGTGTGGTGTTTCTACGAATATATATATATATATATATATATATATATATATATATATATATATATATATATATATATATATATAAATATGTATGTATAAATAAATATATATATATATATATATATATATATAAATATGTATGTATAAATAAATATATATATATATATATATATATATATATTTATACATATATATATATATATATATATATATATATATATATATATATATATATTTATATATATATATATATGTATATATATATATATATATATATATATATATATATATATATATATATATATATATATATATGTATATATTTATACATACATATATATATATATATTTATACATACATACATACATATATATATATATATATATATATATATATATATATATATATATATATATATGGTGCCCGGTATAAAGGGCTTAAGTCAAAAAAAGGGATTTTTAGATATTTGTTTGTATTGATAGAAAAAAAACAGAAATCATTTGACTTCTATAAAAAAATTGTATACAAATGTACATTTCTTTGTACAAAAGACTCAAGTCGAAATTTTTGTTCTGCGATTGGAATAAAAGCGAATATCTTGGTATTTTTAAATCACTATTTCTGACATCAGTCCTTTATACCGGGCACCATATATATATATATAAATGAAATAAAGATCAAAAAGTCAGAAAATAAAACTTGCGTAACTATACAAATGTGCTGCGTGTAATATATTGAATAAAGGTAGTGAAACTTTTATTTATGGCATCCCCCAAATTACATATTTTGAGGATTACGTTTAACGTTATACAGTGAAATATTTTACGAAATTTTATATCTTGATAATAATGATAAGAACTTAAAATTTCCTGGATTTTAAAAATTACTATAGTTAAAATAATTATTTTTTAAACTCATTTGTAATTAGTGTGCTCTAAAATAAATCTCAAGATAGTTTAATGAGAAACCTATAACTTTGGAATTAATACCAGTGATTTTAAAAGACCATTTTCAGTGGAATATATTAGAATTCTATTCAATGAACTGTTTTAAGTACGATATTTAAAAGTTTTAGTTCAAATGTTTTGGTTATTTTAATTGCAAATGACATTTAAAACAAGCATAGAAAAAACAATGTACTTACTGAAATGTGTTCTCGGCTGAAGAGGCATACGTTATGCTACCGAAGGCTCTTATATGCAATTTACAAATACCCACCTCTGTGCTTCTAACAACGTTTAATGGGGTGTCATGTCCGGATGCCAAGCAATTCCAAGATGAAAATTTAAACGCCCACGCGTTACCCCAGAATTCACGACACCGCAGTGTTGTTCGCAGGAATTCCATTTCGAAGAAAGCGGTGGCTTTCTAAGTAGGCAATCCCCAGCTGGTCATATCCCCCGCTTAGGTTGCTTCTTGTACTTACGTAGATAAAAGGATGAGACAAAGAGTTAGGGATAAATTTAGAAAAGAAAGCCCGTAGTCTTCCAAACTGAAGATGCTAATAGCGTCTGAAATTGTACCTTAAGTATGAACTTTCTACTTGTATCAGCTGTATGTAGTTTTGTTTCAAATGTAATAAAATGTAATTTCGGAGCAATGTATTACAGGAAGTGTATAGATATAAGATCTTTTTCTTTATTGAGTATTATTATCAGAGATGTTATTTCCCTAGAAAGGATAATTAAGATAACACTATATGTTTACTGAACTGTGTATATATATATATTTTCCTTGTCAAACATAAATGAGTACACAGAGAGACACATTTTTGCATCTAATAGTATTATTAGTACAAGTTGTGGGGTGGTTTAGAAATTTGTACAGTAAATATTCTGCATGTTCTGGCAATGAGATTTGAACAAAATCTTTATTTTGTAAAATTTGTAAAAGGTAGAATTGATTACTTTTTTTCCCTACAATACAGGTGATTATATAATTAATAATTACTTATTCAATTTAGAAATATAAATACAATTAAATATAAAATGTTGATTACTGAAAAAGTAATAGTATCAACAAAAAAAAATAATAATTGTTGTCTGTTAAGGCCCGTACCCGGCTCTCAGATTTTAAGTAAAGTAATAATTAATATTATATATACTCCGTTTATAACATATAAATAATTTTATATTATTTTTATTGCATCATTACAGTAATACTAATGTTATCATTATTATAAATAAGCATATTTATTTAATTTTAAAGGTAAATAACTCCCAAAAAATAAGCAAAAGGATTTTTTTTTTAATTTGGGAGAAAAAAAAGAAATTATATTCTTGATTTCAAAGATTAATAAAAAATAAATATCTTCTTTACTTACACTCTAAGAATATTTTTAAGTTATTTATGCAAGCATATTTTATTCCAAAGAGTGTACTTTGCCACGTATTATGAAAATGTAATTTTTTCTTTAATTAAAATCATTCGAGCCGTTTTGAAAATTTTCTATTACGTAAATCTCTATTTATCGAGTACATACTGTTTAATCTTTTAGACGGACAGTTTCTTAATACTAGGGCAAATAAATCCAGCTCGAATTAGTAGACTGTAAACCAAGTACCGCACCATCCCAGCCTAGGGCATAAATTGAGAAAATAAAGCCAAGTCATCACCGAGGATTGGGTTGGACAGTGTTTGGGTTTTCGACCTGATTCGGCCTTGTGCAGTGCTCTAGTGAAAAAAGCTTTTTATCCTTTCTTAAATTCTATATTTTTCTTTTAACTGGAAGAGCAAATACTCTCAGTGCCTCTATTAATGAGAGTCTATATTTGTTAAATATTTGACTTAAAGCATAAATCGAATTTCCCCCCCAATGTTTATAGCTCCATTTCTTCTCATATTAACAAATTTTTCGTACTAAAAATCGGGCTCAAAAATGAACACGAGTGTATCATTCAAAATTTCAAACAAATAAAATCACACAGACAAACAGAAAGAAAAATCAATACTTTTGCCGTTCACAGACTCTCTAAATATTGTTTTTGAAAAGTGTCTCCGGTAATATTTACATACGTTTGATCTTGTCTTGTCTCGTTCTGAGAATAAAATGAAAATATTTTCTCTAGACATATTTCTACTTTTGCATCTGAATCTATCATTTTCCTTTTTTTTATTTTAGCTGTTACAGCTTTCATGTAATGCATATGCTATTAATAAAAAGTCCAATCGATGTCCAACTGAGAATTAAAAGGATTTTTTTTCTTTTTATAAAATTGATTCATTTGTCTATTTTATATTCTATAAGAGAATATTGCATACAAAAGCCTTTCATTTTATTTGGAATCTTCCTTTCAATTTTTAGGTTTTGTTAGAAATTATCGTTAAAATTTATAAGTTTGCACTATATCAGTACAAAACTTGCTTGAATTAGATTTTAAATCAAGACGGCTTACCCTGTTTAGGTTGAGGCATATTTGTTCCATTTATCTTTATTACCTTATCTTTCTTTCGCTTATCTCTTTATTCTATTTTTTATATACATCTCAACCATATTTTCCAAGAGTATAATGCAAAATAAATCTTATTTCGTACATTGAGGAAGCCAAAAAAAAAATAGTGTGAGATCTGTATCGCAACAACAACAAGACTTAGAAATTCGCAACGAGTGAAATTGCAAATGAAAATATAGTACATACATTCAATATTCTTAAAATGAATTAAAAAATCGAATACTGCTAAACCAATTGATAAAAAAATTAATAGTATTAAGAACAAGTCCGTCTCGATATTGTAAGTAATTTCTTTGACAAATCATGTTGAAAAGGTATACTCCTCATTGGACAATTTATAAACTTTATTTTCCCGTAAATTAGATTCAGTTTAAAAAAACTTTTGTTGCGGGTGTTTTTAAGAGTTTCTTCTATAAATATCTACTAGTTATTAATGAAATGTTTTTAAAAATAGTGAATGAATTTTTTTTTCAATTACTTTAAAATAAAATTTCCCTTGCAATAAATAATGCGTTTTTAAGTTATTTTCTTTCTTTTCAAGGGATTTTTTTTGCATGTAGATCTACTACTTTTGAAGCAAGAAATAATTTCTAAAGGGTCTTTGCTATTCGTGTAGTCATTTTAAAGCTGCGCTTTCAGAAAATTTTACTTTATTCAATTATATTACATATTATGACAAGAAAACCCCTAGCTATCTATTTTTAATACCAGATCAATCATTTGAGGCAAATAGTTTGTGTTGCTTAAGAAAAAAAACCCAGCTGTAATTAAAAGGTTTGCGTGGGTAAATTTTGTTTCTTACAGTTTTTTTATATTTAATCAAATATTTCCCAAAATGCATATTACAAAGACGTCTGTATAGTAACTAAGTAATCCTATACCTACATGCATTTTCTTTTCATAATATTAATTCTTCAAATCCCTTTATCAACACAATTTATTAGCTTAAATCATCTTAATTAAGGTGGATTTCGACGTTGCAGTTTGCATTATTTCTTGTTTAAGCCTTCGAAACAGAGTTTAAGCATTGCAACTAAATTGTTAATGATGTTACATTCCTCTGAATAACTTTACATGGGGATAGAGAGTTCCGCATTATGAAATATTGATTATAACGCATTTTGAGTCCTACTGCAAATAAATAAAGTTAAACCTTAAATTTTATAACTTATAAAAATTTTAAAGGAAAGTTTAAACTTTCATAAAACATTACCTATGCTCGTGAGAGATGTGATAATTATTATTTATACCCTTTAGTAAAGTATTATAGAAGTTAATTTGCGATACAAATATTTTAGCATGTTAATTATAATATAGATTATAAAAAAATAAGATCATTGAAAATAAGATCTTTATTTATATCCGAATTGCAGATTAAAATATTCTCTCACATATGTAGGAAATAGCCTTACGGACGTTGAAAACAATGAAAAATATTTCCATTAAAAGCTTCTTAATTTTTTTAATTTAACAGGCAACTAATTTTAACTAACCCAAATATACTGGAAAGAAGCCTTAAACAACTAGGAAAACCTATCATATTAATTAAACGTTTTCTAATTTTTTTTTTCATTCCTCTGACTCCCAAACATCATCCTCAGCACTGGTCTGCAACAATGATTCTGAAGAAACTGGATCCGAGAATTTTTAAAGTAAATATGGTTTGGTATATAGACGTAAGTTTGATTTCGACAGTACAACATAATCTGCGTAGACACCATATGTTTAGTACCTCTATGGATTTGGTATCCTTCAACAGAAACCTCTTCCCAATTATTTATTGCTACTTTAGTCATAGTAATTTTCAGGAGTTCGTTTATATGCCAGTATTAAGAGCAGAACCTTATCTATTGGAGGGTATCAAAGAATTATAAGACCCGGTCAAATTCTTTTTCACCGACCAGTCCCAGATCACATGGCATTTAAAAATTATTATCCCCCAGAGAAGCATGGAAATTAGGATTAAAGTTGTTAAAATGGTTATTAATATATATAAACTATCGAAATTAATAACCATTAATTCACTGGAAAAATATCTGAAAAAATATTAGAATCCATTTGTATAAAACGTTAATTAGTAATTAACACATGTGTAAGTACGTGTATTTAAGTGGCATACTTACAAAATTGCATTAAAGTGACTCTTTATAATTAGAGGTTAAACAAATGAATAAGCAATCTTAATTAATTACACTTCATTCTCTTGTAGAAAAAAGTAATTGCTTAATATAGATATATTACTTAAATAAATATAACCAAACAAATAATTTTCATGAGAGTAATTAAAGAACCATATATTAATTAAATGTTATTCCGCGCATATCAATAATACAACAAAGGTAAAAAGAAATTCAGTGAAATATCTTCAATTATCTATTGACGAATTAAAATTTAATTACAGTTCTGCATAAACGGATGAGATTATACAAATAATCTTCTACTTAACCGAGTTTTCCTTAGCAGCTATTTCATGACTTAATGTACCTACTTCTGAATTCAATGGAGCTTTAATTTCACGACAATTGTAAATGATTATTCTTAATGGATTTTTAAATTAAATTAACGTTTCTGATGTGAACTTTCAACATTATTTCTAGCTTAATGATACTTTTATAACAAGATATTCAATAGATTGGTACTTGTTATTGTATTTGTTTCCGTTAAAATGTTACATAAAATTCTGTTTTGCATAGTCTGAAGGATGTCGGGTTTGAATTTTTTTGTATTGTTCAAGATGCCCATTGATTCAATGCAATAAAGATTTTTTTCAGATGAGTTAGTGTTTTTCCAAGGAATCTTAAATGCTACAGAGTTAGTAATTAAGAGACTGTCTACATATGAAAATAAAAATATCTGAAGAAATTACTTTAACCCTCTAACGGTACAGTGGTTTGAAACGAAATACATGGTACGGTCGGGTCGGATCCGACCCGATTCTTTTTTGATCAGGATTTTCGTAGAAATAAGTACACAATAAGCAATTTTGTTGTATAATAACCTTTTTGTAGAAAAAAATATCAACGAATTGTAGTTTTGCTGAACAAAGAAAATCTCTCTGGCATTTACATAGAATATATATTAGGTCTAATATGTAATTTTGTCCTGTACCTAGTTTTAAAAGTTACTGAATTTGAATTTCCGAGCACAAAAATGTAAACAAATAATATATACTGACATTTTTGGCCTTCAAGATCGAAATAAAAATATTTAAAATCTAAAAAAAAAAAAATCACTAGTAATCATGAATAAAGTTTTTCAACAAAAACACTCATAGTTATTGGAAACTTATAACTGCAAGAGCTCCAACACCTGTTCCAAGGCTGCCTGGTAGGGTTCCTTGTCAACTCGATCTCTTGCAATGACAGAGGAGAGTACGGAAGAGTGAAAACCCAACCCTGGTCGGATTCGACCCCCACCGTAGAGGGTTAAGTAAGTTGCTGTTGTTGTTGCTTATGCCCTCTGGATGGAAGTATTCCAGACAAGGTAGAAACTATTCCTCATAAGCATATAGGTTGAGGGGTGCGTCTCCGGTTTATAATGGCACCACAAGGATCGGAGACCGACTTAGCCAGCTTTAAACAAATAAAACTTAAGAGATATGTTGATAGTAAGATAACTGTATTAGTAAGACATAAAACAATTCATTGCAACGTTAAGATGCCATGTTAATCAACATGATTTTGACACTCTTCATAAGATATTAAAAAATGTCTTTGATTCCCTTGTGACACTTGACAGTGCCTTTTATCAGGTACTATCTTTGATCTACATCCACCTAAAATGTCTTCCTTGTGCAAATTTTATTAAATATCTGTCACAATGGCAAATGTCCTTTCCGTTTATTGGAAAGTCTTCAGTCGAATGGCTAGAGTGTTAGTCATCGGACACAAACTATGGCAGAGGTTCTCTATGGCAAGTGTGCACCGCGGCGATCAGTGTCGCTGTGTCTCGGCATACGTCATATTGCTAATAACTATAAAGCCCTTTACACAAATTGCAATTATTTTATTTTCATTTTCTTAAATCCACCATTTCATATTTATATTTATACTATTAAGTAAGCTAGTTAGAAATATTATTTTTTTCTGGTTGGTTCATAATTAGGGTGCCGCTGGAAACGATCAATTTATCTAGGGAGCCGCGGATCTAAAAAGTTTGAGAACCATTGGACTATGGGATTGAATCCCATTGTGGGCTCGGATGCTTGTAGCCGATCGACGTGGAATTTTATTGGTCTTGATTTGCTAAAGATGACCAAAGCCCTTCGAATTCAATAACTTTTCTTAGACTCTGGAGTACTTTATATTTAGGCCATATTTAGGTCTAGAAAATCCTTTAATTATCTATTCTACTTGGTAAAATCTTAATGTGGAAAATTATAGTAATATCTATATGCCAGCAATTTGTTTCCTTCACACATAATTACAATTACAATAATCAACACACTTTATATATATATATATATGTGTGTGTGTGTGTGTGTTGTGTATTAATGCAGTTGTTTTGTATTTCTTAATGTAGATGACGACACAGATAGTATGTGTTCGTTTCAGCTGACGTGTGGATTTTTGAGAAATCAGTATGTTATTTCTGCCATGTTGAGTGTGTGTCGAGTTGATGTCTAAAGAGGTTGAGTGTGATTTTATCCTAGAGGTGAAACGGTGGTTGTTTCAATTCTATTTTATTGTATGTGGTAGTGCAGGAAGTTCTAAACGTTATTAAATTTACGCTGGATTTAGTGAGTGTTTTTATTAAACAAGCTTTTACAGTCCTCTTGAGTTTAAAGCAACCTTTTCGAACCAGGTAAGAACTAAACAATATATATATATATTACACCGACGAAAAAGTAGTCAGTCTCAAGGTATGGATATAAAGTAGAAGAATATTTGAAAAGTTCTTAAAAATTCGTTGTCATAAAAATCCTTTTCAAAGTGACCCATGTTAACTGTCGTCGAAAGATTTTATTCTCTTTAAGTAATCAATGTTCTAACAATTTTGTTACAATGCAAACTTGGTATATTGTATGTTCAAAAAAGGTTTTAGCTCTGATTAAATATTCAAAGAGATAGATAGATTTGGCGACTGTTTAACCAAAAAATACACCAAATTGCATAACAGATCAGGTAAATATAAGAAAAAAGCTGAATTTTTCTAGAATAATACAGATTTAAAAATATTGTTTGCGTTTCTCCTAAAGAACGAAAAAAAACACCCGAGGGAGAAACTTCTTTCTCTATAACGGAACATAATTTAAAAAAATTCTTCAATTCCAAATCGGCTAGCATTGGAATAATTGTCTCCATAGGTTAACATTGAGCTGAGAGAAAAATTCGACTACTTCCAAAACAGCCTTAAGTTTTCATGATTTCAAAACTCCATAAGAAAAGGATTTTTATGATCAGTTTTACTTTCATGCATTTATTTAATGAGTATTTTTAAAAGTAATGCTTGAAACTCTTTCTAAAGATTCAAAGAAAAGGGGAAAAAAGTTCCCATCTGTCTATACCGGAAGTTCAATTCATGGTAAATTCATAAATAAGCTTATGTGATGTTATTCATTACGTCCTACTCGTACTTATTCAACGATGGAAGGCGTCTGATATTTCCATGAATACATTGTATATAGATCTTCTTTCACTTAACTATTAATATTTAAGCGGAAATTTACATATTTGATTACTTAAGCTGCAAATTCTTTAAGAATTAGAGGAAGCTGATAGTTTCCTGAACGCATAATATTGCACTCTCTTAATCATGCATTTATTAACTATGACATATTTTAATTTATGAATAGGTCCATTGTTTACCTGAAGCGAATATTTATTAGCAGAATATTAAATTTCTCCATATTTCGGAATGTCTACATGCGCATACATTAACAAATAATTACTATTTTGATATAATGTAACATACTATAATATTTTATATGTATATACACGTATGTATATGCATGTATATATATATATATATATATATATATATATATATATATATGCATAAAATGCATAATAATACATATACAGAATAATACAATAAACTATTTTTTGAGGTTGGTAGAAGCATGGATGAGACTATTTTCAATTCAGTAGTGCTTTTTTAAATTACTCGTTATTTAAAATGAGAAGTAATGACATTGTTGTTGATCACATGGTTGATCAACAACAATGTGATCAACAACACACACTGTTGTTGGTATCACAACAATCTATATTGTGACCACATTAGGTAAATCGCATTGTTGTTGTTGTTCCTAATGTTCCCTGGACGTTCCAGACCAGGTCTGTATAGATTTTGGACTGAAAAGTGCAGCTCCGGTTTATAATAGAACCACAAGTGTCGGTGTTCGTCTTGGGTAGCTGCCACCACAATTTTGGCCGAGCACCCACAGGGGCAACATCTGGGGGATCGTAGCTTGCCCACCCACTGACCTCGTAGAAGAACTGGTAAACCCCATTAAAGCAACGTTACTACAAATTAATGCTAGGACATTCTTCTGTTTCTCTATCATTTTTTTACATATTTCCTTTTTCAATTGATAGGAATTAAATTGATGAATTGAAGATAATACAATCGATTCCGGTTAATCGGACCACATCGGAACGCGATCATTTTGGTCCTAATAACCGGCTGGACCGATTAAACGAACATGCCATATGTTACAAAACAGGATTCGGTCCGAAGGAACTAGTATGATATACTCCCCCAATGGCGATTTTGGCGATTTTTTTTTGTCGCCAAGCAGAACGCGTGTCTTTGAAACGGGAAATTCCGGAAAGTCCCAAAAATACGCATTTTTTTATACTGTACAACCACAGAAAAGCACAAAAACACATAAATTCAAAAAATAAAAGCTGAAAAATAATAAGAAATTTGTTAATTGGGGGGGGGGGGGGCTGCCACCCCCCCAACCCCCCGCGACAAAAAGTCAGTATAGTGCAACTAATAATAATTCATTTAAATAAACATAAAATACATCTTGGTTAAATATATATTTATTGATTAAACATAAATTAAAGAACAAATACAATAGAAAAAAATACATGTTGGCAATATAATTTATAAAAAAAGTATGCCGAAATTTTGTACTCCTCCCAGTTAATCCCCGAAACGATTTCAATAAATTTATTAAAACAATCTACATCTGCCGCTAAACATGATTTCCGAAACATGTACATCGCTAGGTAGAATTTAAAATCTGCCTTACGATTGTAACCACGAACCATGCCGAATAGATTTCTCAGTGTTACATTGCTCCCCCCCCCCCCAATAACTTTCCTACAAACAAATGCAAAGCTATCAGAATAAGAACTTTTAACTTTAATCCTCATCTCTGACCAACATTTTTTGCAATTCGCGCTCTTTAACAACCCAACCTCCGTCAAAAAATTAAAAGGCAACTGTTATTTAATATTTTGACGGAGCATTACACCAAAGTAAAAAACCCGCAACACAACAACCAAAACAAAGGGCACCAGATTTGGCGAGAAATCTCTTGGGGGGGGGGGGAGATATCATACTTGTGCCGAATTGGGAATTGTACTTTGACCTGAAAATGTAGAAACCACGTTTGTATTAATTCATATGAAAAGAAGATAACTGTAAACTTATGCAAAAACATATATTTATAGCTTTTTTATGCCACTCTATCCTTTTAAATATCTCTGTCCTTTAATTGTTCGAAAATATAAATTGTCGAATAGAAAATAAGAACAGTTGTATTTTACTTTGACCGGAAATTATGAAGAACATGTCTGTAAGCATAGTTTGTGATTTTCCCCCAGAAAAATTTATTTTCAATTATATGCCGGAAACATTACAGAAATAGAAAAATGGCAGGAGTGAAAAGAAACGCCCAGTTGACAAAATTGCGAAGGACTCACAGGAAATTCGCTGTATTCGGGCATATAGAAACATAATAAGAATATTCATTCATTCCTTTCAAACATGATGAAAATTCCCTTCATCTTGTTTTACATGGATGTGATTAGTGCGTTATAGCATTGAATCACTAAATTTTATCAATGACATAGAAATATGAAATATTATAAATGCAGTAGAAAATTTGTTTGATTACTGTAACTTTTATTCCGACTGATTTTTGTGTTCGGACCATTTTTTGGGATATATATATATATATATATATATATATATATATATATATATATATAAAATCGTGTATTAAACTATGATTTGTATGCGAAAAGTTATATATAAACTGATTAGTTTAAAACAGTATAGACAATTAAATATAAGGGGATGAACTTTAATGTTCATAACTTAAAGTTCTAATAAACTTATGATCTTATGCAGATATGTGTTAAAAAATTTTGTACCACAATAAGCTTTTAACAACTGGCTACAGTAAATCAGTTTTTTTCTTTCTAGTCTTCGTAAATCTAAACAAAAGGGAAATATTTCTACTAAACAAATGTTTTCAACTTTTGTTACCTTGTAAACACTCATTCTAATAATGGATAGAAAAAAATAAAAATGATTATACTTTATGTATGCATGCATTGTTAGTCATGATCCTGGATGAATAATCGTTGATTTTGATCCTGCCGTGCATTGTGGGATTACCCATTCAATCGAATAAGTTTACTTCGTAAAGGATATTTCTGAACAAAACGGTAGATCTTAACTGGAGTCCAATGCAATGCACGTGTGGTGAAAACAATATATGGTGCTGTGCGCATGACGGCGAAGTTGCAGCTCCTCCTAAGCAGCATTATTCTTTCTAGTATATGTTAAAAATTGTGTATACACTCTACACTTTAGACAATTAAGAAATGAAGCAATGCTACAAAATTATTTTACGTTCTAATTGAAGAGCGAAGATTTATTCGCCGCACATAGTTAAAATAAATTTTTTCACACTTTCGAGAAAAATGTATGCAGAGGAATCTTCAATTTTAAAGATATTTAGAGCTAGGATAAATAATGTAGTTTCATCCTATGGAATACGCATGTTTTCTGTTTCTAGTGAATCACGAAATATATAAACGAGGAAATCTCTCTGTGTTTGCGTGTTATCCTCTTGGATACAGTGTTATCGATAGTAAACCACCTCTTGCGTGTGAAATGAACAGTTGTAAATAAACAGTTGTAAATAAATAAGCATTTTAAGGATGAGATGTTAAATGCATTTAATGGTATGGTTTCGTTCTTAGGTAAATTTTATATTTACCATTGGAAAAATCAGTCAGATGATGTAAATATCTTGTCTATGTTATTGTGGTCTTATTTTACAGAAAAGTCTTAAACATAAGGAAACATAACTTGATTATTACCAGCATAAATAAGATATAAATATAGATAATCTGCATTTATCTGAACTATTTTGGTATTTTCAAAGATTTTCTGACAAACTTGATATTTTTAGTGTTTTTGTTATAGAAAGTTTAATCTCCCAACTAATTTTTAACATTTTTTTTTGCGTTATACTAAAGTTTGTATTATTTGGGATACTGGTATATAACATTAGTAACATTAGTATATAACTTAGTTATTTATAAGCTGCAAATTTTGCAAATTTTTGTATTTGTTTTAAATTTTACTCTTAAAGGCAAGATGTGCTTAACTGAAACAAAAAAATCTTTTACCAAAAAGTTATGAAACTGATTTGGCTTTTGCCCAAATTTTAAATCTAGATCAAATGCGCTAATTACAGGTGTTGATATGGAATACAAATGTAACATCTCAACTGTCTATTAATACATATGATTATATTTCAATTGTGAAGTACGTATTCAATATAATACATAGATTACTTCTATTCAATGAACTTTCATTTTGTGCTACGTGAGCAATTTATTCCTGAGAAATTCAGGACCTTTCATGCATTATATACATTCAGTTTCAGGCATTAAAGTACAACAATCGTCATTATTGCAGAATCAACATACGTATTTACGAATAAATCTTTATTGTGATGCAAATGTTTTGCATTCCGGAATATAAAACCGAATTTTAAATAATTGTAATTAAACTACAGCATTATTTCTGAAAAGCGTTGTTCATTATTCATTCAATATTTTTTTTTCATTATAACATGAAAAATATTGATAATTATTATTCCGAGAAACTAAATATTGATTAGCAAAATATGGGTATTACATAACATACAAAAACGAGTGTACCCTGAACTAAGAACAGACATTTCATTATATTTTTAATCAGGAATGCATATAATAAAAACATCTAATATCACTACATTAAAAAATGTATAGCAATTTTAAAATTTAAATAGTGTCTTGTGCGTCGTCGTTAGTAAAAATGAATGAAAATGTAATATTTGCGCTTAGTTTATATTTGAATTGCATTTCATAAGCATCTTAAGCACGAAAAATTCAAGGCAAATGAGATTACCATTGTTTTTATGCTCTGAAGGTTTAATTCAACCGTAATGTCAGTGTTTTCTCTCCTTTAAAAACATTACGCTGATTAATTTTTTTTCCAAGAATTTTACAAAAAGAAAAAACTAGGAGTTTATTTGAGAAAGTAGAATTTTTCACTCAAAATGAGAAGCACTGTAAATAAATGTGGATCTTTTTCTGTCGGATAGAGAAAGAAAACGCTTGAAAAATTTTCAAGACCTTAATTGAAACAGAGAGCAAATAAGATTTGAAATAGTGCTGTATCATGAATAATATGTAAAAGAACCAAAATTTTCCAGGCCGACAATTTCATAGTCCGATATGGGAAAATGTAAAAATGTACAAATCGAATTAGAATTATAAGACATCTAAACACCCCTCGACTGCGAATAAAATCACAAGGAATATTGTCGGCAAGTAGAAACATATTTTAATTAAAATGTACTTTACTGCAGTAGAAGAGAGCATACAATTCAAACATATATGTATTACTTTTGAAAGCCTTAATTGAATAGTGGACCAACTCCATTTTTGTTCATTTTGAGATAGAGCCTTAAAGTCTAATGAGTGCTGAGAAATGACTGCTGCAGTCTGATTTGTAATGCCCTCTGTTGGCAGTAGAAATAAGCTGCAGGGGTACCAGTTTTAAAATAGGATAGAAATGACTTGTATGAACATGAAACTGAGGCTAACTCCATTTTTTTAAAAGTGAAGTTTGCCCACTATTCAAATAAGGCCTTCATATGCAATGTCTACGTAAACACAATCATATATGTATTTCATATGTGTACTACATATGTAAACGTGTGTATTGCCTATGTAATACACATGCGTAATATAATATTCAGTGTAACAGTACTTCTAATTAAAACATAATAAATAATAGAATTTTTAGACAGTGAAAAGTTTAGTTTCTGTTTTGAGATAGCAGAAAGGTTAATTTCCGTATATTGCAGATTTTATTGGAAAAGCAAGTACAGCTATGGAAGCATAGCATTAATGGGCAGAAAGTTTAAACAGAGATGCCAAAAGACCAGAAAACCACAAGCAGGCAGAAACCCAGGTTGACTACACTATCTATTATACGCCTTTAACCAGGCAACTTCTACATATATATGAACAGTCTAACAATCTGAAGGAATGCATTAGCAAACTCTGTTCGACTCAGTCTGTATTACAGACAGTTAGTTTGTCAGCAACCTCTAAGTGACTGTCACTGATAAATCAGCAGATGTTATTGATAGAATTTAATAGTATCTCACTCTCTCCTAAACACAATGCGGGTACACTGAAATGTAACTATAGATTTCTAGCCTGATGTTTTACGAACAGCATTTAGCTCCTTCTCTCAGTAGGTAAATGCCCATTTGGTGTGTAATGCTAGTAGAATGTTATATATACTTCCTTTTGCACCTTTAAGATCATCACCCCAAGACTTATCATTCATTGAAATTTATGGGATACTTTTGCGCTACACAGATCAACATCGTCTACTACGGGCATTATTAGGCAAGAGAAAAGAGATATGGGTGGGAGCGTTACACGAGTATATCTTTGGAACTTTGTCCGAGTAGATGCCACCTTGTAGGGAGTCATACGCTCATACATGATATATAATAAAACACCTTTTCTTTTGCATCCCCAAGATCACCTCAAGACTTATCCTTAATTGAACATTACGGGATACTTTCGCCAGATACAAATCATCACCATCTACTGAGGGTATTATCAGGCAAGAAAAATATGTCGAAATGGGGTGGAGGATTACACGGGGTGACGTTTAAAATCCTTGTTCGCGTATATGCCACCAGGAAGTGAGTAGCTGTTCGAGGTTAGATCAAAGTCCTTTAGGTTTCTGATATTTTGCGCCTTTTGAAAACGAATAAATGGATTATTTCGCGTCTATTGCAATAAACGCTGTTATTGCAAAATAGCCACAGGAATTCAAAATAGTTGATTTGAAATTATCATATTCAGTATATTAAATTAAGTATATATGCGATGGCAGTAATGACAGTGAGAACAAAAGAGACAGAGTTTGATGTCATGAATATAAACACATAATAGTAAATAATTCATCAGTATTGTTCATCATTAAATACGCTTAACATCGAGAAATTAATATTCGCTTTTAGCAATTTAGATATTGAGTATATATAACTCTATACTATATCCTATATGATACTAATCCGAGCGTTTAATTCTTGTTTAAAAAAACTGTAAAACATTACTGATAATGTTTCTCTTAAATGCATTAACGCCCAATTAATAATTAAATAGTTTTTTTTCAAATTCCTAGTAAGTTCCCCTTTACATCTGTTTCATAAAACAGTTAAGCCAACAATTAAAATAGATGCTAAACATAGCGAGTAGTTAGTAATTTATATATTTGGAATATTTCATTGATTGGGGGAATTGTATCACGAGCAACATCAAATTAAAAGAGTACATTTTAATAACATGGAATAAAAATTCACCCATTAAATGTTTTAATCATTTTTAAGATACTGCTTAATTACTTTCAATAATTTATAATTAGGATTACATTTAAAAAAAATACTTTTAATTCTTTAATGCTTAACAAAAATATGTTTAAATTTATTTAAAAGCAAGATGTTTCTGAAGAAAATAAAGGCATAAATTAAATGCCACAGACAAGGAAAAAACGGACTCGCTAGTATTTGCCCAATATATACATTTTTGATTAGCTGTTTTAAGTGCTTCAAACAGTGATCCATCAACACACGTTCTTAAAAAAAAAGATAACATCCAATTCGAATAGAGTGTTAAATGTGATGTTTCTTTGTCATTACTTTACAGATACGAAATGAGATGTGTAAAATAAAAGCACTCTTTTTCACTTTAGCATGAAGTTTACCCGGAATTTATCTAAAAGCATATTTTGAGATGTTTTATATTGCAAAGACATTACTAAAAAAGTAGAAAAATGCGAAGCTAGCTTTTATAAAAATTTGGATTTTTCTTGAATGTATGAATATGTATCACACATTTATTAATTTTCATAACTGCAATACCATTCCGTACTTTCCAGTTTTTCAGATCGTTATATATGACTGGCGCTTTTTAAAGTTAAGCTTCAGAGTCCCCTACAAGTAGTAAACACACTAGTAAAGTAGAATGATACTCATAAATCCGAAGACACGTCAAATGCACGCGTAAATAACTGAAGAGTGTTTAACTAGTTAGGTGAAACTGTCAAAATAACATGTATTGGTCCCAAATTTATTGTATGAAAATAAGTTATACTACTTCACGTTTAGCACAGGTTTTTTTGTCTTAAAAATGAATTTTTAAGTGTCAGAGTAGATCTGATTTATTTTCTCAACTTAATGTTCCTGAAACATATAAGTTTACTAACATATAAAAATCTGGGGGCTTTACTTGTGTCTAAATTTACCATTTTGTTACCAAAAAAATGAAATTATACCTAAAGTAAAATGAAAAAGGAAAAATGATCTTGTGCTGCATTGCTGCAGAAAATTTTTGAAATTCATTTATTGCATATTTTCCTTATTTAAACTTTCGAAATTGCCTCGTTAAAAAAAGGAAGGAATTATCCAATTTCGGAATACTACACTACATTATATCTATACATATATTAGGCTGTGTAAGTAATACAATAAATGACTCAAAACATAAAAGATATAAGTTATACGAACTTATAAACATGTGTTTAGGGGAGGGTGAAATGCTTTACAAATAAAGTGTTTCCTTATGAGACAAAACAGAGTTTTAACAATTAATTATTACTAACATTTTTTATTAATAAAATTTTAATTACTTGCAATTTTTTTTATGAGTTAAATACGTTATATAACTGCCAAAACCAGAAGTTCATCAAATATCGTATCTACTGCATTTGGTTATCTAAGGGTTGCACTCAGAAGGATTAAGTGAAGAAAATCGGAGAAAATGAAAATGTGAATATTGGAAAAACGTTATTGTACTGTATTGCTTCAGTACATTTTAAAAATACATTTACTGCGAGACATTCATATTTAAATCTTTCAAAACTGCCTCATTTAAAGAGAAGGAAGTATTTTATTTCTGAATGTTACTCCCTCACAATTTCTGTATATATATATTTTATATATATATATATATATATATATATATATATATATATATATATATATATATATATATATATATGTATATGTATATATATGTATATGTATATATATGCATATGTATATGTATATATATGTATATATATATATATATATATATATATATATATATATATATATATATATATATATATATATATATATATATATATGTGTGTGTGTGTGTGTGTGTGTGTGTGTGTGTGTGTGTGTAAGTAAGTAAACTAGACGGAGTAAACACTAAATTATTCAAAACTTAAAATATACACGCTTAGCGGATGCTTCAATAATTCTTAAAAAGAGGGGGAATTATTTTACAATACCTTTTGTCTCATAATTGTTTACTTATGAGACAAAAGAGTTTCAACAATTATTACTTACATTTATTATTAATATTACTCAATTATTTATAATTATTTTGTACAAGTCCAATACATTATATAACTCCTAAAACCGAACTCGCTGTACAAATATCCTTTCTACAGACTTTATTTAGATAAAAGATGTACTCAGACGGATTTTTGCAACGAAAGTGAGCGGCAAAAAAATTGGGTAACACTCCTTACCTACTGCTGAAAAACTGCAGTAACAAGAATTTTAGTTTATACCTAATTTAAAAAATCGGAGATTTTCTGTCGGAAGAAAGAGCGCATTCATTAAACGCAATTGAAAAGTTACCACGGAAAGAAATAGTTTGTGGAAATCTCCTTAGACGCACGCATTTCTAATAACGTCTTTCAAAGGTCACTAAAACATTTCTTTTAAACGCATCCCAGAGGAATATTTCGTTAGAATGCGGAGGATTTAAAGGTTACATGCTGGTTTATATTTTGGATATGTAAACGAATTCGAACGGAATGGAAGTGTTTTTCGTGATTTGCGATTAAATTTCATACGTTCCGATAACTTCTTATGTAGATTGTATGGGGGGGGGATGAATGCGTGTATCATATCTGCAGAAAAGTATTAAATCCATGTTTATTCGATCGATATCTGCAATGCTCTATTTTTAAAAAATTATAGAAATTCTTCTCCTCTGAACGGGATAAAATTTCAGAGGATGGCGCAACAACCTACTTGAAATTTTACGGTGGCAACTTTGTACTTTGTAATTTTCACTAGTATGTTGTAAATCGGAGCCAAAATTTTCACATTTAAATCATCAAATTGGTAACTTTGGAAGAACTATATTTTTCAGATGCCCTGTATCAAACTATATGAATACCACTTTCTATCGATAGAACCGCATCGATGAAAAATCTCATCAGAAATAATAACATATTTTAACAATTTTAATAGTGAAATCTTCAATGTTACTTAGCAGCTGTAACCATGGCTAGAGTTACACGGACACACATATATGTGTTTATATCTGAATATGCGTATAGTGATAGAATAATGAATGTGATAATATTCACGTATAAATAAAAAATTAATAAGGTATATCTCTGCAAATATTGAATCACTAATAACGGTATTTATTTGATTTATGTGCTGTTGAATTTACAGTCATATACTCCACTTAACTGAACCCGCTTATCTTGTGAAAAAGAGAAGACAATAAATCATCTTTAATCCTGTTAATAATTCTCTATAGAATATAGAATATAACACTTGGTTAAAATTAGCGAGCTTGATTATTTTATTCTCAGCAATGCAAATGATCAGGTACGCTTATAAAACCGTACATAATGTATTCAGGTTAACGAGTGACGTTCAAGTCAACATTAAATAGGACAATTTCGCTAAATATATCTTGATGTTCACAAAATATCATCTTGAACTTCTTGAAATAAGAACAAAATAAAAAAATGGATAAATATTAATGTGCGTCGGAAAGATGAGTTCGGATTATTTGCCTTGGATTTTTTTATTCTCTGAAATTACAATTGCAGACTTGTCTAGAACAATTATTTTTAAAAATTAAATATACTGCATTTCAATGGAAAAAATACAATTAAAATCACTTGATATGATATTTTTTAATTAAAAATGATCAATTGAACAACAGGGTGTGTTTTGATTTTTGTTTCCTTGTTTGTTCTTTAAATATGCAGAAATTAAATTCGCAAAACGGCATTATTCAAAGTTTTTTCCTTCAATTAAAATATAAATAAAGCTTAGTAATAATTTAAGTAGGTTAACCGTCTTAAAAACTGATCTTATTTTGCTGTTGTGCCTTGATAAACTGTTCAAAAAATAGTTTGTCTGATGAGTTTTTTATTACATATTCTAGAAAAATTAAATCATCATAGGCAGTACACACGTCTTAGACGTTATATAAACTATATTGAGCTTCTTTTTTGAGCTCCAGAAAAAAAGTTAACATTTTTTTCACATCATCACAATTCTGTTATTTGGTTGAAGTAAACTCGAAAAATCTTTTAATAAACCGAAATTTTTTTTACTGATTTATAAGGATTTAAACTGTGGGAAATTGAGAAATATTAAAAAGAGATTTTTTTTGTAATATAACAGTTTTTTAAATCTGGTTTCACAAATTATCATTTAAAATCTTATTTGTCCCAATAATACATATCCCAATAAACATTACGGTGGAAGTTTTGGAAGTGACTGCATTTAAATTACGAGTAACATACATGCAAAAGAAGTTTCAATCTGTTCTTCACAAGCCTTTAACGACCCAGTCGCAGCGTGTTAAGTGGGGATAAAATTGATTATATGTAGCGCTACACTTGTACGTTTTTACAAACTGAAAATAAAATTATTAATTAAGGAGAATTTGCCGTTGCTTACGATTTGAGTTTCGAAATTATGCAAATGCATTCAATTTCTAATTTGAGATAAAATCTGTGGGATCTAATATAGTTCCAGAAAAATCGCTGTGCCCAAGTACCACAAACGTATCAAAAGCGAGAAAGAAAATATTTTAGTCATAAATGATTAATCGTTTGAGTTGACCATTAGATTTCGGAGCCTAGCTGTTGGCTATGCAAAAAATAAAAATATTTCACCCTATTTTCCAAGAGCTGTTTAATAATTACTATTTGAAACTTGTCAAAAGTTAAATGCTTAAAAAATGTATACCTAAAATCACTTTTAATTAGGCTGGCTCCAAAAAAAAAATAAGAAGTTTTCAAAATTAATGAGCAACTGAAAGATATTCATTAGTGTATGATATTTTATTCTGATTGCATGAATTACGATATGATTTCGGAAAAAGAACAGCTAAGTGGAATCTTTAATAAAATATCTAATTATAATAAATATTCTGAAGAAATTAATTTTAGTTTTCCTTCACCCAATAATCATAAAATGAATAATTTATGCTTCAGTTTCACAAAGTCTATTTATAAACGATAAATTCATACTAGATTTTGCACGAATGTTCTACGATATATTATTTGTGAGCTATATACATATTTCCCATTCACTTCGTCAGTAATTGTGTGTTTTTGATCCACGTGTAATGGAACTTTGAAATTTTCGTCTTAACCTATAAACTTACTCTTAAGAAGAAGCTAATCAATGTTATCTCTGAAGAAGAAGCTAATCAATGTTAACACTAGAAAGACGGGAGTTTTTTTCTTACTAAAAAGACTGAATGCCGTCATTTTGACGGTTAAAAATAAAATCAAGAATTTAAGATATTTAATTAATTTTTTTAAAAGGATTAAATACTCTAAATTTTCAACTATTTCATACCAATATATAATAAATTAGTATATATATTTAGATATATTTTTATGCAGGTATGCCGAGCTGACAACCTGGTATTGTCTATCCGTAAAAATATATGCATGGTTTGTGAAGTCCATCTCTTTCAACACTAATATTTCTTAAGAGCCAATATTTCTGTTATTTGCAAAAGGGGGAAGAGACGAAAAGTAACTAACATTTTTTCGGTATTATTTAAAGATTTCTGCCTGCTTTTTATATTTCCGTCAAATTGACGACTTTCAGTCTTAGTTGGTATACAACAGATTTTCTCCCTCTCTTTACTATCGAATATAATTTTGTAAATGTGTGTGCATATTTCACGTAAAATTAGAAAAAGTCATGAAATTTCAGATGCTCGAGTACATAAATACAGACATAGCGCTCAATAGTATGTCCGAAACCGTCAAAATGACGGCAGCCGTCTTTCTAGTGTTAATAAGTTTTAAAAAATACAGACGCATAGTGGTATTTATATTTTATAAGTGTCTCGGGTCATAATTTGGGGTTTTAGGTAAAATTACTTTAAATTTATAACATTTATGTAAAGTAGTATCAACATGTTTAGATAATAAATACAATTTTTGCTAAAATGAAAAAGGTTTGCAGTGAATTACAAATTTGAACGCTATGACAATAAACAGTTCAATTTGAACTTCATGAAAAAAAAAAACTGCAAAATATGAATTTCGCAATGTAACTATGAAATACGTTGTTTAACAAAAACTCTCTTTTATATATTTGGTCTGTCAAATGCACACGCAGCTCATAATAGAAAGAGATGATGGAAAATATGTCCCCCACAACCGTAATACTACGTCCCGCAATTCTATAAATTGTTTTGGAGAGTTTTCACAAAAGGTATAAAGTGTCATCAAATTAAATGATTAAATCGAATTTAAATTGTTTCCTATTAACACCAGTTATTTGTTCTGTAATTTTATGACTCAATGTAACCCCGTATGCGTAAGGTTTCTTTGTTAATACAATGAAATACGATAAAATTATAAAAACTGAATTCAGAAAAGTTATGGAAGAAAATTTGCAAATACCTCTGAGAGTCGTAAATAAATTTTCTAGAACATGAAAATTTTTATGTATGTACTTTTGAATAGAAATGTTTTTTGAATTTTTTGCAAAGTCGCGCTCATTTGTAGAATTTATTTTAGATTTATGAGATTGGGTATTTCGAACAGTCAGAAAATAGGCAGTGGAACTACAAAAACTAATTCCTCTAAAATATTTTCAAGTAAACAGTATAGCTTGTTTTATTTCACCCTGTTTCCGAAATTCTAAAAGTAGCTGCTTTACAATAAATATTTCATTTACCGCTGTTTTCGTGTTTGAGATTAGAAATCAGCTTTTCTAACGCTTCAGTGAATGGGAAAGGCTTCAATTTTTATTCTTGTAAGTTGACTTTTGACTTTACTGGATACAACTTGTTGAAAAGGAGACCTAAATAATTTTTATAAAAAAGGAAAACAGTCACGTTGCTTAAAGCATAAATAACAAAACGTTTATTTTTCTACCCTACGTCTGATACACTATTTTGAAACAACCAATTCAACATTTTCCAGCTTTACTGCATTATTATGTATCGGAGCTTTATTTATAATTCATTTAAATAAACGTTTGTCGTGTTTTCAAAGAACTAGAAAAGTTTAAAATCATACCGAAAAAAATGTATGCCTTATAATGAATATATCTATCATCAACTTTCGTTACTTTTGTTTGATTTGTAAAACATAAGAACGCAAATCTGTAAAGAAAATATCTAATCATGAATTATGAGCTCAGTTGTATTAAACGCATTCTTTAAAGCAAACACGGGTATTATGAAGGAAATATAAAATGAAAATATGTCTAAGGAAGCAAGCCGCAAATAGAAAATCTAAGAGATGCTTGCAGAAATCCTTCTCCAAAAGCATATTTTCTGGTAGTAAAAGCTTAACATCATATCTCACTGTCTCAATTTACAGTTAGCTGGTTCAAAATATTTACAAATAAAAGGAACTTCAGTATCCAAATATGGTTGTCTTACTAGACTAGTTGATATCTGAACAGGGCACAATCACATAAACGGCTATTGTGACTCTTGTATAGCAAACCAGGGACAAATCAAGGATTTATCAATAATCACTGAAATTTCTTACTTTGTAATTTATCATCAACTGCATGTGATTCAGATTTACTTGTTGAAAGAATCCGATAGAGCACCTGTGTTTCATTTCTGAGCATCTAAGGGGAGTAACTCAAAACTATGGAAGTACTGATATTTTTTAATTATAATTCATATACGTTCTGCTTATCATCCTTAGAGTCTGGACGTTTCCGCCTGAAGTTCAAGGTATGAGGTCACTGATTTCAAAATTCTACTGTGGTCACACAGATATTTGATGAACGTAACAAATAATACGAAACATCATGAAGAACTTCTTTGTCATGGTTTGAAGACTAGTGAAAAATAAAAATAAATAATTCCTGTTAACTGTGACTAAATCCACAAAAACGGTGTTCAATTATTTTTCAAGTGATAAACCCAGTTCCTATCAATAATAAACTGTTTATGTGTTTTGAAAGATTACTTGAAGTGCAGGGTATTTAAAAAGAATCATCCGATTTAAAAAAAAAACAGAACTATTCCTCTTTTAATCCGTTTTGATCGAATACCGTATAGGCAGAAATAGGGAAATCTAGAGTTTTACGCAGTTGCCAACAAATAGCGTTAACTCTCTTCCTTCGCCGACCACTTCAGTGTTTATAAAGATGGCGACCTAACAACAGAAATGATTTTGTGTTCTACGCTTTGCGAAGTGTGAGCCCGTAACAACTGTTCAGCATGACTTCCGTCGACAAAACGCTGGTAGATTGAAGTTCCTACCTCTCAGAGCATTAGGCGATGGATAACCAATTACAAGACACGAGCTGTCTGTGTACGCATACCAGCCGTGGAAGAAGCGTATGCAGACATGCTAGCAAAAGTTTGGGACGAATTTCCCTGCCTACCGTACAGATATAGGTCGTGCATCCAAAGGTGGGCATATTGAGCACCTTTAATTTGGTTTGTAAATTAAACTTTATGATTAGCCATGTAATATAAAACTAATTTACATTTCTTTTTTCAATCTTTTTCATAATATATTCATTTCAAATCGGGTAATTCTTTTTGAAACACCCTATATGTTACACTAGGGTTGGAAATAAATTATTAGCAAGACGAAGCGTGAGCTAAAATATTTTACTGCATACCATAAGATCTGCACCCATTCAATAAAACAAACTCACTTATTAATAACTTTCAGTCCTACATGTGGTAGGTGACAGATACGTAACGAGATGCTATTTCTATTGATGTCGGCACAAGAATGCCCTACCAATTGGGGCATATTACTATTTTCGGGGAAAATGTTTCTCTTTATCGTTCTTTTCGGATATTTCGTTTTTATGAAGAGAGAAACACTACGCTCATATCTAGGGAATGCAGTGGATGTTTCAACACTTTACTCAGCAATTGTGAGCGCGAAACCATCATCATCAATATGTCTCATTCCAAACGACCGACTTATAACATGAACGAAGCGTGCTATTTGTGATAACATACAAAAGGGGATGTAGAACCCTTTAGATTGCATATTTGCAATAGCCAAGCTCATTGCAAAACCAACAACCTTTCTTGAGCTCTTGGATTACCTATCGTACTTGTGATTCTAGAACAGGGGTTCTCAACCCTTTTAGGTCTTCGCCTCCCCTTTGGATGATCTCCTCACCCTACGCCCCCCCCCTAAGAATATATATATATATATATATATATATATATATATATATATATATATATATATATATATATATATATATATATATATACATATATATATATATATATATATATATATGTGTGTGTGTGTGTGTGTGTGTGTGCGGTGGATAGGGACAGCATAAAAAAATCGCACAAAACTTCAAGAGTAGCTATAAAAAATATTTTTCGCAGCACATTTAAAACGCATTTTTTTATGCAGTGAATAGGGACAGTGAGTTGCTGTGAGCGGAACACATCTGACAGGCCTGCGACCATATACACCAATATTTCCCAAACGTCTGTACACGGTTCACGGTTTGCGTTGAAACTGTGGTATCCGTGGCTGCAGATAGCTGACGAGACAGGTCGGATGCTGTGTTCCGTCTGCTTCTTTTGGCAGTTACTGCCAAATACCGGTCTTCCTTCACCGTTGTAAGTCGGGGGCGACCCGTACTGTAACGTCTACTGACATTTCCATCATCTTGGAATCGTTGCCAAAGCCTAGAGATGACACTTTGGGCAATTTCAAGTTCCTCGGATACTTCCATCTGAGTACGCCCACATTCCAGGCGGACGATAATTCTACCACGTGAAAAATCCTCCACATGCGTCCTCTGTGTCATAACTATTCGGTTATGGAACTGAGTGGCTTACAGAACGCTTGCGAACAATGTTATTCTTTGCCACCATTCCATATATACCCCTCCCTTACACTCTCGTCATTGTGACGTACTATCGGCGTCATCTGGTGGCTTCCTGTAATTTGCATATTATTCTTGAAGATGTGTGTGATAATTCTACACCTGAAATTTTTACTTTAGAGTTCTATTTCCGTCTGATTCTGAATTATCCTATATTTATAGACATGAGTGTATATACCGTATTTTTTGGACTATAAGACCCACCTTTTTACGTAAAAAAATCGACTTAAAATTGGGGTGCATCCTACGGTTCGAAGGTAACATCAAAATGAAATGAATATTTTATTATATATATATTATATATCTATGGTGCCCGGTATAAAGGGCTTAAGTAAAAATCAGTGATTTAAATTTACCAAGTTATTGGCTTTTATACCAATGGCAGAAACATAATTTCGACTTGAGTCTTTTGTACAAAGAAATGTACTTTTGTATACAAAATTGATAGACTCAAGCCTTTTTTGTAAGTCAAAAGATTTTTTTTGTTTTTATCAATACTAACAATTATCGAAAAATTATTTTTTTTACTTAAGTCCTTTATACTGTACACCATAGATATTTTTAGCAAAAGATTCTCAATTTCCCCATGTTGGAAAAAAATATTTGATGTTGTAATACACTACGCAATTACAGTTTCAAAAAAGGTGATGCTAAAGTATTTCGAACGTTAAAAATAAAACTTCTTGTCTAGTTTTCCTTTAAAATCATAATTGGAAAGTTATCGAAGAGATTTTAATAAAAATACTACTATATATTTGTCTACAAATATATATATATATATATATATATATATATATATATATATATATATATATATATATATATATATATATATATATATATATATATATATATATATATATATATATATATATATATTCTTTTGCTCAGAGAGAAATATACAGACAACTTTTATCGCACCTACCTGCATATTCCTTGTCTGCTGCAAGCGTTAATGATCAGCTTCAAATTTCGTACACAGTAAATGGTTGAATTTCCGTTGACTTTAAAAAAAATCACATTTCTTAATAAATATCTTTCAGATTCTACAAATTTTTTTAACTTACGGGAAATATAACTCTGAATTTTTACTCTAAATTTATTTGCATTTATTGCATTGGTATTGTTTTCCAAGTAAATGAGGCAGTTTTTATTTCCGAGTTTAGAAATTTAGAGTGGGTTTATTAAGGAAACTAACTTGGTCATATTTAATTTAGACCTGAATTAATTTTACGGAAAAAGATCGGTTTTTCTTAGCTAATGTACTCCGATCTTTCATTTAACCTTAGTTTAATTGTGCAAAATAAAGGTTTATCATATATACTTCGATATTATGTAGTCTGACAATAATATATCTTATTTAAATCTTAAATATTTCTACCTTTAATTCATTAAATTAAGACTTTTGTCATAGTGCTCCTATTTCTATCCCCGTCTATATATAACTTGACTTGTGTTGTAACACAGCTCACGCGGGATTTTTATGTTTAGCCAGACAGAGCATACCGGGATATAATGATCAGTGATAGATAGTATTACATGTCCTTTTACTTAACATCATTAATCAATGTGTCTCCTTACCTTCACTTGAAAGAAAGACGGCAAATACCTGAAAAAAGAAGAAATAACACATATATAACATAACTGGAACAGCACTGAAGATAATATATATTTAATTTTTAAGAGTTATATAATTTGCTTCAGTATTTTACACAATAGACTCAAATTTCTCACGAAAAATTTAAAAAAAATTTTATATTTCATTTATATTTTGGGTTATTTTTTACCCCTAAATTATTACGATATGTAACATGAACTCCTTGAAAACCGTAATCGTTTAAGAATATACCTAATATTTTAAGGAGTGCATTTTTTGAAATTTTGCGATAAAAAAAGAATATCAGAATAAAATTTACAATTTTTTTGCTTTTAACAAAAAAGCTGTTAAAATTACTTAAGAAATTATATGAAAAATATTTAAACGATCTGAATTTTTAAAAAACTAAACTTTAAATTTGAACCGCAATCCTTTTCCACACACACACACATAATTATATATATATATATATATATATATATATATATATATATATATATATATATATATATATATATATATATATATATATATATATGTGTGTGTGTGTGTGTGATAATATTACTAACTACCTATAATCGCCCATTCTGAACTTTATCTGTGCCCTGGTAACCCCCCTTTCTTCTCTTTGGCGAAACGTCTCGCCTTTCCACACACTAACTTCCTCCACCAATTCTGGCAGCCTCTCTGAGCTAATTGTATTTTTGGCGCTCTTAAGTTAGACGCTGGACTGACTCGAAGCGAATAAGCTGTGTTGCTTTACTCGTTAATAAATTAGTTTGTTCCTGAAGCTGACTTTCTTATTTTCCGGCCACGATGTAAACTACTATTTCATGAGATGCCCATTCCGGGCATTTCATATATATATATATATATATATATATATATATATATATAAAACATTCGCCCATTCTACAGCGGGAATGAGAATTTTGATTGTAATAAAAAATGCAATGAACAGTGAAATTGTTGATTGCTTGCAATGGGAACACTGTATCCGTTAACAAATATCAGCCGATAGTGCCACACTAATTTACATCGAGCACCCTCAGGGGCGACAACTAAGGGCTCGTACCTTCGTCTCATGCCCTTTGAAGAGACTAAATATTCAACACGTCCATACCCGGCGTAGACACAAGAGCATTGAGAGACGCTTATGACGACTCCAACCGAGCATCCTTAGTACCAATTCCGACGCGGTAACTACCAGCTATTCCGGTCACTTTTTGGTATATACAACCTGAACTAATTGCGCAATTTTAGTAGTTATTTTAATGTTACGCCACAGGAAATGTTTAAAAATAATTTTTTCAACAGAATTTATAAAGATTTCGATTTTAGGTTTTTCCATTGCTTTAAAGATAAAAATATTCATTTTTCTTAGAGTAATTTTTGATTTAGAGAAAACATTTTCAGATTGTTTTACTCTCAATTAAAATTTATAGTTACAATTTAATGAAAACAAAACTTAAAAGAGGGAACCTCTGCTAAGTTTCATTTCCCGAGAAACGTAACATATTCTTTTAAAAATGTGAAAACACGAAAAATTTCACTCAACAGCATACGTACAGAATTAATGCAGTTACACGCATAAAAATACTGCATGTGGCAATGGATTTTGAGTTAGAAACAGAGGGTTTACGTTTCTTGACTGTAATTGCCCTATAGCAAGTTTAATACTGTGGCGTACTGATACAGAAACGTGTCCCACTGTCGTGGTATCCGAGTGGTCTAAAATAGCAGGCCAGAAGTAACAAAAAACGTAATATTTATTTACACAAAACGTAACAAGTAAGAGGTTGGTTCGAGCAGGTTACAGCATCACCAGACTGGTGCAAAAAATTTAATAGCGGCAAACTCAGTCATTCGGGGAGCAGAAATCTGCACAGCCGCTCTGGCCCAGAAGTTACAGGGGCACTCTTTTGAAAATCCCCGACAAAATAACTCTGTAAAATAACTCTTTTGAAAATCCCCGACAAAATAAATTTTTGTCGGGATATATACGCGAGAAATAAAATGAGTCTCGCGTATATACCCCGCTTGACGTCTTCGCCGGTGGCGGTAGTTTTCTCAGAAATTGCGAGATTTTCAGAGGGGGAATCGAGTAATTTCGTGCACGCTGACAGTCTTGTATTCTGGTGGCATTTTTATGAGAACATAGACCGAACATATAACGTAATTTCTATAACGTCGGCATGTTCTGACTGATGACCCTGAAGGGACATCTTTACGAGAGAAATAACGGTTGATCCAAGATCTGTTGGTAAATATGAAACTTGAGGGATTAGCCCGCAGAAAGCAGAAATGTTAGACTTCGGCAGTGAAACCGTGTGTAATAGCCTTTTAATCCCCAAAAAATTTTAGAATGCAGTGGGAACACATGGAGGTGTTTTTAATCCAGAAGCTCTGGAAGGGATCTTCGCAGGTCGTGAGAACCCCCATGATATATGCGTGACGTCACAATACCATGGATCTAGAGATGTATTTGAGTCTAAAAGTCTTGTCGGCAGGACCCTTTAAAGTTAATAAGTTTTACGTATTGAAATGAAATTAAAATTGTTTTTAAAGTCTGAACTTTTGAGACATTTGTATAACTCAAATTTGTCCTCAGAAATAGGGGGTGAAAAGTTTTATATAATTACATAGATGTGTAAGTATGTATACATGCACAGTGAGTGGTATGTACTAGATATAGCTATATATAGGTAATTAAACCATACACAGATGCATTTTGTCAGTAGATATTTATAAAAATAATTCACATATAACTTATTTACAGAGAATGTCACTACTTCTTACAGACAATGAGAAATACTCTACTTTTTAAAAGATCTTTTTTTAAAAGCATCAGACATCCAATCTTTAATACTGTACAAAAAATTGTTTAAGCCAGAGTGTACGCTGTCTCATAGGGCAGATAACGTCTATAACTTTTTCTTCGTCGTCTATAGCTTTAAAAAATTACAAATTAAAATTAAAAATTGCTTTTGAAATAGCATACTGAGAAACCGAGTACAGCGCTTCATAGGACAGATAACGTCTATAACGCTTTCTTCGTCTATGGCTTTTAAAAATCCCAAATTAAAATTAAACATTGCTTTTGAGATAGTTTACTGAGAAATCGAGTACAGCGTAGAAGATTTCCCAATAGTAAAGACTTAAGTTTGCTTTGATCTGTATATTCAGTTAACATGATTTTAGACAAAAATACCCTTGCATAACTCAATAAATAAAGTCATTACGTCAGCGAAGTACATTAAAGTTGGAAGAATTTATTTTCTCTTTCAGATCTATGATAAAGGATAGTTCTAAGGAAAGTGCGGTTTATTTTAAGTATGCAGAAATATTTTGACTAGTGTTTAAGGGCCTCCAGCAAGAAAAATGATATAAACCTAGATTGTATCTAAAATAAACCCAGATTATAATTAAAAAACCTAGCTTTAAAAAAAATCATTAAAGATGATAAAAGAAAATAGAAATGAGATAAAACATACCACTTTTTTAAAAAATTACTTAAATTAAAATTAAAAATATTCCAAATTAATATTCATAATTTTTTATGCTTGCTTCCTATAGTTTATAACATACTCCTTCTTTTACGTCTTTTACCGATTTTATTTTAGGTATCCAGGTACTACAATTTTGATGATATACCGGGTGGTTATAATTAAACTTCCCTATAAACGGCATCTTACAGCGTAAACGGGTGAACGGAGTGCAACGAAATTTTGTATATGGGCTATACACGAGATGCGTTCACGGAATTTCGAAAAATAATTAGTTCCAAAATGTCCACTTGAGGGCGCCTTTTCGGGAGAAACATGAAATTTAACACAATAAACGACCAAAACGGAATACAGAAACAATGTTAACATTTATTGACTAGTTTCTGATCACCTTGTCATCGAACCACATTAAGTAAAGGTAAGGGAGAAACAAAAACAGTTCAGTTTGCAGAAACAAGAACAGATTAGGACGAAATTGCACAAGAAGAGCAGTCGTTAATCGTGTCCAAGACGATGTAGGGAAAGCTGCTCCACGTGACCACCTTCATTCACCTGCAAAATTTCAAGTCGATGGACAGTGTGTTCAACAGCTGTCTTGACGGCATCAACAAGTACCGGTGTGACACGTTTACGGCCTCTTCCAACTTGAACTCCTAATTTCCCCTTCTCTTCAAATCTCTTAATCATGGCCAGGATACCTTTAGTAGACATTGGTCCTAGCCGTAGGTTCTTTCTACGACGAAATTCACTAACTGCAGTAGAAGCATTCCCCTTGTTTTCGTAAAACAGCTTCACCAATAACGCATGTTCAATTAAAGAGACCGTCATTAGTACAGCCGGAAACATCGACTTAAACATGACAACGTCTGCAAACGTTTTATACCCTAACGTTTTTTGCATAAAGCTCCCTCTTCTTCCCAAGCATCCAAATCTCGACATTTTTCTCCTACAACTGACAGCTTTTCCCGGTTTTACATTTTATTACTCATAATTCTTGTTCTGGATTGTTGATATTGTTTCTGTATTTCCGTTTCGGTCGTTTATTGTGTTAAAATTCATGTTTTTCCCGAAAAGGCGCCCTCTAGTGGAATTTTGGAACTAAAATTTCTTTTTCGAAATTCCGTGAGCGCATCTCGTGTATAGCCCATATACGAAATTTCGCTGCATTCCGTTCACCCGTTAGCGCTGTAGGATGCCATTTATTAGGGAAGTTTAATTATAACCACCCGGTATATCTGTTTATATTATCCGATCATTTACAGTTTCAATTTTAAGAGACATTGTGTGTGTTGTTGTGATTCTAATAACTTGTGAAAAAAACTCCCTTTAAGCACTAGGAATAGTGAGGTAAATTGGTCAAATGGATCATGAAGTTTGATATTTGGGATTACTGAATCTATCTCTGATACTCTATCTACCAATAAGTATTTGAACACTCATGCAAATGACAATATCTGAGGTCCTTATAAACGTCACGCCCTCCACAGTTAAATATCGTGAAGGAAATAACATTGGCATTAGTCGCATGCAAGATACCACGAAGTGCAGAGTTATCTGATTTCGAGAAAGGTGTAATCGACGGGTAACTGGCCGATCCTCAAGGGACACGTCTAGCAAGCTGAATTGGCCAAAATCGACAGTGGCCTATGTGATTCAGAAGTGGAAGGTGACCGGAGATTGTTGAAATTTGCCCCGAGTCGGCAGAACCACGAAACTGGGAGACAGAGACCGACGGGGGCTGTCTAGAGAAATTCGGAAGAGCCTCACCCAACCGATGGCCCACATACTCCAGGAGTTTCACCAGGAATCCAGAAGTGTTGTTTCGATGAATACCATCCGTAAGGAAGCACATCTGCTTCGTTTTCATGGTCGTGCTGCCACCCATAAGCCTTTGATCACAAAGTTCAAACACGCTGCTCGGTTAATGTGGTGCAAAGCACTTCGAAAGTGGACCGTAGTTCATTAGAAACGAGTTCTCTGAAACGACAAATCAACGTTAACCCTCTTCCTTTCGGATGGAAGGGTCTGGGTCTGGCGTATGCCAGGATAACGCATCCTGCCAGAATGTATTGTGCCCACAGTAAATGTCGGCGGAGGTAGACTTATGTTCTGGGGGTGATTCTCCTGGTGTGAACTGGGACCCTTGGTCCCAATTCCTGGTAAGCTCAACGCTGACACTTACTGCATTATTTTGGATGACAGTGTGCTTCCTACTATGTGGCAGTTTTATGGGTTGAACCCATGCTACTTCCAAGAGGACAATGCCAGCTGTCATGTTGCGAGGTCTACCATGGATTGGTATGGTGACAATGGGGTTAACCAAATGGACTGGCTTGCCTAGAGCCCATCCAACTCTATCGACAGCTGAACCCTATCGAGAACCTCTGGGAAGAGTTGGATAGCCGATTTAAGGGGTGCAACGACCGTCTAAAGTCGGTGAAGGAACTTACATGTCTTCTCCAAGCCGAGTGGAAGAAAATATCACTAGCCGTCATATAAGGACTTGTGGAAAGCATGCCCCGGAGGGTTTAGGCTGTAATTGCTTCTCGTGGAGGCTTTATCAACTATTGAATGTGAATATATTTTGTTTTTCTTTTCTATCACAGGTGTACAAATACTTATTGGTAGATAGTGTATTACGTAACATGTACGAAAATTATTCTGGGATGGCTTCGTAAGAAATATACGTATTACAATTCAAGCAAAATTATCTCCAATTATAACATTGTAGATTCATTAATTTATATAATTAAATGATTCTTACAATGAAAAGTATATATATTAATTTTTTGCTATATTTTTAACTTACTAGGTTTTGAGATATTTAAAAGAAAAACCCATAAACTCATATGGCCATTGAAAAGCCAAGGTCTAGGAGCTCTGATTATTATAACAATCGTTTCTCAAATGTATTGAACATTAAAACCCCTTGTATATACCAGATAAAATACTTGATAATGAGGAAATCTCAGATCTCTATAAAAGACTTTAATGATCAAGAACCGTTTTCCTTATAATTCTTCATCATTATGGATTAGATTCTTTTGCGAAATGCAGGCAAGAGATTTGCTACTAAAATTCATTTATGTCTGCAAGAATTCAATACTATTTTTTTCCATTATTTAAAGAATATAGGAAATCTGAATCTATGTCAGAATATATGTGTAAGAATATATAAAACACAACACTTTATTCGATATATTTCCCTGTCGTTTTACAGAACGTTCCTAGAGAAAATATTATTTGCGTTTAAGATTTAGGAAACAGATATTGAATAAAACATGATTTACAGATGGCCAAAAATCCATAGCCCGTGTTCAGCAATAAATTCATGTTATCACATTTATCCCACGATAAAACTATTTTGAGCTATTCTAGGATTAAATTTCAAATTTCCTACCCAGAGATATTCCGAACATTTCAAAATATTTAATTGAATCGTAAAAACTGAAGCGTATGTGCATGATTATAACGCACATTTTTCTGCAATTAACCATAACTGCGTTCCAATTAAAAGAGAGATGGGAAAATAAATCGTGAGTGGTAGAAATGTATAACATCTGTAAATTAAATTAAAAATCATTTTTACTTAATTAATTAAATTGTGAAACAGTATTTGATAATCGTATATTTCCATATTTAAACTACACATGAGCGTATACTTAGATTTAACAAAATTACTAGAAACTTTTATTTCTTATTTACGTGAGAGACTGCCTTAATTAACATGGGGCCTTAGAGAAACGATTTTATTCATTTTAATAAGGCCAATGATCTCATTAGGAAGTTTTAAAAATTAAAGAATGTATACATTTTATTTATTAATAAATTTTGTTGTAACGCATTGTAATTGGACCAGATTTAGTTGGAACGTGGTTCCACACAATTTGTGAAAAATAAGATAATGTTATAACAGCTTATTAAAATTATAAATCCTTTTCTTTTGGTGGTGGTGGTGAAAGGGGGTGTAAACAGAAGTTTCATAATCCTTCGCATAATTCAGGCTAAATTTAAAATTCCTAATAAAAATTTCGTGAACAGAAGGTTAAGATTAATGATGACATTGAGGATCGGGAAGGTTGAGATTAAAGATGACACAAGAGGTTGATTTGTATTATGCATTAGTAAATACACTATTTATAGTTGTTGAATAAACATAATGTCAATGGGGAAATATTTTAAATATTTTGTAAGGCGCGCCATGCCTGGTAACCCGTGTTAAGGTTGACGTGTGGCAACCCTTCTTGCGAGGGGAGCTTTGGGGGTTGTTCGATGCGGGGGTGGAACGAGAGGAGAGAATGCAGAGGCCAACGGTCGTTATGTGACGAATATGGCTTTGTCTGCAAAATGATCCTGCATTAATTACTTTATATGTGTTGTATGTGCTGTGTCCCTTAAAAAATCATGTAATAAAAAGTTTGGGACAAAATTCCGGAAGTCTTTTTTGTGTCGTCTCTGTTTCTCGCATGAAAGAAACCCTACGCAAAGCGGTTAAAAAACCCTACATATTTTTTAAAATATAACAAAGAATTATGCCGAAGAGTCAAATCCACATCTTTACGTATATACTTTTATGTAACCATTCAAACATATAAATGGGGTGATCTTCAAGTCCGTGGTGGCCCAGTTGGCAAAAGCAGCGAGCCAGTGATCTGAACGTCACTGGTTCGATGCTCGTCGCTGACAAATCCACCACCGTGTACACTAAAGGCTGCTGGTGCACGAAAAATCTGTCATGGCTGAAATGTCCTCCAAGTTCTCAAATTTACCTCTGGAGGTTCGGGGTCAAGTGTACCGGTCTCATCACTTAACTCGGTTCAAAATTACGGGACAGGATCGTAGTAAAGTCGCTCTTCCCCTCTGCCCAATAGCCTATATGGACTTGATCTGATGTTGCTGTCGGTCAAGTGGCATAAGCAACAGCAACAACGGAAGAGCTTCTATTATGGGTGACTGCCTACTGGTGGGTCTGAGAGGATTTAAGGGGTCCGAGAAAAATTCAAATAATGAAAGTTCTTTTCGAGTAACGTATATAACGCAAAACTCGATATTTTGAACTCATTGCCCAAATACTTTTAAGTACGTCTAAAGGATATATGATATCATCTTTCCAGTACAGTGCCTGCTGAGATATTGTCGTTTGCTTCGGAGGCTCAATAGGAAACTCCATTCCGGTGTACATACATTGCTGACATTAGATGGTGTATTATGATACTTCCATGATTTTCCAATAGGGATACGTTACGGGAAACCAGGTTATTAAAGAGTTGTATCGCAAATTTTAAACTTTTCTATTAAATAATTTTTTAATGATACAGACTCTAAAGGTAGGTAGCAAAATCTTTTCTCTCATAACACGCCATTATATGGTTTTGGTGCGCTTGAACCACAGTGACGTATAAATATGCAGTTGATTTTAAGATGTTAATCTAAAGAAACTTATAATAAAAATGCATGTAAGTTGTGAAAAGTTACTTTTCTGTGAATATAAACTTTTTTTTATCACTCTCTACTTATTAAAAAACGTCCCAATGTAGAGTTATTCATGAGGTATATAAAAAAGGCAATAAAATTGTTTAAAAAAGACTTTATATGACTAATGTTTTTCCCTAAAAGAGTTACACGAAATTTATTATGACTTCCAGTATATTTAAAAAATGTATAATCTTGAAAAAGAATTATGTCGTATTTTATTTCTTGGTGTTAAAGTTAAATAAATGACAACTGTCTTCGTTTCGAATTGGAAGTGTTTTTTGTCTGAAATGACATTGTTCCATGTAGTTATAAATTAAGACGAGAATTGATTTTGCTGCGATTTTTATGACGAAAATTATCTTCTAATTTTAAAATAATTTTATTTTTTTAAATTGTTTTTAAAAGTTTATCATAACTATTTCAGTAACTTGTTTGTATCCTCTTATTGAAATAACTAATGTAAAATGATTTAAAGAGTTTTCTTAATTTTCTTGCTGGTGGTAACCTATAATGAAGCTGTAAAGTGATTATATATAAGTACGCTTTACCTTTGCATTGGTCATTAATTATTATCATTACTATCAAGTTAAGTAAATTTCCTCACTTTTATTAACTTTTAAGAGGACAGTTGAATCTTTTCTTTTAGTTTTATCTAAGAATTTCTAATTTATTGAACAATTTAAATTAACTTTATGAAATTACCAAGTTTAAGTTAAAGAAAGTGTTTTTACTTTATCTGCAAACATCCGCATTAGAGAGAAAATCTAGAAATGACTTATCTTACTTATGAATCTAGAAGTCTAGATCAGTAGATTAACGATTTAAGTCACGCAGACTAATCATTATAACTGTCAGCTCACGTCTTCCTGATTGGCAGATTACAAATGCTGAAAATTCTCTATTTCACAAAATAAATACCGCCTGACAAGTTAACCTATCATTTAAGTTCCAAGATATATCATTGATTTCCTAGAGGGCATTAAAATATGTTCAAACAGAAAGAGGGGAATTCTGCGCAATCAAATATAAGGAAGTTTAAAATCGTAAAATTTATTGAAGTTATGAAACCTAAGTTTTATATAGTTAAATATGAAACGATTGTTGAGGAAATATGAGGACATTTATAAGTATTTTTAATGCATGTTATCAAAGGTTTATTTATAAGCTATATCTATATATGCTTATAAGATTTAAAGACCTCTTAAAACTTGCTATAGGGGGAAATTTTAATAAATATATGTATTAGTCACTTGGGACACTTATATTTTGTTGTGAATTTACACATATGCTATATAATTATTTCACATCAATTGTGAAGAAATAATATCCTGTATTATTGATGGCCATACAATTGAAATTTCCTCTTTAAAAGGATCTTAAATTTCCTCTTTTCGAAACGTCAGTAATCCACAATACTAAATACACAATAGTCAGTAATCCACAATACGGCAATTTTAACAGGTCTTGACAAGTTGCACTACCATAAAATTTTGATCTCTCTTTTCCACAGCTATAACATTGCAGTGATCGCTTACCAGGTGTGGTTATCATTTAACTGATTTCGATATTTTTGGGCCTCTAGACTATGTGCGCAATGTAAGGGAATCCAATCTTATGACTAATGTCTATTTTTGCAGTCAACGCTCATCCTTTCGATTTCGATTTGGATAACGCAAAGAGTTACTTTCCAATATTTTTAAATTATTTTTTTTCAGTATTTTTTACTTATTTTCTTCATGATGAGGGAATCATGATAATTTCAAGATGGCATATTTCTTATTAGACATGCATATTTTATGCATTCGTACTACTGTGGATGTGGTCAGTATTACCTTTACTATCACCCAGAGATTAAATCTATATTCTCGCAGAAAGAACTACACTAGTTGTGTGCCTTGACCGGTAAGCCATGGTTGGAATTATTTTTAGTTAACAAAAGGAAATGTGAGATTAGTTAGCTTGTCTTTCATCTTCCCCCCCCCCCCTCCAAATCGGTCCGAAGTGTCTGGAAACGATAATTAATTACTGGGGTCATTAATACGTCCTTGCTAAATCCGAGAAATTGCCCTACTGCACTGAAACTGTTAGCGCCCTCATATTTAGCATGCTTGAAAGGCACGTATGTCAGTTTGAAAACACATTTGACTCTTAGTTGGACACTGTTTACACAATGTAAAGAAAACGAGTTCCTCGAGTTAATAAAACATTATTTGTAAGAGGCAAAAACGACGCCAAGACTAAATCCAGCCATGATAAATATTACTTTGAGTCTCCATCTTCACTTAGAAGGATTTACGAGTGGTTTGTTGATTTTCGTTGTTGCCGAATGAGCAGAAGTGACGTTCTGCCCTGCTGAGGTTTCTACGCCAGATATTATAAAAAAATTAGAAGTGACGTTCTGCCCTTCTGAGGTCACTACGCCAGACATTATAGAAAAAATTCATGACATGATGTTGAAGGAATAGGTGATTAAAAGTGCGTGATGTTTCTGAGGCTATTGGCCTCTCTTCAGAACCCGTGTATAGATATCTCTTATCCATATATTTTACATGAATATATGGATACGAGAAAGTTGTTGACAAGGTGGATGCTGCGTTTGCAGACAATCAATTCTAAAACGGGAGAGAGAGAACACTTTGAAACGCAATTTGGTGCCGTTCCAAAGAAAACTATTTGAATTGTTGCGTTGTGCCGTAACTGTTGAGGAAACATGGCTACATCACCATGAGACAGGAATGAAAGAAGAGTAAAAACAGGGGGCTGAAGGTGGAGTACCTGCACAAAAGAAAATGTTAACTGTGCCATCTAAGGGTAATATTATGACAACTTTTTAGGACAACCATGTTATAATCTTAATTGACTACTTTGAGAAGGGCAAAACAATCCCAGGAGAGTGCTATGCATCTTTACCGGATCGTTTAAATAGTGAAATTAAGACAAAAATACCACGTACAGAGAAAAATTTCTTTTTCACTGTGACAATACTTCAGCGCATTTTGTATTTTTAGCAATATCTGGTATTTATTTGGAAAATAATGCGTTTTTATTTTATACAGCTAAAATCTCGCCTTCAAGTTATCACTATAATGTTTATCCACTAACGGTACATCTCACAGTGCCTCTAACACCATAGATTCCCTTATTTGATTTTCGAGAACTTTCAGATTGGAAACTATCTTATTTTTGTTCTGAGAACTTTAACGCATTTTGTTCTGTTTTTACTACCGAGGTTACAAGTAGCATAAAGGATTTCAAAACAGCTAATATCCTGAAATCCTTCATACAGAGTATTTAAAAAATAATTTAATTCCTTTGCTTTTTATAACCAGAAATATTCTCGGATTTATTTTCGCCCAAACATATTTAATTATCTTTATATATGTTAGATTTACTAATTTGTACTGTAAACAAAAACACATGAAAGAAAGTATACATACATACACACACACACACACACACACATATATATATATATATATATATATATATATATATATATATATATATATATATATATTTATACATATATATATTTATACATATATATATATATATATATATATATATATATATATATATATATATATATATATATATATATATATATGTATACTTTATCTCATGTGTTTTTACTTCAAAGTTTAGAGACCTACTTTTATATGTCAGTGTATAAGCAGAGGATTGTCACAGTCGTGATTAGAAAGTGTTATAATCGTAGTTGAACAGAAGTCATGCCTCGAAATAAAACTGATGTATTTCCACATGAAGGTTTTGTTTTAAACGCTTAATTTAATAGCATTGTTCATAACAGAAAAATAATTGATTTGATATTAATATGGCATTCTTGTTAATAAAAATTCCTGGTAGAATATACTTGGCAAAATCTCAGTAAATGATTAATAGTCGAAGCAAAAAAAATTGTAAAGTTAAAAAAAAATAGTTTGAATCTGTACAGAGTCTGAAATAATGAGGGTCTTCAGTGGTCAATAAATGTCATTATGTAGACAATACAGTTTTATGAAAGATAATACTATCAATGAATAAATGGAGTAAATAATTTTTATAACAGAACTTTAATATATACAGGCTTGGGGCAGCCCTAGGGTACATCGCGCTGGTTTTCGGTGCTGAGGATGCTCGGATCGAATACCAGCGTTGCGCCACGAAAAATGCCTCCGTTTGGGTCGTCCCTTCATAGGGGGTAATGCTGTCCTCCCATATGGTGCCCCCCTGATAAAATTGACTGTAAACTGCGGTGTAGTATAGGCGAATGTTTGACGACACGTTGTGCCTCCGCTTTAAAAAAAAACAACTTTAATATTGTATCTCGCTGTGTCTTTCAATTCGATTCGACTTTATCGAAATGTGTACATTTCCTTGAATCCTCGATGGTGTAGTTGTTAATACCCCGGACTGTCACGTGGAAGACCGGAGTTCGATTCCCCTACGGGGAGGAAAACTTCAGGCCGAGACACTACCGTGGTTATCACGCCAGAACTGGGTATCGAGGCTGTTTTAATTGAATCCCGGAAAGCGTCACTGAATGCCCTTATGTCAATGAATAAGCACAATAAATCCATGGACCAGAGAATAGCTCCTGTGGGTGTTCTGTCAAAATTGTGATGACACTAGGGACTAGGTTGGTTCACCTATATGGTACACTCGTCTCAAGAAATCTCTCACGATGACAGGGCGTAAGCAAAAAAAAAGAGTGCCTATAGCATTAGAACAACAACAACCACTTTAATCCACGCACTGAAACCCCATATTTATTTTTTTTAAATATAAGTGAGTAAACAATCGCACACGTTTAAAGTAATCTAACTGGAGTTATAAAGTTATACAAAAAAAATCCGAAAGCAGTAGTTAATTTCAATTCGTACTTATAATTCGATGAACGGGTCATTTTATAATTGCTGATATGTAAAGAATGACGTTGAAAAATATCTTAATTATCTCAAATGTGTGAAGCAAATGTTAAATGCGCATGAGTAAGCCTCGCACGTTGACCCAAGGCCTTTTATTTCCCTTTAGAAAAATTGCGCACTAATAAATAAAATATTCGCGAGACTCGGCCAAAGGCACAAGGGAGTTGGTTACGTTTTAACTGAGGCAATAAAAATAATGGAGCCGTCTGGGATTTATGAATAACCCTACACTTAAAATTCCCTTTTACACAAAAAAACTTATTGTTCTCTTTTAAATTTATTACTCTATGAAGAAAAATAATGATAAGCAGGTGACCATGATACAGGAGAGCTCTTCATGGTGTATGACAGATGACGGAATATGACCTGACGATGTTGCGTAAGGTGAAACTATCTTTCTCTATACTTCTTCTTGTGCTAACTGTTTTACTTTATACGCCACGCAGTTGTTCTCTTGCGATAAAAATGTAATTTTTTTTCTTTAATTGAATGTGTTAAATGTTTCTTTGTTTCTTTTGTATGACTTTTATATACAAGGGGGTGGTTAGGCATAGAGTAGCCTACATACAAAGGAATGGCCAGCTTTTCACGATATGCTGAATTGCGATTTAAGACTATTAGTGCTGTGCGTGCAGTGTTGCCTTATCTTATATTGACACAAGAAGAGCATTAACTGACTGGGAGTACACGTGTCTCAGATCTCAGATTTTCACACCAGATATACTTACTACTGATGTGCTTGTAAACATACAGTAGTCTCAGAGGGATATACCACTGTAAAGTTGTTAGAAATATCAAACACTAGTTTAGCATTAAAATAATTTAAAACCGTATGATTACACTAAAGATAACCCTTTAGAAAAATATTGCATTCTTCTGTACCTAAAAACGTGTGAAGGAAATGCTTTTATATTCATTAAGGACAAAAAACTCTTGAAAGGCATTCAGCAAACTATATGAATGGAGAATCCTTAGCAATTAAATGTTAGCATACAGTGCGAGTAAATTGTTAACTATTCATAAAATTATGCAGATTCCCAGTATAGAAAATTGAAGTGAAAAAAATAATCAGAGTAATATGACAATTTTAATGTAATATTAAGCTGTTAATTTGTTCAGTTCGTGTAGTTCAAAAGTAAAAAAATAAGTTGTTGCTTCTATTCCTGAAATGTTTTTCCCGTTTAATCGTTAGGATAAAGCTCCAAAATTCATGCCTAATAAATCAGCTATCAAAGTATTGCATTTTATTCGATCAATATGAGATCTTAAAATGAACTCTTTTGGTAAACACAATATATGAAAAAAAGAAAGGAATTTTCTTGCACAGCGAGACAAATCGAGTCATGTCACGTAAAGATAACGTCATGGAAATCGATTTTGAGAGCATATGTTTTCATCCAAATGAACGTGACGAAAACATCAACCAGTTGAAGTCTTGCAGTCATAAATAACCCTTATTCTTTGTCATAAAAATCACTCAGTAAATACCTGTTGAAATAGGGAGAATGCTCCGTCAAAGAAATGAAGTCAGCAATTTGAATTTGGGAATAAAAGAAAATACAGATAAACAAAAAAAATTTCTATTTTATTTTGTTTAATCACTTCAGTTACTACAGATATTTCCCATATGCTATCTTTCAGAGACCTAATGTATTTTGGTAACAAGTGTTTATTATGGGATGAAATGTTTCCAAAAAAATAACCTATTTAATCATTTAAGTTAAAAGGTTATTCATGTTTCAATGTATCTATGAATAGAATAAAGACTTTTCCAAGAACTACTTATTTGAGTTGCATACTCAATACTTATATAACTAATTTAACTAGTCTTGAGACCACCCTCCCTCGGGATAGAAAATACTTAGTTCTTTATATAAGAGGTTCCATTTATTACGCTCGGAGTGCATAAATGAATCCAGTACGCTAATAAGTTTCCCTGTAACTTAAAAATAGGATACATCAAAGCTACTTGAATTTTGTTTCCACATCTCAGTGTTACAATTACATATACTTTAAACTTAAAATAACTTAGAAGATTAAATTTCTACATTTCTACATCCCACAAATATTTAAAATAAAATAAGGTCGAAAAGAAGATGATGCAAACCTCAACCATGGAATATAAAAAATGCACAAATTTATAATACCTCACGGATGCGGCCTGTGATCATAAATATTGTCTCTAAATATGATTAACTATGGAATGGAAATTGAAACCTTGTCTTTTAAAATGTCGTTGAAAGCTCCAACCTCCCCTCTCCATGTTTGGGGAATTTCTTTTAGGAGGTTTAGTAAGCGATGTCATAGTAGTTTACCCGCTTGACTGAGTGTAAATTTGACAATGTATTTGCAAGAAATTTATATTTACAAGAAAATATAACTGGCGCTAGAGGCAAATAAGCCATGGGAACTTAAAAAATGGCACCCTGAATAGAAAAATTGACTATAAGGAATCAGGGAGAAGCCCCTAAATGATATACAGGTATTCCTCGACTTACAACCGCTCGCACTTACAGCCAAAATTTTTAAATAAAATTAAAAAAAATATATTATTTTCTTTTCTCAAAAATACTGTTCCTCGAATATACACTACATACCTATATGTATTACATAATTATTTTAGATGTAATATTCTGCAATACTGCAAACATTTATGACGCAATAATAAAAATGTATGATGCAATAGTTTCGATACCACACAATAAATCAAATAAACTTTCATTGGCTTCAGAAATGGCTTCAGCTTTTCATTATATTAATAAAGGACTACAAAAATTAGAAACAATGGATCAAATAAGAAAGATTCACAAATGTAAATCGACGTATTCAGGAAAATCTGGCTTGCTACCAGACAATATAGAAGGAAAAGAAGACGCAAAATGTTCAAACTACCTTGGATAACTTCGTTAAAAAAACTTGCAGCGTATCTTCTGTCGCAAATTATGTACCAATGGATTGTACTAACATAATAAGTTGTGATGTCGAAGAATAACTTACGTCTTCTCAATACAATGTATTTTAAATTACGTATGTATGCATGCAAGCAAAAAATATATGTATGTACATATACGAAAAAAATTGTTTGAAACTCGACTTACGACCAGGTCAACTTTCGACCAATGTCTCGGTCACTATCTCGGTTGTAAGTCGAGGAATATCTATACACCGCAAAGGAATGATAGAAATGAGTTACTGGAAACTTATGAATAGCAAATACGTAAAAAAAACACTTCTTTAATTGTGAAATAAATAAAAAAGGGTTTGATCGAATGTTTCGAACGAGTTATAGTTCATCACGAGGCCGAGGAACATTGATGTGATTGTCTCAAAGAAAAGCCTTTGTGAATTGTTCATTGCAATAAAGAGGTTCTTGTTGGACATGATAGATAGTAAGTAGAAAATAAATTATGCACGTGCGAAATTTGTGCAATAAAGATTCAAAAGGTGACGCAATAGTTTTACTGTTCCTCATGACTGAGTAAAAAAAAAAGACCGCTTGGCCATGAGTGACAGAATTTTAAAAATACCTGAAGGGAGACTTTTTTTGAATCCTTTAAAACGCTAAGTTCCAGATTATGCAAGTACGAGATTAAGCAGGGAGGAGCTTTAAAAATAAGTTCTAAATACAAAAGAGACTTAGAAAGCCCTGAGATTAAGCAAAGCGTGGGAGATAAAAATAGGAAAAAAAAGATTGCAAGAATTTTAAAAAAAAGATTTAAAGGAGATCTTCAAGACACTTTGGCTATTAAAGAAAGTAGTTTGATGCAGATGAAATCTTCAGTGATATTATCTACATAGGAGCTATTTCTTGCACCCGTACTAAAAGCATCGGCCATACAGTCTCCAGTCTAACCTCACGATAGCTCGCTAGGCCTAAAATCAAGAGTTAGAAAATGCACGATGTACTTGGAAATATTTAAAATTTTAAATTATATGAGAAATTTTGCTGATACAATCATGGACATTTTTGTTAATGTCAATAAACTGCGTAGTTAATAAGTTAATGTCACTAATTTTGAAACTTCGGACATTTTGTTACAGTTAAGTGTGATTTTACGACTTTAATTCAAGTAATCACATCGCAAGGATCTGTAGAACTAATTATTGACTAGAAATCCTTGTATTTAAGATAATGTGTATATATTATCTGCAATAACCACTATATAAAGGGTAAAATTAAAGTAGTGGTATCTTAATACAAACCTTCAACAAAAACATTTAAATAATTTGATCGAATAGGTCGTGCCATTTGTTTTGAGGCAACTTATGTATGTCATAATTTTTTAACTTTCTGTATTATCTGAAGAGTTTTTATTAGTTATTCAATTATAAACTCGACTTCAATTTAATTTCTAATTATATTAAGGATTTGGAATGTGCTTTGTAGAGTTTTCTTCATATTATCTGAGCTTGGCATTAGAAATATTTGAAAGAAATGATTATGGGGCATTTATAGGAAAAGCATATTCGCAATATAAGTGGAATATTCCTTAAAGATTAGTTTTACTTAAAAAAATCAATACACACACACACACACACACACACATTAACAATTATTATAATACTAAACAATGCAATTGATTTCTTATTAAATAATACAATACCAATTAGTCTGACCAATAATCAAAAGTGAAAGAGTTAATAAAAATTTTACTATAATGCAGTTAATAATCATACGGTAAGGTTTTCGTATTCTTTAAAATTTGTAAAATGATTGAAGGGCAATTTTGAAGAAGTAAAAAAATACTCTAGTTTGGTAAAACATTTACTTTAACTAGTTTATTTCTAAGAATCATTAAAATAAAAAATTTTAAATTAAACGGTTGTACAATCCTCCCCCCCTTCCCCAATAAATTACATTTTTATTTTCATGCTTTAAATGGCATTGCAATTGATTGCAATTTTTCCAAAAAAAGGTTTTATAGCAAACAAAAGATTCTTTTTTAAGTGGTTTGATTTAAAATGAGTAGGTCCTCTCTTACAGTGGTATAAATTTAAGGATTAATAGACATTAAAATACAGTTATAAGAAACAGCAACTCGTTATTGTATTCTATATAAACTGGTTTCAGGAATTCTGGATGTAAATATAGCTCTGTTTCTCACCTCTTTACCGTGATGAATAACTCCTACACGTATATAGTTATAGTAATTCTTGGATTACACTAATTATTACATAATTTCAGCTTGATGCTGTATAAAACTGTTATAATAAGGATATTTAATAAAATTAAATTGTCTATATTTTTATGTGCAGTTTTAAAATGTGCATGAATTATTAATTTTCGTTAAAATTGATAATTACTGGTGTTTCGTTTGAAGTTTATCAATATTTGTATAATATGTCTGCGCTAATCCAAGACACGATATTTGAAATGCCCTTCGAATTTTGAGCTATGGTGTGATGTTTTAATAAAGTATTTGATACCTATTTGATCGATTGTAAGGCATTTATCTTCCAAAAATAAAGTTATCGATTTCCTACAATGGCACTGCCTTAAACCAGCTGCATCAAAATTTGGAAGGAATACAATATGACATTACTTAAACAAATCACTCCATTCACACGCAAAACAAAAATTAATCACGTTCCTTACACGCCAGATACACGTCCAATTTAAAAAAATTATAGATAGTTTATGAGATTAGTATCAAGTGCATTTCAAGGACAAATTAACGTCAGACATTCAAAATACGGTTTGCTTTTTTTTCTCTATAGAATTAGTTCAAATTCCATAGGTATTTTACTCTCCGAATTAGATTAACCGACATCCGCTGGTTCTCAATGTGCTTGGTTTGCATAAGAGACTTACCAATTCGGGTTTATTTGTCAAGTTCTGTTGGGTTCCCTCTAATATGGGTATCGTGGGTAACGAGTTCGCCGATAGTTTCGCTAAATCCTCAACAAATCATTTGAAATTTTCTACTCCTTACTCTGACTGAAAGAAGTATATTAAATTTCTAGTTCACATTAATTGGCAGAAGTCATGGGACGAACAGAAAGCTAACAAATTACACGAGGTAAAACCAGACATAAAATCATGAACCTTTCCACTAGTTAGGGAATAAGACGTCATTCTCACGCGTCTTCGTGTTGGCTATACTAGCTTTACCCATCGCCACTTTATACATTAAGAGCCTCATCCCATTTGCCAGAATTGCAAAACCAACATGACCGTGAAACACATCCTGATAGAGTGTCCCAATTTTAATAATCAGCGTAGCTACCACTTTCACTAACAAGACGTTAATATGAAAGACTTGCTCGGAAACACCCCTCATCGCAATATTTTTAAAATTTTTAAAAGACATTGGGTTTTATCCTCATATATGATTTCTTTTTCACTACTACATTTTTCTTTTTACCTTTTATATAATGTTGTGTATTTATATCTTTTATAATGCCTTACTTCTTTCTATAATGTTGTGATTTTACATTTTACATATTTTTCCTCTTTACATGGTGTTGTACCTTCACCATCTGTATTGTTCTTGTCAGTTTTGTCTGTAACCAGTGATTATATTGATTTTATTTTGCTAATTTTTAGTATCGTCTTATTATGCCTTGTGTTTGGCACAATATGTCCATTTTTGGATTCAGTGCCTAAAAACTTCACACAACCAACCAACCAACCCCGAATTAAATATAATTTTATTGACAGCACAGAATTTAACATTTTAAAACACACATAAGATGTAAAAGAACTGTAATTAACTTTTCGTAAGTATAACAGACACTTTCTGAAAACCTTTTTTAACGTTTATTTTATAATTCTACGATTTATGAACATTTAACGAGAAATTTAAATATATTCTCTTGAAATTTTCTTTATTTTTGGTTGCGCTGTATCCTATTTGTTTTCCAGTGGGACAAGCAATTTTGTTTTTTCACATTCACCCATTCTACAACGGAAAATTGTTGGTTGCGTGTAATAGGAGCACTGTACAGTTGAACCAGCATCAAACACTGGTGCCTCCTCAATTTAGATCGATCATCCCCATAGGCGACATCTGAAAGGTACTTACCCCTACCTCCAGCCCTAAACACACCCCTGAGGGACTGTAATGTATTCTACTAAAGAGAGGAATAATTTGATGAAATAGGTTATTACTCTATTTGTTAACATTTAAAATTTGACACTGAACAAGTTACATCAAATAGAATGTCCTGATGTGTAAGAATGTACGTCCGTGTAAATGTCTTGTCTATTATATCAATGAGATAAAATTCAGATGTGGCACATATATGCTTATGTAGTTTTTTATAATATATGTAAAGGAATATGCGAATTCATTATTATTTCCTTAAGATAGTTTTATGATAATATATTACAAAAATATCTTTTACTTGAAAAAAATTGTTATCAGTCTTTATTATATATGACGTCCCTATATAGTTATTTAAAATATGAACTGTCAATATATATTTCTTTTTACAGTATTCGTGAAAATATTTTGTTTGGAAGTAAAATGTAATGAACAACTCTTTCAAAGGAAAGCAATAAAATGTTTTAAAAATATTTTGTATCACGAAAAAAAAATCGAAATCATGAGCAACGATGAAATGTCAAAACATAAAACGAATGAAAATCCCCCAGCCAATTAACTGCTGACACTTTCAATTTTTTATGGTACATCTGCGTGACTATATATTTATCTCTTGAGAGTAAACTTCAATTAGAGAGTAATGAACCTTATTCCCAGAGTTCCTGCCATTTGACATATCGGACAAGTGGTTTATTTTTTATCCCTATTCCGCAGTCTACTAACTCAATGAAAACACATTATGACCATTTTGCTCTTTAATGTTTTTCTCTAGAGATATATGCTTAAATTAAAGATATACCATAATATCCATCTTAAGAAATAAACAGGGAAAGGGAATAAATTGACGCTCTTTCATGACAAGTCATTTATTCCATAGGAAAAGCAGTTAATATTAAGATAACTTATGTAATTCTTTGAGTTCAACTAATTATGATTTGACAAACTGGTTAGAATGTGACTGTGTAAAAGATATACCCTGTACTTCTTCTACAAATCCACCCTATTTTCTGGAATCTTGTATGATGAATTCACATTCTTTTGTGAATTTTTTATAAATATGTTACTCATAAAATATGCCATAATTAGCAATTTGGTATCAAGTTTAGTTTTGCATTGAAAAGAGATTAAAAATTTAATTGGAGTGAAAGATCTTTATATATGCGCTATTTCTGCTGTGTCATCGAAAGAGAGATACATAATTACAATGATATACGTTGTACTACTTTACAAAAATCTTCTTTAAATATGAAATCACAACTACCGGAATCACTTAAGTTCAGCAACGACTATGCTAATCTTCATATGCGTTACAACGGTTTACAGGATGATTTAGAGGATCATATTTCAAGTAATATCTTGCGTCATTTCATACCTCAGTTCCGATCGCACCCAACACGAATGACTGTTTGGACCATCATTTTGAAGCTCATATTCAGCTTCATGTTATCCGTTCAGTCAAGCAGTAGATATGAATAGTTTAAGAGAATTGGAGTTAATTCTTTAGCATTTAACATTACTGTAGATAATAAAAAAAGAAGAAGACTGTGATCTAAAGGGTGCAAGTATCGGTATCTTGATCCAAGTACTGTTGTTCAGCAGCAACTCTAAGGGACTGATCACACAGAATCCGTCAGCATCAGTGTTACTCGTATTTAAATATATTTAACCAATTACAAACCTCCAAATGATTATCCACGAAATTTTTAAGGCCTGTGATTGGCTTAAAATATGTCAGTACGAGTAACGCTGACGGATTCTATGTGAACAGACCCTGTTCAGTCTCCAAAAAAGACTTACTATTTTTATTTTTATTTTTAAATAATTCATTATAACAATTGTTTCATTTTTATTCATCATATTGTTTGTAATTTGTAATCTAATTCTGTTTCTGGTAAATAGATGGCATCACTATGTAACTTTTTTTTTTATTCTGTTGTTTCACGATTGTTCTGTCATTCGATTCTGAGTAATGCAAGAAAATGGCTAAGAAATGTTTAATCTGTTGTGGTGTATATTCTATTATAAGCAATGCCATGTAAGAATTCACAAATCGCTATGTTGGATGCGATTCCGTTTATTCTTTTTTTTTGTTAAAGATTCTGTGCAGATTTTTGCTCAAGCTGTTGACATTTTTAAGTCAATTATTCATTTTGTAAAACTTAATTCCGAAGTGTTATTTAGTGTGTGAGGAATTCAACAGTTATGTGTTAAAATGATGTCAATTATTAAATGCATTTTAATGATACATGCATGGAACTAAATTTTTTAGTGTTGACTTATTATTCAAGTATTATTCAGATGATGTTAAAGGTAAGCCATTTCAGTATTACCTTTATTAAAAGAAGTAAGAAGATTAATTAGTTGCAATGAAACAAGAACATTAAATATTTTTTGTTAATGGATTCTTATACAGTCCACTAAGATATAAAATTTTTTTATTAAAATAACCGACCCCACAGACCTTTAATGACATGCGTCAACTTAAATATATTTTAAAATTTCAATGCGCGTGTAGTGAAAATGGTTTATTAGTTGCTTTACTTGTTACTTCTCTGCGTTTCGCTGTTAAAACAAATTAGCTTCCCCGTGGAGCTGAAAGACGTGAATATCCACAAAGGTTTTATCAGTTGGGTAGAAACACTAAATTCACTCAATAGCATAAAATGATTCAACTTGACAGATTTGTATAATGCGTTTTTAATTTCAGTTATACAAAACATTTTAATAAGTGTAAAGTAAAGTATTACACTGCAACTTTCTGCTCCGTTGTCTTCCAAACATAATTTTCCGATCACAGAATCGTAAGCACTGTTTACATAATTATGTAGAAGAAATCTGTATCACGTGTACTTTAGCAATGCAAAATTGCTAGCGGTAAAGTGGTATGCAAAATCCGGTTTCTAATAAAAAATGTTATTTTTCTATTTTTTAGCAGAGCAATGTATCAATTCTCCTGGGACATTCGTGAAATCAGTTTTAGTTTCCGAGTGCGTGTTAAGTCTTTCAAACGTATTAGAAATAGGATAAGATTTTTTTTTAAACGCAATTACCCTAAAGTATTACGGTAAATTGCATTCGTTAGGGGAAATTTTATAAAGTATTTCACTATGCAGATCACTTTACAGCAAGAGGAATTTAAAAATAATTTTTAAATTCGCTATACAGTGTGATTTTTGCTCAAAAATTAGTTTTGCATGTAATGATTTGAGAGCACATATTTAATGGAGATATTTTTCGTTGATTTAAAAACGCCTACTGAGTTTTAGTAATATCTAAAGTTACCTGAGAATTATCACGGACAGCTCTTAACAAAAGATTGTGCTCAGGGAAATATTCAAATATTAGAATTTAAAAAAAAATAGATGCAGGGCTAAATTTTTGTATTGCACAACTGCTATGGTTGGATTTTCTATATTTCCTACATCAGTTATGACGTATTATTACGTTAGATGGGCCTGGTAAAATATTTCCGCCTCATATAGGACGCATATATATCTAATGACCCATTACTTAAAACAATGCTCATATTTAAATGCAAACGCAATGTTTTTGGTGGAAGAAATGTGCCATGAGAATGTATGTTCAAGGAAAACTTTTATGTCTATGATAAAACGGCTGTTGTACTGTCTAGTTTTCGCTGAAAGCACTCGTGGGGGCCTTAAAAGTTTATGCGCAGAGAATAAGAGAAGAGGCACGTTCTGGTCTCAAAGTTACCGAAGGCATATAACAAACGATGTTCACGTAATATGTAAAATACTTTCAAATGTTATCTTGTTTATCAGATTTATGAAATGGGTTTCACATAAGAGTCAGAGAGTTAAAATATATCAGGTTTCTGACGGATCATCCCCAGAGAACAAAAACAAATTTCTAAAATATACGTTTCCAAAAAAAAAAAAGGATTTTTTTCCCACTAGAGTATCCAAAAAGACTTAAAGAGATGGTGTTGGAATAAAGTTAAAAGTAAAGTGTCATATGCGTATATTCATGAGATTTAACAGCTGAAATAACTTTAAACCTCGATTTCCTTTTCGCATATATGAAAATAGTGTTCAGATCGTTAGTAAAATATATTAGAAAAATATAGTATAGGAAGGGAATATTTTGTAAATCTCACGCAGTGTTACTTTCGGCTTGTAATAAGGTTTGAAATAAGCTGGAAAAAAAATGCAACACTTGTTTAAGAGTTTTAGACTATAGTTAGGGATACGTGATTTTGGTATTTACGAAAATGATGTGAATAAATGGGAAATTTGCCAATATGAACGAATAAATGCTAAAATTATTTTTTACTGCTTTTCGGTGAAAACTCGGTGATAAACGGCTTTTTAAGCGAAATTTGGTAATAATAGTAATAATTTATTAACATAATTGTTTATCTAAGACCCTCCACGGTCTTCAACTGAGAAATGTCACTCTCGAAATTTGCTTATTACTTATTGCTAAAGACTTAAGGAAGAGAATGGGGAGACAACTGTAATGTTAGCTTTTAACTTAGAATTTTGATTCTTTTTTAATAAATGCGAAATTTTTGAAAATATATATGCATATATTTTTTGCGAATAAATGCGAAATTTTATATATTGTAAATTTTTTTGCGTAATTTCGATATTTTTTATGCGAATTTTACGTGCCTCTAACTATAATGTCAGTTGTCATATACTAGGTCGTAAGTTCCTTTATGAGGATAAGTCCCCAGTTGTGCTTTTTAAATCAGACCAGTGAGTTTCAGGAATGTTTAGGTTAGTCTCTGGTCCAAGGAAGATGTTCAGCTTCATATCGTGCTCTGATACCACACCTGGACGATTCAATCTTTTTGAATAAAGATATTTTCATTCGGAAAATTATCGCCTGCCACTCTGCACTATTATATTATATTTGCACTATTTATTTGCACTATTTCGTTCATCAATACCGCAGATTCCTGCATACGATATCTCAGTTGTATTTCATGATGACGATGAATCCCGTAGACCTCCGTGTAATGGCTGAACAAACTAATATAGACCTTGGATATCTATATATAAAAAACAGTTAAGAAAGATTTTGAAAAATTATTCTTAGATTTTTTAAATTAAATTTTTAATCTGTTTTGTAACTTTTTTAAAGTTTGCATTTAAAATAATAATCTGAGGATTATAAAATTTATATCACGAGAAAGATTATAAAAATTCCTTTAAAATGAAACCTTTTTCGAATCTTCACCTCCATTTTCTGATTTTTGGTGAATTTATAAAGATATATTTTTAGAATTTAATTTATTAAATGCTGATCACGTGGTTTCTTTTCATTTTTGAGCTATTTTACATTAATTTTGCATCAAGTGCATAGCAACGAAATAAATTGACAAAAAGGTATTGAAATACGGTAAAATATGAACATTAACCCCTAGACAAATTGAGATGGAAGTTTTTTAAGAATTTAATTCAAATTAGTACGTTTTATGGATATTAAATATATAAATTAATTGCATACATTGACCGTTGTATTTAATTTGAATATTTTCCTCTACATTATTTTGTCTATAAAAATATCCGTTGCGATTTATATATATATATATATATATATATATATATATATATATATATATATATATATATATATATATATATATATATATATATATATATATATATATATATATATATATATAAATGTGTGTGTGTTCTGTATTTAATTTGAATGTACTCCGTAGCGAAGCACAGGTATTCAGCTAGTTTGAAATAAATTTTAAAATGCCTTTTCCACTCACAACTTCCTCTTTAAAAGTCGGATTGAATAACATGTACCTAGTCTTAAACGATGTAGGATACATAAATCTTGCACTTTGTATTTCTACTCTTTGCGGACAGCAGAGATAACAACGGCTTGGCAATCGTAGCTCAACTATTAACAATCTGCTTCCTTAGTTTCCTATTAGCAGTTTTAGAATGCGCATACAACCCTCTCCCCCTGCACCCCTTTACAGCAACTTTGGAAGTCGGCCTTTTCATACAGAATGTCACAATCCTTTTCATTTCCTTAACATTTCTATCATTCAGCTTATCCCTCCCCCCCTCCTTCTACTGTGGACCTCTTCCTTCATGTAATATCTTAATATGCGATAGAGAACACAGAATATGCAACAACTAATAAATGTCAGGAATATGAATTTAGGAAACATGGCATCGTTGAAAGCCAGGGTTAAATTGACTTATAAACGAAGATCAATAATTTGTTCAGTATCAAAATCTGAGAAATTTGTATGACCCACTATATGACAAGCATAGCAATGGCTAAAATAAGTTATAGAAAGTGTCTGTCCGGGTAAATTAAAAGAATGCCGTAAAAAGTGTAGTTTTAGGAAATTAATTGTATTAAACAAAACTGTAATAAACGCCATTTCCATTATTTTACCTTTTGTTTTCAAGTAAATTCATTCATTAGCGTTTCTATTACTTTGTATCACCGTAAACGTGTTCATTTCAATCAAATTTCAAATTCTGCAGCAAATATTTCGAACTTAACTGTACGAAGTCTTGAGAGAGGTTTTAGAATCAAGTGAAATAAATTGTATGATGTATCTCCTCCACATTAGATATTGCAGTAAGTAGGTAGATCATTCCCAAGTACTGTGCCAGTGGTGTGATTATGTGATCAAAGTTTTCATGAATTCTAGCATTTCTTGTTCAAATTGTGAAGTTTTATTAAAAAAATATTTGTCAATTATAAACTAAATAATATTTTTTAATATTACACAAAAATTAAATTTTTTTCTGAAGGAGGGTATATGATGCTAGAGAGGGCTATTGAAAAAAATTTATAAGTTTCATACAACACTTTTGTGACTTACAGGAAACGTCTGGAAAACGAAAATTAGAAGGACACATCTTTTTAACACCCCAAAGGAAAAATAAAAGGGTGGCAGCTAGTTTCGATAAATAGGTCACCACCAGTGTAAGGCGCCTTATGGTGAATTTTCTGTATGGGCACTGAATCCCACACATTGATCCTTGGCTTGATGATAGACTATTAACTAGTTCCAAACTAGTTGTCACCCATTTATTTTTAATGTGGATTATGATAAGTTCGGTGTTCTTGTGGCATTTTTGAGACTTATACATCTGTCCGTTATTTGAAAATATAATGCTCGAAATGCAGCATCTTAGGAAAAGCTTGGTAATATTCCCACCACGTTAATCAACATGATTAGTTTAATACAATTTAGTATATATTCACACGTTAAAGTAAGACCAATGAAGATTCTTGTGTTCTTTATAACACACTACATAAACATGCAAAGGGGTTACAATGACGTTCCAAGGGAAGAAGGCTGCGTCATTCACTGCAAAAGGCTTAAAAACGCATAAACCTATTTAATTTTAATCGAAAAAGTTGAATTTTATTTTCAGTTATTTATATGCAATAAATAACCATTAAAGTGAAAAAAATATACCTTGATCCCTCTTTCTCAAATAATGTGACCTGTAATCACGTTTTAATTGTCACTTTATTTTTATTCAGCTTACATTAAACCCGTAGGTAACACTTGAAAAATATAACTTAAAATGATTTCTATTCATTTAAATGTTTAATAACCTTATAATGGTTAATACAGAGGATTTTTTTAAAGTCATGTGTATAATGTGTGTTTGTGTGACTTATTCCACCCGCTCTAACAGTAGGCTAGACCAGGTCCAAGAGGCCAAAAGTTACAAGGAAATCGTTAACAAGCAACGAGTCTCTATAAATATCCTCCTTGGCAAGCTCCAGGCAGTTTAAAATATGGTCAAGAGAGGCTTCAGCAGTATTGCATTTGGAGCTAAAAGGGTAAGATTTTCGCCCCTGATTGTAAACAAGACACTTAATGTGTCCACTAGCAAATCTGCTAATGGTGGTCTGAATCCTTAAGTCGCCCTTGACAGTAAGGGCACCACCAGGAGATTTTCGGTCGTACCAGTGGTGTGTCTGAGGAGTCTTCCATGAATGCTGGTTTATAAGTTTTCTTATTGAGTAAATTTCAAGATAAGTCAAAGTATTTCGCGCAGAAAGAGGAAGAGAGGCTTCATCCTTAGCAAGAACATCAGTAGTCTCATTTCCAAAAAGTCCGATATGAGACGGCACCCATTGTAAATAAACCTCTAATTATACACCAAGGTGTGTATGATGTTCTACATTCGAATAAGACAGATGTGGTTATTGAAATCCACATGTGTGTGATTTCCTCGGCAAACGGTCGCATATAATGGCCCAAATGCCTGAATAGGAGGTACCCGGGTTGGTCCCAACATAATTGCCTCTCAAAACTATTTTTCAAAACTATTTTAAGATGCTTGTCAACATATCTTCAACACATTTATTGTTCACTGGCGCCATGTGAGTACTAATGTTACTTGCTTTTAAAACCTGCTGTTTATGGCATAAAATCTGGAAAATACCCATGACGACAATGCGTGAAAGAAAAAGAAAAAAATTAAGGACGTCAACAGTGTCTATAATGTACACAAAAAATAGTACACTCAAGTTGCCGTCTTTATGATTATTCTAACCCGGGTAATTTGGCACAAAGTTAAACCATATATGAAACTGACAATAAAACTGCTCATTTCAAAAACTGTATGACATTTCATATAATTGTGGTGTTTTATACAGTATTTAAGTTTTAATACACACATGCATAGCTGTGCAAAAGCATAGCAAACAAGCTAATCTTTTGTGAGGACGAAATTCCAAGCAAATTTGTAACTCCTCTATTTTTTGACAAATTGCAATTTCCTACGCTGTTTTGATATTTGAAAAATACATTTTCGGAAGTATTCTAAGAAGAATTTTATGATTTTCCATTGTAATCACATTAACTTTAAACTAGGGTGGATATTAAATCTTCGAAAGAATGTAATTCCGTCGAATCAATCTCGTCAATATCCAATTGAGCTATATATACAGTATTATTATTAACTGAAAAAAAAAATTCTAAACGCGATATAAGTTCCAAATAACTGACATACAAAAATATAACATTTTTCATCAAAAACTTTATTGCTATTTTTGACTTCAACTAAGTGTTTAAATTCTTAGGAAATGTAATAAAATATTTTTTGAAATATATAAGGTTAGTATGAATAGATAGAAATAAAGAAATGTGTTTTGTATAGAAATGTTAAATTCTTTACTTGTTTAATAGTAAACAGTTTTGCTCTTAAATGAAAACTGGAATATTATTTTATAAAAGATACAAATACGAATAATATTTTGCCCTTAAAAAAGCGGTACAGTTTCAAGTTTAAAAAAATTCTTATTTGATAAATATATTTAATTTATACATAAAATGTAAACATTTTATAACTCAGTTTGAAGATGGAACATGGCTGATGTATTTTTACATTTTTTGCATATAATAAATGTGACATAGAAATATTAAATTTTGCTTTTATAGACTAAATGAATAGTACTAATATTACTTTGAATAGAGTTTAAAAAGCCAAAAATATATGAAAATTAAAAATAGTATAAGTTTTGATTTTTCTCACAATCGAAAATTATCAATTTAATAATCTATGAAATTATGAGAAAATCTGGATATTAATCATAGGTAAGTCGCATGCAATTGCACATTCCGTTTTTCCAAATACTGGTCGGTATTAAAGTCTATGGAAAATACAATTCGCCCACATTTGACGCTTCGTAGAGCAATTGTATGTCCATTCTTACTTTTCCCTGACTATTACTAACATTAGAAATTAACTCTAATTTGTTTGAACATCAGATTGATTGATAGCCGAAATAAGCTGTGTTCTTTATCGACAGATAAAGTCTAGGACGTTGATGTGATTCTTTCTACTCTATGACAGTGATGGTAAAAATTTTGGTTAACCATGTAACAAACATTTTTCTCAAAAACCGGAAGATGACACTTTCTGTCACCTCACCAAAATAGACTGCGACACTCTATTATGTTTTTGAATATGAAGGCTTGACATATAATGTATACAAAACCTAAATTCACATCTCAAATATTTTTGGCAAGTTTATTTAGTCTTTTTTGTTCATTCTGCCACCTTTTCAGCAATATAATAAATTTACAGTTCATATTCATAAAGTTTTTAAGATTCAAATAAAATATATTATACCTCTTTTCTGCATTTTATATCACTCTTTTTTTATACTGAATTTAATTTTTATTGTCGAGGCCAATTATTTTATGTAAATTAAATAAACGCTAAAAATAATTCTTTATTACTACCCTCATTACGATTAAAATATTCCGTGAATTGTTTACGTCTGAATATTAATTTTTAAAAAATCACCCTGGTAAATTAGTACAAGCAAATCATGCATATTAATTACACGAGCGTTTGAGAAATTCCTTTGTTTTTCTCTGATTTTATCAATATTTAATTTACTCGTCAGAGATAACGTAGAAAGCTTGAATTTTTGAAAACATCCATATAAATGCAAATTTCTTTAAAAAATGGCTGAAAAAATAGGTACCTTTAAACACGATTTCACTTTACTCATTCCCAACGTAGTAATTCGTGATAAGATATGCGCATAATTTATGTCTGAATTCTAGAGTAATATTGGATTTTAATTTATCATACATAAATGAATTATGTGATCAGAATAGTTGAAAAATAGATGATATTTAGTTTAGTAACAGCTAGTTCACTCAAAGATAATTAAAATTCTTTTGTTCCTTCTCGCTATCGGACGAAATAATGTTTTTTTATTAAAAGATATAAGATGAATCAAAAGCTGTGTGACCGAATTAGGCTTCATTTATAATATATAAAGGAAGTGATATTTCGTTCCTCCGAGAACTAAAATGAAATTTAAAAATAATAAGTCAAAATTTAAAAAGCAAAATGTTATATCAAATAGATAAAATTTTGGACAAAACGTTAATCTGTTCATGCGTTATCAAAGCGATTAACCATTTCGTTTTCTCTTTTTTATGGTTAGCCTTTTTGAAAAGTTTTCTGTACTAAAATCCAGTTAAAACATTTTGGATACGTCAAATCTAATTTTCTTACATTACGTGATAGATTTTTTTCCATTGCGGTAGGCGTTTTTTTCTTTCGAGATTCGCCTATTCTGCACAGTGAAATTGGTGGTTGCTTATAATTGGACGTTACAGGTAGACCAACGTGAATCCCTGGTGCCACCTAATTTTAGACCAAGGACGACATATGGGAGCTCTCACCCTCTACCCTATCGTATAAATTACATGGAAGTACTATCCGGCCTGCAAATTTGACGTACTCATACCCGACGAAATTAAAGCCATAGGTTAAAAAAAAAAAAAAAAAAAAAAAAAAATACCCGACGTAGACTGCAGAGATTTCAGAATAGTAGGGACTAGGGCCAAGCACCCTGAATACCAAATCCCTGCGCCCTAACAACTAGGGAGTCCTGGATCTCCGTATTGTGTAATAGACTGTGAATTTCTAAAGGACAATGTGACCGATTCAAGCATGACAAAAGGGAAGAATGTCCCTGTACGGACCAGTTTCCATGAGGATTTGCTCCCTACTTTTCCCTATAGTAACCTCACAGATAAAGTAGACACGACTAGTGAGGAAAAGTATGAATATATTTCACGTAATGTTACAACAATGTATTAAACTCGTAATATGTCTGGAATTTAACAAAACAATATTTTGGCATTGTGTTGGAAATTATTCAAAATAACATCTTCCAATGTCATGGTCACATAATGGTTGATGCTTTCATGTACATTTATAGAGAGAAATAAGGGTTTCAACCCCGATCTTGGAAAAGAAAATTTCAAGGTTTGGCAGAATGTGTATAACGTATGCAATATTGTGATAGATTGTTACAGAAGTCACGTATCTCTCTCTCTCTCCCTTTTCTTCACTTTTGCTTTAGTAACTTCTGTTTAAGTGTTCCCGTTACCTGATTTTTTTTGTTTTATTTTACTCTATCCAAAAGTTTTCCCCGAGATCTCTATTTTGTGTAAAATTGTTGCACTGGCTTGCCATTCAGTTAATTGAAATATTTTACATTTTGAATACAGCGAGAAAGCCACGGTTGAAATTTACCCCGTCGTAAAATTTAATGACATGTCAGGAACACACAGATCAACAATAAGAAATACATGGTGGAAAAACTAGTTTCGAACTTAATAATTCTTTATCAGACTGAGGAGCAATAGATATGATTGTCTCTCTGGAGATTCATCAATACTGGGATCAATTGTTTCTCATTAATAGGGTAAACAACAACAATTACAGAAGAAAGTCGTGGGAGGCGGCGGCAGAAACAGATCCTGAATGGGGAAACACTAAAAAGGGGAAACAGGTGGGAAACATTTTACAACCACCAGCCCACGCCCTCCGTTCCATTAACGGAGGAAACAAAACAAGAATTTGTGAGAGAGGAGGGAAGGCAAAACCGGAAAAATGGAAAGGGAATTAAGAAAGCAAAGAATAATAACAAATGATCAGGAAACATGGAAGAGACTGAAAAATAAAAAGACGCAATTGTGAGCAAATATTTTTCCAGTCAGTAACTAAAGATAACGTAGACATCTCATTGATTAAAACAAAGGAGCTACTACAGATAGCAGATAATTTAAATTTATGTCACATTCTTAAGAGTGTTTGGCTCTCAAGGATTTTGATAATCATTGATTTTTAACATAGCTTGAAAGCTCTTTAATGCTCAACAGAAGGGCATGTTTGGTCTGACCAATATCGAACAGATTACAATTTCCGCAAGGCATGTTATAACAACACCACTTACGAAATTGAGATTTTGGATATTTTATAGGGGGTATTAAGTTGCTGTGTGTTACAGTGACGCATTTTCCAGAAGTTTTATTGAAGTTAAGGACATGTATTTTAGAAAATGAAAGTCTTTTAAATATACTCATGAAATAATAATCTTTGACTGACAGCATGTTTCCATGTCCTACCTTCAAAACAGACTTAATTTAGTACGATAGATGATAATTTGATTTCGTAAATTTTGTGGTTTTTCAATTATACATTTGAATTATTTTACTTTTCTATTATTCTTATGATTAGAAGCATAAAAAAAATTAGTAAATAATTTCTGTAGTTACATTTTTAGTAATTTATTCACTCTGGTAATGCGAATCTAAGAGGAAATTTGCATGTTTTTCTCATTAATCTATATTCATCGATGCAGACAACTGCCGAATTTTACTTAGTAATATTTGTAATATTTTCACAGATAGAAAACTTTACTATGAATTAAAAATATCCCTCTTTTCCTGTTTGTTCTTCAAGAAACAACAGTATGTAAAGCATAAAAGTGTCCAAATTTGCTTATTTTCCCAAAGTATACCTCAATACAAAGGAAAAAAAAATTGAAGCTGCATCGGGAAATTATGCCTGATTGAGATGGTCTCCTACGAAAACACATGGCTTATAGCTGTTTGTCAGGCAATAATTGGATTCAGGAAAAGAAATAACCAACATAATTCAGCTTAAGAGTGCTCTCGGAATACTGACTTCAACCGTAAATGATGTGCGAATGAAAACCATTGCAGTTGTTTATTGTCGAGTTATTGAACTGTGAAAGTAAGTTAGATAGATGAAAATAGTGAGTGAACAAATAAATACTTGGGTATAAAAAAAGTTTCAATTATGTTGTAAAGAGAAGCTTGTCGTTTTTGTGATTAAAATACTTTTTCTCCAAGAATTAACAATCTTTTTAAGAAAGAATATAACAACAGAAAAGAAAATTGCAAAAGGTATCGGTAAATTGGAGTCAAAATATGCTTTAAATCTGACCAATATATTTGTCAAACAACTATTAATTTTCGTTTATCGTAAATTATTATTGTATTAAAAACGAATGATTTACTAATCATTTTACACAAGAACTAAGCCCTTAGATCCATCCACATCATTTCAGTGTAGTATTTTATGTAGAATTAACTAATAAAAATAACAAAAGTAAGCTACAATATTATAACGAAAATCTCAATCTGCATGTAAAAATTTTAGAAGAAAATAGATAGAAAATATATTGAAAGTTTTTAAATGAAGGTAAAGAGAAAAGTACAAAAAAAATTATTATAAAGTTTTATAAAATATGGAATAAACATGTGAAGATGTTTGAAAAAAGATGTTTGGAAAGGATTAAGGAAGCATAATATTTACGGCACTCTTAGATACATGTTACGTTTTTCTAAAAATATGCTCTTAGAGAGAAAGGGGGATCAAAGTCGAATCTCAACTTAGTTTTTTTTTTGAGGGGAAGATATAATGGAACTTTTGCGATATGAACAAACGGTACTCAATTTAAAAATCATTTCTCATACCTTATATTTATCTTTATAATATTCTAATGTACAGTTATTTATCTGATATACACACACACACATATGTGTGTGTATATATATATATATATATGTATGTGTGTGTGTGTATGAAATAAGAAATTATACATTATAATGCTATAAAGAGTTATAATACTATAAAGTTAAGAAAAAAGTTCTTTAAAATTTAATAGCGTGTAAAAATTAATAGGGTGAATTTATCTTTTATCCACACGGAAATGAAAATAATTCGTCACTAAAATATACAGGGATAATTAAATTGGGAGATTAATCTGCATAATTCTATGCATTATATAATATGATTTATTCAGATTCCCGTCTCTGAATTTTAATTAAAAATAATTTCAAATTTTGAATTCACAAACCATAGAAAAAGGCTCTGATTCATCGAAATGGATACATATTCAACCCTTTGCACCAGAATATCAAATAACAAAGTTTACTATTCGACAAACAAATTTATAATAAGATCTGATGAGTCTTGACTTAGTTTTTGGAATGGAAAGATATTGCCATCTTAAATTCTGCCTTTTCGTTACAAAAAATAGGAAATTTGAATCAAGGTGACTGTCTACGTTGAAAATATCATTTTTGAATATTTTGGTCAATTTTATTTTTTGCAAGAATCATGTAAATCAATCTTTTCTCTTTTCAAAACCGTTTCGATTTTCATTTTACATCAATTAGAAGCAGAGTTATAGCTATTTTAAAAAACATTGTCTGCTTCAAAAGTGAACCGGAAGTTTGGTTTTGAAACTTGAAGTTACCATAAATTGCAGATTCTAGCTAATTTGTATACGATTTTTTCCCTAATTGATAATTAATATGTGCCATAATGTTGCTAGTGCACAGCCATTACTTTTCTGCAGTTATTTAATTGATTTCTATTTTAGATTTTGGCAACTTTGCCATTCACTCTAGCGTTTGTTTAAATCGCAGCGTGGGTTTCATACGACTTTTTTATTGGTGTGTTTTTTGTTAGTAATTCTCTCATTTTACTACCAAATTTTGTTAAATATTTTATCATAACTTGTAGTGATGGGTCATTGTAAAAGTTACCGCTCAAAAAAGCGAAAGTTCAGCGGAAATCGCTTTACAAATCCACCTTCAAACTGTGATGAAGGGTTTTAATTCAAAATTATTTCAATATTTTTAAATAAAAATAATTTCAATATAATTGAGCCCGATCGTTACACAACTTCAGTCACAAATACAACAATGGTTACTGCTAGTTCCTCAAAACTGGAAGGTAGTAAACAGATCTTTTCATCTGCTACTTCTACTAAAGATAAATCTGAACTGTTTGGAAACCGTATAATCAATATAACAACATTGATGTCAGTGTTTTCAGTATTATGTTGCCCTGAATGCTATAGTAATGAATTGTGTTTATCAGAAGATTCAAGGTTTGGTTTACTTTCAAACTTTTGCATAAAGTGCAAGAATTGCAATTTTTCAAAAGGATTTACATCTACAATAAAAGATAATAACAAGAATCAGATAAACACTCTACTTGTTTATGCATTAAGGCTAGTAGGAAAAGGTTATACTGTAGGAAAAAACTGTTCTGCATGTCAGATTTACCTTTGCTTACCAAAGTATCCTTTAGAAAACATGAAATGAAAATAAAGCAGATTGCATGTAAAGCTGCCAAGGAAAGTATGGTGAGTGCTGCAAATGAAATTAAAAATCTTAAAGGTTCAACGGCAGGTATCACAAGTTGTGGTGTGACGATGGATGGTACCTGGCAGATACGTGGTTACTTATGCCTCAATGGCTGTGTAAGTTGCATATCAGTTGACACCGGAAAGATATTAGACATTGAAATACTGTCACATTTCTGCAGGATATGCAACAAAACTTCAAAATCTGCTTTATCTGATAGTGCACATGTTTGCAAGAATCATCAGGGCTCATCTTCAAGCATGGAAACCATTGGATCATATCGCATATTTGAACGGTCAGAAAATCTGAGGAAGCTACGCTATACGGATTATTACGGCGATTGGGACTGTAAAGCTTATTAAGCTGTAAAAAATATATATGGTTCTAATACGGTTACCAAATTAGAGTGCATAGGACATGTACAAAAGAGAGTTTGTAATCGTCTTAGGAAGTTGAAAAAGTCTACAAAGGGTCTTGGGGGAAAAGGAAAGCTAACTGATAAAATATTGATAAATTACAGAACTATTATGACATTGCAATTCGTATTAATGTTGGTAATTTATCAAGCATGCAATCTGCAGTCATCGCAGCATTTTATCATTGCTGTTCTAGCAGTGAACATGCGATGCACGACCAATGCCCCCCCGGATCTAATAGTTTGTGTAAATATCAGCGATCACAATCGCTAGGTAAAATATATACTGATAAAGCCACTGGACTTTCTCAAAATATAATAAACATTGTTAAGCCAGTGTACATGCAGCTATGTGATAAGAAGTTATTGAGAAAGTGTCTACATGGCAAGACACAAAATGCCAACGAATGCCTCAATGGTGTGTTATGGAATATAGTTCCGAAGCAAAGCTTTGTAGAACTTCAAACACTGCAATTGGGGCGCACATAGCTGTTCTTCAGTTTAACATTGGTTCACAAGGCCTTTTGAGCGTGTTAAAACAGCTGAACATAAATGCTGGTACATTTTTACTAAATGGCCTAAAGCTTTTTGATTATCAGCGCGTTAAGGACTCAAGAAGACACTCTTTGGCATCTACTAAAAACGCAGAGAAAATATTTCTTGTTCGCCGTAAGAAAAAAGGCTTGCAGTATGAAGAAAAAGAGGGATTAACTTGTAAGTGTGGGGAATTTTAACTTGTTTTAAAAAGAAAAAGTATATTTTTACAGTGACAAAAAACTTTAAATGCTTTTTTCTCAGAATTATGTTTTTTAGCACAAATCTCTACCGTTATCACCATATCTCACATAATAATGCATATAATTTGATAAAATTTTCAGGAAATGTTTTAGATGCTATTGTTAATGATATGACCTACAATAATTGATGTATACTAAAAGTTTTTTATTTGGGTCTGTTTTTATAAGGAAAGGAATGACGAATCGGAAAAATTTTCATAAAATTGTCTGTATTATTTTTGCATTTTAAACTTTCGCTAAGATTTTAGGTAATTTTGAAGATTACTGTCATACGTATCATGTGTGAGAAGGAAATTAAGATAGTAACATTATAATTTTGTGCAGAGTGATAAGCGTTTTGGCTAAATTTCATTAAAAATTACTTGAAATTGACAAATTTATAAAAAAGTATGGTATTTAGAAGGTAAGTTTTTGTTAATTTTTTAATTTTTAAGTGCTATTTTATCATAAAAGTCCAAAAAAAGTCTTAAAAAAAGGTTTTTTTTTTAAAAATTGGCTCCAACATAGGCAGTCACCAAAAAGGGAACCCCAAAAGGGGGTAAGGATTTCTTCTATGGTGAAAACTGAATGATATGAACTCAAGAATATATATCTGAAATTAATGTAATTTTAGTTGCGAAAAAAATCCGAAAAAATGGTTGCTGCATCTATTAGAATACATATATTTGATAGAAGGCTCGTGCTTTCTAATAGTTAGCGTGTCGGGTTCGATACTGAGGTTGCTCGGTTCGAGTCCCAATAAAAGCCACTCTTAATGCCCTTGTGTCTACGCTGGGTAAGGTAATTTTAAGTCACTGGCTGGAGAGTCCATCCGATATGTCTTCCTTGGGAGTAATCAGTCTAAACTGACGTGACACCAGCGGGTGATGATCGTTTTTCTATGCGGTGCTCACATGACACGCAGCTAACAATTTTGCGATGCAGAATGTTCGATTACTCCATTTAAATCCTTTGAAGTGATATAAAATCCAATCTGATGTAAAATTATACATGTATATTTTCTCACTCGTTACCAAATAGCGTTATTTGACATCTCTTTCTTCTAGTATTTTCAGATCTCTCATCTTAGTAAGATATAAACTGATGCTGAAGTATATTAGATTATCAATTTTGATTAAAAGAAAGCAATTAGAAAGGATAGCTGCATACTTCTGTCTTCAAATAACACTGTTCATAAAAACAAGGCGATTTAATTTATAAAAAAAATACTTTTCCAACATTGGGAACCTCACATATGAACTGATGTCATGCTAAAAAAATATATTTAAAAAAAGTATACTGCAGAAAAATGAAGAAAGATTTTATATAACGTTTAGAAAGTATAATTTCCTCGCAAATTTAGAACAGAAAAGATTATTCTCAGTTGCCTCCATTGCCCATTTAAAAGCTATAACATGGTACAACTAGCACAGAATATTTCAAAATGTTCAAAGACTCGGGTATTCTAATAGTCACAGACATAGCTACACAAAATCCTATTATTCCTGAACTAACAAAAAAGCAATATATTATGTAATGCATGCGAAGAATGCTGTCAGGTCATATAAAGGCAGAATTTAAATACTGTAGGAAACTGTGTTTATAAGAAGATCTGTTTAATTCTTTAACCCAATAAGGGCCTGCCCTAAGCAAACAGCCTCTAAGTCGGCAAACAAAATATTGCGAACGGAGGACCCTACATAAAGAAAATTTATTTATTTATTTTTCTTCTTAGAGGAAAAGCGATGTCTTCCTTTGTTGTTTTATCTCCCTAAAGAACAGCGACTAGAAAAAAAAATCTAGACAGAAAACACAAAATATATCAGGTGACTTTGGTACAGTTAAGTTGTTATATTGTTGGTTGTTTTATTTTTTGTAGTTTTACTTACAAGACGCTTCAACGAGATAAATACAACGTACTGCATCATTCTTATAACATAGTACTATAAAAAACTAGCAAGTTTATAAATATTACGTAACTTGTAATCTATTCATAAATTTCTCATTGAAATAAGAGTGGTATCTGCTATGTAAATCCTATTTAGCAAATTTTCCTCTGCGTAAATTTTCAGATAAATTGGTATAAGGAGAACACTGTGGCTACTTTTTATCAAATAAGTTACATTTTTAAAAAATAAGCAGCATTTCAGAAACATTGTTTATAAATTAATTAAGACTTTAAAAAATTTATTTGGAAAATGGGATTGAAATAGTTAAATATTGAGGTATCAAAATATGTAGCTAAACCTTGCTATAGGTTATTCAAATAAAAATCTAGCATTTTCAAATGTTTTAGACGAGTTTCATGTCATATTAATACAAAAACCTTCAAGTAATAAATTTATAAATTTGAAAAATATATTTCATGCAATTCTATATATTTATTGCAAATTTCCCGTTATTCTTTCTTATTTATGATGTACAGCTATGTAAGCCTCAACAATATGAAGAAAAAAATTCTAATTTTCTTATGTTTTTCTGATTGCTTGGTGCATGGGAGGATAACAGGACCATGAATTAAATTCGCATTCTTTTGGTTTAAATCCGCATATGCTTGAAATAAAAAAAAATTAATTTTAATTTTCTCCTCCTAAACATTTGGGAATTTTAATGTATGGAAATCGTGTTTTGTGTTTTGTGTTTATTTAAGTCATTCAAATAGAGTTGAAAAATTTTGTTTGTGTGTAACAATTAATTTTTTTCCTTCTTTCAACTGAGTTTTAAGTAAACATTGAACTTTACTAGTATAAGAAGAGGAGATGAAATTTAGAGTTTTTAAAAATCTTCATTATAATGTAAAACCTGTAAATTTTCCGTTACATTAATACTTACTGGCGTGGAGAAATTCAATGAAATTGATTTTATTATGTAACAACTTTAATAACTCTAAATATAATATATATTTTTTAAGTGCTAATAATGGTTTTGAAACAAATATATCAAATTAATTAAACTACTAAGCCAATTAAGGTAGTGTGATAGAAAACCCAAATTTTATAGTACTCATAACAGTTGCAACCTTAAAACTAACCTTTTTTAAAATACCCTCTTGGATGAATTGATTCAAACGGCTGCGTTATAGAAGCTTAATTCTGCAGTTATCTAGTCTTTTGTCTATATTTAATGTAAAACCAATAACATTAAAATCTAAAACTTGTAAATTTTATGTTACATTAATACTAACTGGCGTGGAGAAATTCAATGCAATTGATTTTCTTATGCAACAACTTTAATAACTCTAAATATAATTTATATTTTTTAAGTGCTAATAATGGTTTTGAAGCACATATTTCAAATTAATTAAACTACTAATTAAGATAGTGTGATAGAATACCCGAATTTTATAGTACTCATAACAGTTGCCACCTGAAAATTAACCTCTTTTAAAATACCCACTTGGATGAATTGATTCAAACGGCTGCGTTATAGAAGCTTAATTATGCAATTATCTAGTCTTTTGTCTGTATTTTTAATGTCTCTACGTCAGCCAAGCTTTAGGTATATGTAACATCAGAAGTTTCAAGTACAATCGTTTGTTTACTGTTAATGCAAGCAGTGACAACAAAGGTATATTACACATATATACTCCCACGGACGTGCACACACATGCATATGTAATACAAAAATATCTAGATTACCTTAACAATTAATAACATTGAAATAACCTATTAATTAATAAATTATTCCTTAAGGCTGCTATGTACCAACCCCATTGGATACGCTCACTTAAGTATTAACCTATGGAGAAAATTTGTCCAATCACTGTCCACGACTTGGATGGAAATATGTTTTAAATTGTACTCCGTATCAGAGAAAAAAAATTTACACCATGGGAAATTTTTCGTTTTTTTAATGCAAATAATATTTTAAAATTTTAATTATTCAGGGAAAAAATCTGGTATAATGTGTTTTAAACGCTCATAAATTCCTTTGATGGACGGAATTTATAGAACAAATCCTGTTGCAAGGTGCGGAAAAGATCCGGCTATCTAAAAATACCATTTTTGTTTGATTATAAGCTATTATGTAGCTGCAAATAGTAGACAAATTTCCTCCATAGGTTAACATTGACGTGAGCGAATCCAATAAAGTTAGTACACAGCAGCCTTAATTTCTGTATTTAGATCAAGATTAACATCAATGCGCGAAAACCTGCATTCACCCCCGACTCTCTTGGGGGGAGTCCACTACGTGGAATGCATAGAACGAAAATAATAATTAACATTTTTTGAGTGATTGCGGCGGCAGAGGGTTAGCGAGACTTGCAGAGGGTGGACAGACGGACATTGGAAAATAGTGTAAAGAAGAAAATAAGAAAGGGCTTTTTTCATAGGGAGATCTGCTACATATTTCGACAACTACTAGGAAATTATGGGTACACGCCACACACACACACACACACACACACACACACACACACACATATATATATATATATATATATATATATATATATATATATATATATATATATATATATATATATATATATATATATACAGTCGAACCTCCATATATCGAAGTAGCAAATTGCGCGAAAAAATTCGATATATAGAATTGAGCTTAGTCTTATCATAATTCTCCTAAAAAAAAATTAAAGCTAATTTTCTTATACGAAACTCCATTTCTAATTAATATGCGAATCCCATTAAATGAAAGTTAATAACTAAAAAATGAATTAATATGAAAGATTTATTGATTACTACATATCTTAAAAAAAACAATAAAGACAGTGGTTACAATGATCACAGTTACATTCTTTAAAAAAAACTACGAATATCTTGCTGAACAGTTAGTTTTGCAGAAAGTTCAAAGAATTGTTCGTATATATTCAGTCCACTAAAAACTTCATCAGGGACATTTTCCGCGAATTGAAGTCCACGACGTTTTGTTTCAAATGCCAAAAATTGGGAGATTTTATTCTAAAGTGGAATAAAATTTCCCAATTTGTCTTGAAAAAAATTTCGATATATAGAGATTTTTTCGATATATAGAAACAATTTTTCTATGTAATGAACATGGAGATTTGCTAAGAGTTCGATATATAGAAAATTTCGATATAGGGAAGTTCGATATATGGAGGTTCGACTGTATATATATATATATATATATATATATATATATATATATATATATTTGCTAAATTTAAAGTTTTTACCATAAAATATATATTGAGGCGCATACATTTACCAATTTACCATTAAGAAATTCAAATGTGTTTTTATCCATTAAAAAATAATGAAGTAAATATTTTAAAGAGGTAAGAATAAGATTTTTCAAGATCATTGTTAAAGTATATTTGGTAGCGTTCGCGTTTAAAATCTCAGAATACGGATTTTATCTCATTTCTAGAGAATAAATTTTACGTTTATGGTATATAGTTAATACAACTATTCCGTGCGTGGTGTTACAAACCTTTTTTTCAAACTACAAACCAGATAGTAAATGATTTTAATAGTTAATTTTGAAAACTGCAAATTTATTCTAAGCTTTATTAACATTATGAATTACCCATGAAAATTCTAATTTAAAGTAAAAATTCTCGAAAGTGCTTTTTTTTAAATAAAAAAATTAGCATCTTCTAGCACATTTGAATATAAATTAAATTTCAGTTTGCCGCTCAGAGTGTGTGCTGCTGCCAGATTCGCAATCCTCTTCTGCGTGGGCGCTATTCTGCATTAAGTAGCAGTTACATTGGAGTGAACTTTCGAATCGCGAGAGATTTGTATGTATATAGGAAGAATATATTACATCTCGTTGTTTCACCTATCAATTAGAGAGACTTATGAGACAGTCGCTAATCCCGTAAATTGAAAAGATCTATCAAAACAAATATTTCATCGCAATTGCTTTAGCTCCGCCAATAGCATCCTTTCATAACGAAAATAGAGATATCTCAATTAAGAGTACGTTTCATTTCCTCAATTCTACGCTTTAATATATATACGTTTGAAATTTTATCCTTTTCAAAAAAGACTCTTTGCAGTACAAATATCATAATACAAGTATATTTTTCTTTTCTTTATAGTCACTGTGTTGTCGTATTCTTAACTGTGACTAATTTATAAGACTTCAGTACAATTTAAGGCAGTTTTCTGATTTTAAATTTACGCTTATGTGATTTAATACGATAGCTCTCCTAAGACCTATAAGAATGAAAAATATGGAATGTATTGTTGTTGCTTATGCCACTTGACCGACAGCAACATCAGATGAAGTCCCGAAGGCTCTGGGCTCCTGTTTTGACTGGCACCACAAGTGTCGGGGTCCGACTTGGCCAAAGGACACTTCCCGTAATTTTGAACCGAGTCAAGTGTCGAGACCAGAACACTTGACCTCGCACTTCCAGAGGTAATTTTGAGAACTTGCCGCCATTAGTTACACGGAAATGGATTTGTCAGCGACGATCATCGAATCAGTGACTTTTAGATCCCTAGCCCGCTGCCTTTGCCAACTGTGCCACTGCACTCTATTGTAAAAATAAAAGAATTCTGTAAAGTCCCTATATAGAATGTGAAAGAAACAAGTATATTTTTATTAGAAATCCCAAAATATTCTCTAGTGATATTGAAGCGACGTTAGGAAGTCCTTTAACAGCTATGAGAACGTTGTAGATAACCTCCATGATACTTCCATTCTCAGGTTGACCCATGTAAATATTCAGTTAATAACTGTTGAGCGCAATTCTTTGATACAATATGTATCAAGACACGTAGTTTACGGAATGAGCAAGGGAAAACAAACAAATATGAATGCTTGAGCTTCTTCTCATATATGTTGTTGTTTCTTATGCCCCCTGACCGGAAGTTCCAGACCAGGTCCATATAGGCTTCGGGCTGAAGGCTCCGGTTTATATAGCACCACAAAGGTCGGAGTTCGTCTTAGTTAGTTGATACCTTAGCTACCTGAATTACTAGTAGCCACCTTAATTTTGACCGAGCAACTTCAGGGGCGACTTCTGGGGGATCGTACCCTTTCCTACCCTCTCTGTCCTCACAGAAGTACTTTCCTGTCTATGGATATAACGTACCTATATCTGACCTAGACATGGAGATTTTTAATGGTGCATGTCAGGATTCGAAAAGAGCACCCTCAGCATCGAAAGCCGGCACGTTACCACAAGGATACCTCGAGCGTACTCAGATATGCAATTTGTAAAATCTTCATTCAATTGGCAGGTAATTAAGAGTTTAAAAGCAATATTATTGCACGTCAATGCTTAATTTTCTCAAAATCACTTAGTTATATAAAGAATAATATATGTAGTTTACACGTTTTATCGTAAACATCTGAATATAAATTTTTACTTCTGTATATCTAAATTATGGAGTTATAAATTGCTCAGCGTGGTCAAACAGGCGATAAACTGGCTAAATATATTAACACTTTCTGTGATCGGAAAAAAGTTTTACTATTTTTATCCTTCTCTATAATGATGCAATCATTAATTCATTACTTTTAATATATATATTTTTTAAATTTTATATTTTTATGTAAAAGGTGTGATAAGGAAAAAAACTAACACATTGAAAAATATATTCTTTATCTCTGGTGATAAATACGTTTTCTTTAGAAATTATCTCAGTTCCTAAAACAAAAATTCATTTAAAAGCATTTTAATATCTCCACAGCAATAAAAAAACTTTCTTGAGATACAGGCAGTCGGAATAATTTTCCAGTAATAGAAATTGAGTTTTCAGTGTATTTTAATGAATATTAGAGTATATTTCGAAAATCTTCGTCTTATACTTGTAATTTAGAAGAAGCATAAAAGTGAAACATTTTGTCGTCTATTATTCAAATATATTTTGAAAACATTAAGTAACTCGTTTTTATGTAAGATCTTGCAACTGTTTTTTTATTTTATCTCTTTAATATTTTCATCTCATTCCAACTAAAATTAAATGCTTTTCGTAAAATTTTATGATATTATTCGATTATCATATGTAACATATGCATGCCGGTTTCCTAAATTAAGATAATAAAGACATTTTTTGAAAAAATTTGAAAGCCCTATTGTAGTAAAACTTATTCCGATCACAGAAGGTGTTAACATATTTAGCCAGTTTATCACCTGTTTGACCACGCTGAGCAATTTATAACTCCATAATTTAGATATACAGAATTAAAAATTTAGATTAAGATTTTTACGATAAAACATGTAAACTACATATATTATTCTTTATATAAATAAGTGATTTGGACCAAGCCGAGCAATTTGCAACTCCATATTAAAGTTGTATACTTCTTTTTACATGTTATCATATTTTGTTTAACAATATAAATCTCATATATCATCGATGAGAAACGGGCCACTGTGATGAAGCGCTTTCGATTTTATAGAAAAATTAAATTTTTTAGAGAGATAAAGTGATCGAAGGCTGTTTTCATCACATTTTGGTTAGAATGCTAAGACGCCGCCTTTGATTAGAGGACGGAACAGTCGTCTGTACGCATCAGCCAATTTAAAAGCGGCGGTGCGCGATAGGGGGTAGTTTGATTGCAGACGCAGATAAGGAGATGGCACCAGGGTTTGACATTAAAGTAAAATACACTATTGTAAACGAATTTATTGGGCCTGTTTGGGAGGTAGACCGCAAAACACGTGGACTGGACTTTGGGTGGTCTGTTTCATGACGCAAGGAAGGCGTGCATGGATTATGGGATTATCCAATCAAAGAAAAGAAATGAAAATTGATTCTAAGTGGTGGATTTTTGAAAGCTTTTCTGAATGGATTAGGAGTCACGAGAAGGTGTGGACATTGTTAAAAAAATAAATAAATAGAAGACTTAGAGTTTTTTTAAAAAATTCACTTATGCATGTAAGGCCGGGTTCCCTCTTCCCGGTGCTTAGCATCGCAGGTGATGAAGTGTTGTTACTTTAACTGTCGAGGAACAGTTGAGCTTGCCCGGGAGTTTCTCGAAGAAAAATATGTCGTTTAGCGGAGCAGAGATCCGGTTGATGTGTCCCGGTATCCTAGCCTCATGATCCTGATACGAGAGTTTGTTTTGCTGATGATGAAAATCTGGTTGCTGCCTTCACTAACAAATAATTGAGAGTATGTGTGGAGAGAATTGCGCCTTCACATTGGAGTTCCTATCGAGTCGTCCCGGAGATTAGAAAAGTTTTCCATTGAGAGAGCTTGAGGACATCAAGTGCCTGACAACTACCCCCATCTTTTGAAAAGCGCGGAAGAAACATACGATAGATGTCCACGACAGAGCTCAGAAGCCCACGACAGAGCCAAGAAGGTCCATGACAGAGCCAAGAAGGCCCACGACAGAACCAAGAAGGCCTACGACAGCCGAAAGATGTTGAATGCCTGCTACCCGAGAAAGAAGAAAGGAGACCCCATACCCGATGGTAGCATCGACACCCGTGTTCCAGTGCGGTTAGCATCCAATTAAGTGAGTGTTAATCATTTTGTCTTGTTCAGACCCAACATCGAAAATTTGAATGATTGAGTGCGGGATCAATGTTTGATTTTTAAAATATAGAGTTTGAGAGAGAGTAGTTCTTTGCCGTAGGTAAAATAAATAAATGTATGCTCCCTGAATCCAAAAGGTGTAGATTTAATTAAATACATGTCATTCGATATGAATCGAGGAGAAAATGCTAAAAGATTAGTAAAATGTGTAAACTGTGTACGAAGATTTGGTGATTCGGTTTTTGAGTTAAATTGTAAATAGATAAGGTTGTAAATAAATCAATTTTATTTTGTTACATTGGAGTCAGTCATCTTTGTTTTGTGTAGTTGATCTAAAGGAAGGTTTTAGAAGCAAAGTTTGTTTGACCTGTTCGTTTGCAAATCTGTCTTGAGCTTTGGGTTGTATTCAAGGAAATAAATAAAAAACACAACGCACCCAAATACCTATTATTTATAAATAATTTGTACTAACCCAAATAATTTACGAATCTCGCCCAAAAAAATAAATAATTGAAGACAGGCAACAAGACAGCCACTTTATGAAATAAATACGAAAAGGATATTTCTGATATAGCGGGATTTTTGCTTGTACAGTAGTGATTGTGGTCACATAAATAACATAAAGTTTAAATGAGATGTCCCAATACTTTAGATAAAGGATCAAGATGGAGGATCATTGGCACAGTAGCGAAAAGGGCCTATAAACCAGGAAAATAGATCAAAAGAGTACAAACCACCCGAAGATTATAGATATCAAGAAAGTATAGAGTTTGATGATTGTAGTAGGAATATTGGGGAATCCATTCTAACCAGTCACACCAATCAGGTCGGAGTCCGATCACAGTCCCCCATGTGTACGGTCAGCTATTAAGACTGTATTAAGTGTAGGTCACAACTATCATTAATTTACGAGTAAATGACAAGGGTCCAACAACATTCGCTACTTCCCCTGAAACTTTGGTATCGCGGAAATTTTTTTATAGTCATCTTGAAGAGATGCTTTGCATATCGATCCGTGGTGTGTTTTCACACGAGAACCCGTATTTCCTTGAGCCGAGAACATCATTACCGGACTCAACAATGTAACCGTGTTCATTTTCCCTAATGAGGCAGAATGAAGATGAAAAATAGATTCTCGACACATTGTTCTTAGAGAGGATGTTAGATGAGCTTTCATCAATCTTATTTTTGGTAAAACTACCACTTCTGGGGAGGTGAAGCTTTGACATGTTTTTAATTTGACTGATGCATGTTGGAAGGCGCGTGACTTCTCAATTAAATATGGACGGTATCCATATATTTTACAGGATGTCATCGGATCAGTGTTTATTTGCGTGGGTGACAAACGCTGGAGCACACAAAGCTCAACTTATCCATTAATTTTTAATAAGAAATTGGTCTCTAGATCTTCCATATAAAGCCTGTGTAGGATGGCGTTGAGATGGTTATTGCAGAACCCCAGGAGACGACATAAATACCTTGTGCGTAATATTTATTGCCACAAATAGTTTTGAATAATCTGTTCGACGGCATGAGGTCTCAATGTGAGAACTGTGCAAATGTCCGGGGTCGACATTCTGTACTGGTCCCCTCTTTCTCTCAGTTTTGTGTATCGCTTTATAATTAAAAATATATATAAATTAAATATACAGTGAATTAAATACTTTAATAATTTTCTCCACCTATTGTTTAACTTTGATGGGTGTCATTGGATTAATTTTCGAGCGGATTAATTGTAGTGGCATTCATGAAAGATGAGCAAATGATAATCATGTTTTATGTACTATAAATGTAACATGCAGGAATTTAATGTATTTTAGTGTTTGATTGACTGACAATTTTAAATTTATTTTAATTTTTTTTCATGTGGATTGACTGACTCAAGGCAAAGTTTTTTTAAAAATTAAGCTTTGGTTAGTCTTTTCATTTATTTTTCCCCTTTTTATTTTTAAGTTTCATACGCTTAATTTTTTTCCTTTTATATATATAGATATTTTTTAAATTATCACGTATTGGTTTGAAACACAGAAGTGCTTCTCGAGAATCTTTAAAAAAATGGCGATACAGTTTATTCAGTTGCATTAAAAAAAGAGACGGTTTTACCCACTTTTTGCAAAGGAATATACTGATAAGAGAACCACCTGGGGCTCCCCCACCATATGTTTGTACCCTGATGTGAGAGGGTCAGAAGCTCTTGGACATGCTTGAGGCCAGTAACAGCACAGATGATGTAATTAAAAGTACCACGTGGAATGGACTAAAAAAATATTATAAAAGGGCTGCACACAAAAAATAAGGGGACTTTTCCTTTCTCCTGGTTGTCTGGGTGACGGAAGCTCAATCTGGATGTCTCTGCCTTGATCAATGCTACCGGTTGTTCGGAGCTGACGAGAATTTTCGAAGAACGCCATTATGAAGAAGATTGAGTAAAGACCTGGAGCTGGAGTAGATTCTTTCCCATGTCAGATGAAGATTTAGTTACATTAAGTTGCCTCGAGGCTCAAACTCCCTTTTCAGTTAAGTTTTATTTTTTAAATTTTTTTAGCCATGGCATAAGTTAAATAATTTTTTTTGTTCTTTAATTTTTTTGGGGTCAGTCAATCTCAAAATTTTTTCAAATGAGATAAGATTTCTTTAAATTCAATTGTTTAACGTAAGGTGATAAGATTTTATTAATTTGTGTAAAGGTAACGAATAAATTTTTTGGTTTGATCCCTCAGTTAAAATTGTGTCTTTCATGTTTTGTGAGTAATCATTTGTGAATTTCTGTTAGTCACAGAATCTAGGTTATTGTTTTAGTTAGGTGAATTATTACACAACGCAATACTAAGCACTATACGTTTTAAATATAAGTAATATGTTTAAATTCATTAATACTGTTTTGAGTTTGATTTGAATGAAATAAAATAAGTAATAAATAAAAAGGATAGATACAACAATGGTGCCGTCACCAAGATACAAAATAGATACAACACTCAGATATTCTACGTCATGTTACGGTACTTTTATCAATTATACTATATAAGAAATTACACTACCGTTTTTTGTTTTCTAATGCTGGATTGATGCCGTATCACATAAATTAGTACTAATTCAAATTATAATTAGACTCACCAAGAATGTTTTGATATATCAGTATATTTTTACTTCTCATAATCTTGGACACTAGTGGGTGTGTATATATAATGTATATGGGTGTGTCTGTGTGAGCACTGGCGTGTATTTAGGTTATGTTTTAATGATTTATCTGTTACGTACTTTTTCAAAATAACAACACCAAGCACTAAAAGTCATAGTTAACAAATACTTTTTTTTCTCTCTAGCTAAGGTCAAATTGATTTATACATTAATACTGGACACCTTTCTTATCATCAATATAATTGTGCATATAGTATTAGTGGAACGTGAAATATTTTGAGTCCTAGGCTTTTTCACAGCTCATAAATTAATTTATTTGTTAAGGGACATATTTGGGGGATTTCTTAAATTCCCCTGAACTCCATATTAACATCGGACAATATCGTACAATACCATAATACATATCTTCTTTTGAGGAATTTTACTTTGTACCAGAAAATTTTCCCTAAAAACATAATCTCACAAAACATAGCCTTTTGGAAATTAAAACTACTTTTAACAGAAACACATGCAGAGCGAAATGCTTTTCAGTTCATTATGATAACTATTTATTCTATCTGAAAACGATCGCATAAAATCCTTATGCTACAGTTGTGTCGCATTGCATTCTGTCTCACTGCAGAAAGTTTTGAAATGTTCTACAAAGAAGATCTAATTGTATTATATATTTGTTTTTGACTCTCTTCATTCTGATGCATGAATCTTTGATGAAGTACTGCCAAAGAGATTTTATTAATCTTCAGTTTCACTTCGATTTGGACGTTGAATTATTTATTAAGCTTTCTCTAAAAACAGTTATTTGTTTCGATCGATCCTCTTAGTGTTAATCTTTAAGTTAGAGTTTAATCGATAATAAATCGACTATTTTCTTTTAATAATTCAAGCACATTTCCCATGATCTGTAATTACTATTAAATAATTTACAAGAATATTTTTCAAGTCTTTTTCTGAAGCTAAACAAATATTTTAATATAAAACAGGGTGGATGTTAGGCATTTAATATTTAGGACTTATTTTCAGCATGAAATAATAGAAAAACAGAACTAAAGATTAAAAAAATAAGCAGTTTTCAATTCTTGACCTCTGTTTCGACCTCCAGACTCATAGAAACATAACTTTATTTTGCAGGGTTGCTCATGAATTCCACGAGAATTAAGTCTATCAAGAATCAAGTCCCTGAGAACACAGTTTGAGGCTACGAAAATATTCATTGAAACATATAGTGAATATGAGTGGCAATTTATGCACTTTATGGTGCATCCTTCACATGCTAATTTGGATTCAAATCTGGAGATCTTTCTGGTCACTATCTGAGTTGGATAACTCCCCATCTGAGACTGTAATTCTGATTAAAGCTTGTGAATAAGAACACCTCTTGAATGCTAAAACTACGATACTTATAGACTAACTAACACGAGCGTCAAATATCTAATTTCCATACAGAACTGTTCAGAGGCAGATGTCAATATTCGGCGTCGTTAAGACAATGCTTGATAGCGGTTCTGCGAGAGGGTTTTGACAATTCTTGAACTAACTGGTGCTCAGCAACCCCTGTGCTTGGACAGATTGTGAAAGCAGAATTCCCGTAGTTATCGGCCTGTAAAGAGTCTGCTTTGAGAACTCTATTTATTCTATATCCTTTGACTAATGCTCAACTTATCGTATTTGTTCCATACTAAGGTTTTTGAACATATTAAGGTTTTTGTCCCACGTCAAGGTTTTTGAATGAATGAATTTATAAATGAAGATATATTTTCCCACAGGGTTTGTGTGAACAGGCAATGCCACTCAGTGTAACGTAAACTACATTTACTGTAATCTATATATACCATCTTCCTATGGAATTTAAAAATCTGAATCATGAGCTGCAGGTCTTATTTACATTATAAAATTCCTGCTCGCTTTTGATTTTAACCCTTCACATTCCATATTTTAATAATTCTACTTTGCATTAAAATGCCAATTCATAAAAATTTCTGTTTATACATAGAAAAATGTAGCTTTATTTTATGTACTTTTGAATATATACATGACAGTTAACCATGTTCTCAATATATTACTTGCAATCAAATAGATATGAACAATTAACTCAGAAGAAGGAAGAGAAAGTCTTTGAATATTCAGACATTTAATTAAGTTTGATAATTGAACTGTAAGCCGATTGAAAAGACTTATGAAATTAATTTAAAATACCGTTCAGAGGAACTTTCTTGAAAATTATTCTTTGATTTTATTAGAATGTTATGGTATAATGAAAGAATGTCATGATATCATGATATAACGTCCTGATATAAATATTAATGAAATTGTAGGTGCTAGTTCCTTTGATTTTACAGATGTACAATTTTCTTTAGTGTTCATATGTGAGATGTGATATTTCGAATTGAGTTAAAGAGTAGAAACTCTATGAGCTTGGGAAGGTCATCTCCATTAAAACTGGAATTAGATTTAAAAGATCAGCTATGCACAATTCAACTTTTCTCCATAGATTCATTTTGGACAGATTATTGCATAATCGGTTCCAGTGTTTCCGTATTATTGTTTTTTAACATTAATGATGTTTTATGTGGTCCTTCTTTGAATATCCCCTGTAGACTCGCTTTATCTTCTTAAGTGATACAAAAATAATGAGGGTATGTTACGACCTCCACTTAACCTTAGAGAAAACTATTTCTTGTTTATTCGAGTGTCAAACAATTTATTTGAACTTTTTTTTATTCTGTCAAGAGACACTCTGTCTGAAATTTGGTGCAAAAATGATTTCAGATAACCAATTTCCTTGAATTTGTTCATATTTGTTCAATTGCTGGAAAATAATGGACAAAATCATGGAGTACCTATTTGATGTGGGACTCACATCAAATGAGTTCCAGTGTATGCACCTTATGTGAGAATGAAAATATGAATAAAGCTCACCTCTTGTTTCTCGAAACTAGACTTAAACTTCTGAGAGAATGGTGATTTATGTGCTCTCTATTGGAGGGCCAGAGAACTTATGTCCTGATCTCACGGTCTTCAATTATTGTGCTTCTAGCTTTTTAACTTTTTATCCTAGAACTTTAATGCTTTTAACTGGTTTTAAGGACTTTTGGTCATTCTTTTTATCGCATCTTGTAGTTTCTTTTTTGTTGTCCTGTGTTTTTATATTTTTGTATGTTGGGTGAGTGGTCAGACTTGTATGGATTAATTTCCAGCCAGCCATATGTAACAATAACATCAACAACAACTATTTGATGTGGAACTTTTATAAGATGTATTATTAAACTTTAACTGTTAAGTGTAAATTTAATTTTGATTAATCATATTTTTAGGTGTACCTAGAGAAATAATATATCCACAGAATGCATAAATAATTTCTCTATCATTTACTATGAACATTAATTGTGGATACTTTATATCGAAAAAATCACATTATTATTCATATAGTAAATATTAGCATTGAAAGTACAGTTTGGGGCAAAGGAGATGAATTTGAAAAATATCGGAGAACAAACACTTGATGGCGTAATTCATGCTGGGCAAAAGTCCGATAGATATTCTAAATAATGGGAACTTTTACGGGTAAATTTCTAAGTAACATATTATTATTCATATAGCATATATTTGAATTGCAAATATAATTTTAGGCAAAGAGGATGACAAAAACAAACAAACATGGGAATAAACACTTGATGACGCTGTTCATGTTGACATATTGTTGTAAAGAACCAGGATGAAGGGTATGGTTCGCTGATCAAAGGAACGTCGTAAGATTTTACAACTTAGACAGGAACTTTTAAAATTCCACTTTCTTATCTTTTCATTCAAAACCGCATACTGAAGTAAATTAACTTCGTAACGATAAGGGTTTATAATTGGCTGCAATTCCTCTCAGAATAATAAAGTAAATTTTTACGTCGAGAGAGAATGTCATTCTTTATTGACAAGTAGGAGCATTTTCTATTAGTGAAAGCATTTAGTCAAAATAAAGTGAAAACCTGTTTGAATAATTTTCTTATTATTTTGGAGCAAGGAAATTTAAATTAGAAGTTTAGTAGTTATGAGATAAATAGGTTATAAATTTTGAGATAAAATTTATTACCCTTTCCATTTTGAGTATGTTTCAAGTACATTTTGTTTCAAAATTACTTTAATACAAATGAATTGATGATTTATAAAAGAATTAAGGTGAAATTATTTCCTCTAATTAAAATATTCTTTATTAATCTAATTGATTAATATTAATTTTACTTTCGAACAAAATACCCAATTACAAACATTTTTTTTATAATTTCTAAATTACTAGAATTACTCTAATGTCTGATATGAGTAAATATTATTTATTCCTAGTTAACTGAAGTATTCTTGAAATAATAAAACTTCATAATTAAATTTTAGAGCAAGCAAGAAGTTTGCAGTAGATCATATGGAATGTATTAAAACATATTTTGAGAAATGATTCATTATTTTTAAGTATACTTTAAATTAATTGTCTTCTTCTTCCTGCTGAGGTAAAAAATGATCATATAATTAAGCTGAATGTAATTAATACTTTTGTGCTTTTAAATGCATTGTAAAAATTAAATCAAATATATTCATATAATCAGCATAATTCAAAATATCAGCACACACACATATATATATAAACAGTCAAGAAAAATAACTCCAGCATACACAAATGCTTGATCCAATTAATCAAAAGCATAACGCGAAAATTATGCTGTGTTTGTTAAAATCATTTATATATTTTTTTACCTTTCACTTGTGAACTTTCCGATATTCATAATTAAACATCGAATAAACAAGCAAAATTAACACGCATTCACACAGAAATTGAAGATTGGCTTCCCAAAAAATAGAGAGAACAATGAAACAAAAAACCTTATTTACACAGTTAATTCAAAGCACGTAAAAATGCTCTGTACTCGATCTTCATCTTTTATTGCGACACGAAGTGTTATTGATACTCGCACAGAAACACCCTCTTTCCCTTAAATACAATTAACTGTAATGTTATAGAATAATTATTGACAAGGGAGAATCGTCATTTTTCAGTACAAAGAAACGTCTTTCGATCCTACGACACATTTCCAATACTGGAAGTAAAACTCTATCGTATTGCGCAATATACATGTTGCTTCACCGTTAAATAAAGTTTATTAGGGGACGCTATTGGGTTTAAGAGTCCAGCGAAATCGATAACGGAATGTCTTATATTTTCATCGTAACAATGATGGATCACAACTAATCTTGCCAACATTCTTTTTTGCCCTAGGAGACACGTAACAAAGAAAGGAAAAAAAATATCAGAGAGTGTTACATGTACAAAGAAATAGACACCATGTTTCAGTAAATTTGTTTTAAAACGGTACATGTCTTTTGGAGTCTTAAAAAATTAACTTAGTTATTGTACGTATTTGAGATTCAAGGAATTTAAATTTGACTAAATTGTTGGAACATGGTGCTATAAATTACTGTAATTTTCTGATCATAAGACGCACCAGACGATAAGACACACCTAACATTTATGGGAGGATTTTTAGAAAAGAATATTTTGTGTTTTATTAGGTATATAAAGATATCTTCAATTTCTTACTTAATATAGGTGAAATAAATAAATAAATAAATAAATAAATAAATATATATATATATATATATATATATATATATATATACATACAGTTTGGAATGCATCAGGTGTGTTGCCGTTGGATTCCTAGACTTTTATCACCAGAGCAACAGTTGCTTCGAATGTCAGTGTGTAAAGAATTGAAACTACGGTATGATACAGAATGCGATGAGTTTTTGAAGACAATAATAACAGCTGACGAAGCATGGCTATACCACTATGATCCCACAACCAAGCAACAATGTTCGCAATGGAAGCATCCTTCTTCTCCAACACCAAAGAAGGCAAAAGTTGTGAAGTCAGTGGGCAAGCAGATGATAGTCGTGTTTTTTGATTAGGAAGGGATTGTGTACACACATGCAGTTGAAGCAGAAAAGACTGTAAATGGGCCCTACTATGCTCGAGTGTTACAGAAATTGTAGAGCCATGAGCAGCGCAAACGTCCACATTTGAAGCAGAATGAATTCAAGTTGCACCATGATAATGCTCGTCCCCACATTTCCTCCCAAGTGACTAATTTCTTGGGCGAAAAAAAAGATCAAAATCGTTCCTAACCCACCATATAGCCCTGATCTTGCTCCTTGCAATTTCTGACTATTTCCAGAACTTAAAAAGCCATTACGGGGGCGACATTTCCCGGACAATACTTCTTGCCTGAAAGCAGCGGAGGCGGTTTTAAAGAGGTTGTCATCTAATGGTCTCAAGTTCGTCTTCAAAATGTGGGTGACTAGATGGGACAAGTGCTAGTATGCCAAGGTGATTACTTCGAAAAACATCATGTCGATCTGGATAATCTATATATAAAAAACGCGTAGGTATGCGGCACAAAAATCGGCGATATTTCTACACTTCGAGTGGCAACAGCTGCAACTACTAGCTGTAAATTTTAGCGGCCAACCGCGTGTGTGTAGTGGTTCGACAATAGCACGCAATTTGTTACAATTTAATTTCTGTATTTTACATGTGAATAATTTTAATTTATTCATGAGATAATTTATTCTTTTGTTCCATCGGTTTTTCTAAATGTATGTAAGAGGACAAACGTTTGACAAAATATGCTTAGACCTATCAAATCCAGTGTTTAGTCATGAACAGTTGTATGTAGGTTTATCTACAGTCCGTTCTTTTGATTCTGTCACTGTAATATCTCCTATTTCCGAAATACTCAACTGTGTATACAAGAAGTTTGAGGAATATCATAGTAAAATATTAATAATTGCATTATAATATCTTAATAGAAAGTAAGTGTTAATTGTCTACACTTATTTTAGTAGTACTTGCTGAATTTTTACTCCATTTTTATCGTTGAAGAAATTTTCCCTACAATTTTTTATTTGGTATGATTAAGTTTAGATATCTGAATTGTGAACAATAGTACATATAGAGAGTAATGTAATCCACACTATATTTTAGTACGTGCTAAATTTTTACTCCTTTTTTAGTGAAAAAAATTGTCTCTAACAATATCTTATTTGATGTAATGATTAAGTGTAGATATCTGAATTGTGAACAATAGCACATATAGAGAGTAATGTAATCCACACTATATTTTAGTACTTGCTAAATTTTTACTCCTTTTTTAGTGAAAAAAATTGTCTCTAACAATATCTTATTTGATGTAATGATTAAGTGTAGATATCTGAATTGTGAACAATAGCACATATAGAGAGTAATGTAATCCACACTATATTTTAGTACTTGCTAAATTTTTACTCCTTTTTTAGTGAAAAAAATTGTCTCTAACAATATCTTATTTGATGTAATGATTAAGTGTAGATATCTGAATTGTGAACAATAGCACATATAGAGAGTAATGTAATCCACACTATATTTTAGTACTTGCTAAATTTTTACTCCTTTTTTAGTGAAAAAAATTGTCTCTAACAATATCTTATTTGATGTAATGATTAAGTGTAGATATCTGAATTGTGAACAATAGCACATATAGAGAGTAATGTAATCCACACTATATTTTAGTACTTGCTAAATTTTTACTCCTTTTTTAGTGAAAAAAATTGTCTCTAACAATATCTTATTTGATGTAATGATTAAGTGTAGATATCTGAATTGTGAACAATAGCACATATAGAGAGTAATGTAATCCACACTATATTTTAGTACTTGCTAAATTTTTACTCCTTTTTTAGTGAAAAAAATTGTCTCTAACAATATCTTATTTGATGTAATGATTAAGTGTAGATATCTGAATTGTGAACAATAGCACATATAGAGAGTAATGTAATCCACACTATATTTTAGTACTTGCTAAATTTTTACTCCTTTTTTAGTGAAAAAAATTGTCTCTAACAATATCTTATTTGATGTAATGATTAAGTGTAGATATCTGAATTGTGAACAATAGCACATATAGAGAGTAATGTAATCCACACTATATTTTAGTACTTGCTAAATTTTTACTCCTTTTTTAGTGAAAAAAATTGTCTCTAACAATATCTTATTTGATGTAATGATTAAGTGTAGATATCTGAATTGTGAACAATAGCACATATAGAGAGTAATGTAATCCACACTATATTTTAGTACTTGCTAAATTTTTACTCCTTTTTAGTGAAAAAAATTGTCTCTAACAATATCTTATTTGATGTAATGATTAAGTGTAGATATCTGAATTGTGAACAATAGCACATATAGAGAGTAATGTAATCCACACTATATTTTAGTACTTGCTAAATTTTTACTCCTTTTTTAGTGAAAAAAATTGTCTCTAACAATATCTTATTTGATGTAATGATTAAGTGTAGATATCTGAATTGTGAACAATAGCACATATAGAGAGTAATGTAATCCACACTATATTTTAGTACTTGCTAAATTTTTACTCCTTTTTTAGTGAAAAAAATTGTCTCTAACAATATCTTATTTGATGTAATGATTAAGTGTAGATATCTGAATTGTGAACAATAGCACATATAGAGAGTAATGTAATCCACACTATATTTTAGTACTTGCTAAATTTTTACTCCTTTTTTAGTGAAAAAATTGTCTCTAACAATATCTTATTTGATGTAATGATTAAGTGTAGATATCTGAATTGTGAACAATAGCACATATAGAGAGTAATGTAATCCACACTATATTTTAGTACTTGCTAAATTTTTACTCCTTTTTTAGTGAAAAAAATTGTCTCTAACAATATCTTATTTGATGTAATGATTAAGTGTAGATATCTGAATTGTGAACAATAGCACATATAGAGAGTAATGTAATCCACACTATATTTTAGTACTTGCTAAATTTTTACTCCTTTTTTAGTGAAAAAAATTGTCTCTAACAATATCTTATTTGATGTAATGATAAAGTGTAGATATCTTAATTTTGAAAGATATTACATACAGAGAGGAATGTAATTTTTAAAATCTTTGTTGTTGGGTTTTGTCAGTCTTATCTTTAACTCTTTTCTGAAGTAATGGAAATTCATATTTTTTTTAATCACTATGTTGTAGAATCAGCCTTATAGAGAATTTTGCAATGATTATAATTTTTTGGCTGAGATCACACTACCACTTAACAACATATATTTATGCTGACAGGTAATAGTAACATTCCTTACATACGTTTCTTTCAGTTGAGTTGTTTTGCAAAAGAAAATATAGAACTAAACGCGACCATGCTGGTCGCGTAGCAACTAGTTAAAAGTATATTTTCTGAATAATAATTTTTGTCTCATTACTTTTTGATCAGCCCCCGTATATATATATATATATATATATATATATATATATATATATATATATATATATGCAATAGTAATATTTTGGAATTGCATTCCTTATGATAAGATTTACTGACGTTATAAAGATATTTAATGGTGTGTAGTAGCCATTTTGAATTCGCTGAGATCAATTTGAACCTATCGAGAACATTTTTCCAATGATTGCCGACTTGGATTTAAAGATTTATTTTTTTATTGCATTTCGCAATGGAGAAATAATTTTTTTTCAATCTGCTATCTATTTAGAAATTTCGCCCACCAAAGGAAATCTTTTGCATTTAAAACACGGTATACTACATTTTCCCCCGAATAATTCAAATTTAAAAATATTATATGCGTTTCTTTGATAGAATGGAAAACGTACTGAAGTATAAAATTCTCTTCCTCTATTAGGGGGTAAAATTTTAAAAAAAATCTTTAAGATCAAATCTAGAATTATTGGAAAAAAAATTCTCCATATGCTAATATTGAGCGGAGCGAATATATATTTCAGATAATATAACTCTCGATATTTGTAACGCATTGAAGAGTAATTTACTATGATCATGGTTGTAAACCAATCTTTCAAATTTAATATTTTAAAATAAAAAAACAAACATTTAGGAAAAGTCTCAAATTTTTAAATTACCTGTACCACGTATTTAAAGACCGTAAAATTTATAGAAAGAAAAATAATATTTAGCATTTCAGTGTGCTTTTTTCAGAACTGAACATCACTTGATTACTATGACCTTTAATGATAAGTCTGTCAAAATAGATAGAATATTAGATAGTTTCGTCAGAAATATTTTGTTTCAGAAATGCGATCGTCTCTGGAATTGAAAACACGAGATTTCAACTTTAAAAATCAAATAACGAGTAATGATGACTGTTTTTAATGAAAGTTGCACAATAGTAACTGAAGACATTTAAACGTTCATTTATGTAACACCTATATTTTAAACTTCTAGGAGCAATTTTAAATACATATCCCTAAAACGTAAAATCCCTACATTTTCCTATATATTCCCTTTAGGTATTTTTTCCCTAGCGTAGGTGATTCTTTTCTATTACCCTACTAGTTCAATTTCAACAACAACGATGCCAAGTGTGTCAATTGAAGGTAATAAAAGAATTGAACGTAAGAAAGATGTCAAGACAGAAAGTTAAACCGTTACGGAAAGAAACGAACCATTTGATGTGGCTTTATGTCCTACAGCGTTAAGTAATTGGCATGAAAAAATGAAACTGATATTGTTTGACAGCCATTGATTGCTGAGACATCAACACACATTTGTGCAACACGATATTAAGTGGGAAAAAAACTTCATCTTTCGGAGGGGTCAGTATATTTAGTTATCTATCTGCACGAAGTTCAAGATGAAAATAGCTGTATAGCGGAATGAGGAAGGTCAACAGCCCATAAATCTACGTTTGAATAAACTGGAGATAATTTAAGTATCGATAATAGCCCTCAGAGAACGACAACATGCGTAAAATGGATTTCAAAACGAATTAGGATTTTTTAATACAAATCTTAAAAGAAGTATATGTGGGAAATCATCATTTATGTATCCAAAAATTATTTTTGTAAAACTGGATATTCGCATATTGAGTTACGTTTCTGCTATTATAAGCATACATTATAACAAATATTAGTACAAAAATTTATATTATCTTCATATTTTCCTGATTATATGCGTTTGTATATATTATTAGTATTTATAGTATTTAATTCTTTTACAAGTGCGTTTTCTGGGAACAAAGAGAAATGTATATATTAAGAGATTTCTGTGTTATATATAAATATATCAAATTTACTAAAGAAGTAAAAATTTATCGATTTGTAATAACACTCAAAATGCGCTGACTTTTAATTATTTTTTCTTTTGCATCGTTAACAAAGATTATGAAACCTAAGATTCTTTTTCCCTTAATATTTACAAAATATTTTGCTGCATTCTTAGATAATACCAAAAATTAACTATTAAACCTTAGATAAGTTCTAAATAGCAAACCACGTTTCACTTTTAATTATAATATGAAACAATAATTTATGTATATCAGTACTAAAATACCCATCTGTTGATGAATATAATGCATAAATATAAATATATATTTTTATATTTATTAAAAAATATATAATTAATTTTTAACTCATGTAAATATTAAAAGTTTTAGCAAAATGAAAATAAATATGTTATAATGTTAATTCATTTAAGTTTTGTATTATTATTATTATTTTTTTTAAATATCTGATTGTAAGAAAAGCTTTCTTTAATTCTCCTTGGCACTCAAAATTGTTTTATTAGAATCTCCCGGTGGATAAGTTCATACTGCAAACATGCATTTTCGTAAAAGCTGTTAATTTCAGTGCGAATATCTCCATAGCTATGAAATGCCAGGACAAATTGGAGATGAAGCTGCTGATCGTTAGTGAACAGAATACCATGCTAATCTTGTATAGCAAAGCGCGCTGGGTAAAATCCATTACATACTGTCTGTGAAATGGGCTTTCAGTCACGCTAAATTTCATCACCGCGTGGGAGGAGTAACTGGCCAGAGAGAGATGCTAAGATAATTTCATTAGTAATGATTAGAATAATGAATATCAAGTAACGTCAATTAGCTAATTAGTTTTGTCTACATAGTTTTTGCAGCAAAGATAAAAGAAAAACTTTAAGGTAAAAGACATCGCACATGCGCTCTCAATCGCAAAAACTAAAGCATGAATTAATTAATTGTCCTTTACTCTCAAAAAGTATGGCGTTATGCAATATTATTTGTAAATTTTTTGCGCTGAAATAAAATTTTATTACATGTAACATCATAAAAAATTAAAAAGAAATAAGACTGAAAAAAAATTTAAACTCAAAGGTTTAAGATGATTGAACCTTAGAGCTCTGAGTCAACACAAAAGGGAACCATCTACTGAACTTACCTAAGATAGCGTTATGTAACATTTTTGTGAATTTTTTTACTTTAAAATAAACTTTTATTACATGTAACATTTAAGACCAAAAAAAATTGAAACTCAAAAGTTTGAGGTGATTGAATCTTAGAGCATTTAGTGAACACTAAAGGGAATCATCTGCTGAACTTACGTAAAGGTATGTCCACACTTGTGCGCTTTCAACATGACGCACGAAGAAATGAATGTGAGGCATGCGCAGAACCATGAGTCACCACCTGCAAAATTCCTGGAATTGGATAGAGCATGCCTTTTTGCAAGCGTATCTGATATGGATAATTAAAATTTCTAATATTCGTTTATTTTAATATTTAGAATCCTTTGAAGTCTTATGACAAAGTTGTTGATTTTTGGACATTAATGTCGAAATTTTTATGATCCAAAGTTTAAAATAATTTTGCTTTCTGAATCCCTTTGTGTGGTTATGTCATCGTTACTGAGATAATTTTTAAATATTTGTCATCTATAATGTCTTCAAGCGTCCTATTTTCTTTTTATTTAATCTGTTGATTCCAGTACAACGTGAAGACCATTTACGTCAAATAGCATAAAAAGTAGTTTAAAAGATTTCATATCTTTACACAGAAGCAAATAAATGTAACTGTTCAAATATGTATCCAGCTTAAAATTTAAATAAAGAAAATTAACGTATGCAAACAGGAATGCTGAAATTTTTATCTTAATTTTGTTAAATATGAATTCTTCGATTTTTCAACAAGATAATGAAGACTTACAAGAAAATTAGAAACAAATTAAAGAATATCTTTACAAAAACCATCAGAAGATCTTTCTAAATTGCTGACTCGTTGAGTAAAATTCAGAGAATATTTTTGAAAAAATTTCATTTAATTCTTTCTTATTAAACGACATTACATATTTATTTTAATGGATTTTCATGTTTACCTTAAATTCGTAGTTAAAATAACTCATTTCAGCCTTGATTTTCCTAAAAGCAAGTCAGTTAAAAGCAAAAATTGATGATACTCTTTTTCTAGTTTCTGTCTTAAAAATATTCAGACACATTACACTATCCAGCCTCTTCATTATTAACGCCATTCAGTGTTCCCAAAAGGAGAAGTAATGTAAATAAACACAAGAGACAATACTTTCAGCTATTAGCACGCTCAGGGTTAGAATCTTACTGCCAGAAAAAATTTTACTTTTATAACATCTATAGTACAATCCGTCAATTAGATGGTAATGTATAATCAAGAAAGATGAAAAATTACGTTGAATTTATTTTTTAGATACTCTATATTTTACACAACAAAACTATATAAGGAGAATCAGGGCAAGTATGAATCAAAATTTACAAGGTTTGACTTCGACTGACCGTATAAAATTGGTTTTAGAAGCTAAAAATCTGGAAGTTTTTTCCAGATTAAACACGCAAACTTTCTCTTTCAAATGATACATTTAGAAGATTTTGATTCAACAAATTTAAAGTTTTAGAACTGAAAATACTTCTAAGATCCAAGTTACGCATTTACCCTGCTAAAGTGCTCATCTTTTTATATTGCTTGTTTTTCTCAAAAACGACGTTCGGGTAAGTTCAAAAAACCTGTTTCTCAACGATTATTTTGCTCTTTTAAATTCTTGAATTGAATGAAAATTCGTCCAGCTATCCAATTTTTTTTCCTGTTTCGGTTCCAATAAAGTGAAGCGAAGGGATAAAACAGGAAAACTTTTATCTTTCAAACGCGGCAGGTCCATTCGCACCGCAATTTTGTTGGGTACTCTATCATGGGAGTACCATTAAGATGTCCAAAGTCCCTAAGACTGGACAGCATAAGGAATGCTATGTCTAACTCTTGATTCAACCCCAACTCACTGTTTGGGAGGAGGGGGGTGGGGGGCTCGCGACAGAAACCACTATACCATATGGGAGGTAAAAAAAACTTTGTTCCGTACAAATTTAAAAAAAATAGTATGGTATGAAGGAAATCATGTCAACGTCATAAAGAAATACCGCTTTTCCCAGTTCAATTTTCTTTTGACGTTCATTGCTTTTAGAAATATTAAATTGTCTGAAAAGGAAAACGACTCTTAATGAGCTGAAATTTATGAAAAACATAGTGTAGCATACCTTTTAAAAGAATATGAAAATAATAAAATTTAAAATGCGATCTTTATATGAAAGAATCTAGAAAAAAATTTCAGGTAGTCCCTTCTAACGAAACTACCGCGGGTTATTAATGTAGTATTACTTATCGTTGCTTACCTCTTTTGTATGTATATATGTATATATGTATCTGTGTATATATGTACGTATGTATATATATATGTGGCCTCGTACAAGAAGTGCCTAATTCAGTTTTCTCCAAGATTACTTTGTTTGCTTATGTCTCTTTAAAAATATTATTTTCAATGTAAGAAGTATCCAATTCTGTCCGGTGATTTAAAAGGGTTTTCTAAACTATCGTACAGACTTGGATACTTTCTTACATTGAAAATAATATTTTCTAATGAGACATAAGCGAGCAAAGTCATCTTGGAAAGAACTGACTTAGGCACTTATTGTACCAAGCCACAGATATATATATATATATATATATATATATATATATATATATATATATATATATATATATATATATGTGTGTGTGTGTGTGTGTGTGTGTGTGTCAGTCAAAATTTTGTCGCATTTTGGTACTTTTGTATTTAACTGTTCACTGATTTCCAAGTGATACAGACTGGGTTTGAGCGCGTTGCCAAAATTATAACTCGCGATGACGGACGGTTTCAGCGTCTGAAATTTTGCATTCCGGAGTACCGTTATAGAAGAACGTAATCCTATGTTAAAGCATGCGTTTATGAGAAATTATAACGTAGACGATCGTCATATCTCCGTTTTAAAAAAATACAAAATTTTAAAAATTAGAGTCAAAATTCGTTTCATTATTAGCATTGATCAGCAGTGGTATTTATTTAATGACTAATATCGAACATTATTATCATTAGTATCATCTTAAGTAGCTTAAAGTAAGTGCACTCCAACTTACTGAATTCCTATTAAACGATAAGTAGCAACAAAGCACTATGGTAAGTTTAAAAGTTCTATACATTGCAGAAAATAAGAAAAATAATTAAATTTTTCTTTAGAAGGGAGAACTTTAAATTTCCTTTCAGCAGTTATCTACCTTTTGTAGTGAAAGCAGGAGTATCGCAGGAGTGATAAAAGGCTTATACTATTTCTATCATACTTAGAAATTAGATTTTTTTAATACTCTAGTTTCAGTAATTAATGCTAATCGTCTGAAAGTGGATTTAATTATATGCTCGATTTCCTTCATACTGAAGTCTCTTGTGATAAATCAAACTTTGTGATAAATCAAAGATTTGTTTCGATTATAGTAGTTAAAATAGAAGTTTTATTTTAGAGATCAAATCGAATCTTCTCTGAGTATGTATACACATCAAGAAATAGTTGCGAGAAGTTGCTCAAGTGTCAAAATTTAAGAGCTGCTCAGTCGTATAATGCTGTTCGCTGGGTATTAGGAAGACGACTTATGTAATTCAATAATGATGCAAATAATCAAGTATGTTTTAGCATTTAACATAAAGACAAGAATTAAAATAATTTTTCGTATTTTATTAAACTTAAATGTTGAAAAATATAATTAACTATTCACCGGCGATCTGAAAGGGGAAGAATGTTATTTTCCGCGTGATAATTTGCCTAAGAACTTTCCATGGCTAATTTTTGGTCATTATGGGTACACAGAAGATCTCGACAACCGAAAAGGAGCTATTTTAGTGAGATGTTTATGAGCATGTACTATTTAATTGTAGAAGACAGATATACTTAAAATATTTGTATACCAGTAAATACATACATTATATTTTATATTTAAAGTGAAATGGAAGAATTATGTTAAAAATTTAGTTTATTGTAGCAATTCCATTATTATAAAAACTTGTTAAATGTTTGATACTATAGGGTGTTCATTAAAAAACTTTGCCGGTATATGGACCTCTAGTGGCCGTTCTCTTCAACCGATCGAGATTAGCTTTCAGATATAGTTATTCAGAGGTATGAGCTCGGGATTTTGTCAACGGAAACGAAGTGCCGCTCACGGTTACGGTTATAGGTACAAAAACTCGAAATTTTGGAATGGCAGCGCACACTTTTTTCCGTCTCAAAATGCTCAGCTCATGCAAAAACCCTAAATAGAGTCGGATCATATCAGAAAAAACGGAGGCGTTATGCACGCACAAAGAGGCGTTATGCACGCACAAAGAGGCGTTATGCACGCACAAACAGCTCTGCCAACGGCCAACAAAAACACGATCGGGACGATCATGAAATTTGCTTATGACAGATGCAATATACGAATCACTCATGACAAACAGATCAGACAAAAGAAACATTTATTTGGATTGCACATTTTCCACATGGGTGCCATCATTGTGTTCTTGTTGGCCGTTCACAGAACTGTTTTTTGTGCGCGCATAACGTGCCCGTGTTTTTGTGATACACGTACCGTTCCAACGCTCCTTAGGATTTTCTCATGCGCTGAGCTCTTTGCGACGAGAAAAAGTGGGCGTTGCCTTTGAAAATTTCGAGTTTCTATACCTATAACCGCAACCGGGAGAATCAATTTGTTACCATTCACAGAATCCCGAGCTCATACCTCTGAATAACTATATCTGAAATTTCATCTCGATCGGTTGAACAGAACAACTGCTAGAAGTCCATATATCGGTTTTTTATGACAATATTATAAGTTTATAATAGTTTATAATATTATAATAAGTTCTTTATGACCACCCTGCATATGTCAGTTAGGTACATTTTTCTAAAAATCTATTTAATTTATCTCTTTTAAATTTGATATGGTAACATAAAATATGTTAATTGACAATAATACGAATTTTTATTTTTGCTTATAAATTAGAAAAAAATTAAATTAAAAATTAGTTAGTAGAAAACTTAAATACACATAAAAATTTTAATTACATATATTTTGATATTTTCAATTTCACTGCAATTTCACCCTTTACTCTTCTACACCTAGAAGCAAAATACTTCGTATTATTGTCTAATGTCAAATGATATATTTTATGTTACCATACCAAATTTGGAAGAGATAAATTTAATATTTTTTTAGAAAAGTGTACCTAACTCATATATGGTATCAAACATTTAACAAGGTTTTGAAAATAATTAAATTGCTACAATAAACTAAATTATTTACATAATTATTCCATTTCACTTTAAATATAACATATATATATATATATATATATATATATATATATGTATGTATGTATGTATATATATGTATGTATGTATGTATATATATGTATGTATGTATGTATATATATATATGTATATACATATATATATATATATGTATATATATATATATATATATATATATACATATATATATATATATATATGTATATATATATATATATATATATATATATATATATATATATATATATATATGTAACATACTGGACAATTTTTTTTCAGTAAATTTGATAATGTTGCTATGTCAGCTCATCACGTGATCTTTAAAAAATTTTTTTTGCAATTTAACTTTAATTGAAAATTATTCGTTTTTTAACGCCCTGTTCAGCAATTTTCGGTTGATGATGGGTACATTTTTAAATTTAATTTTTTTTTCAAAGCAACAATATAAGAAGAAAGTTACATAATTTACAATTTTCTATAGTTGATCATTAATTACTATAATTTTTTTTTACTTTTATTGTGTTCATAAATTAGTAAATCATTAGTGTATTTTTGTGTATTCAATATTGAAATGTGCAATGTCTTGTCATGTGATCATCATACTAAATTAACTTAAAACATATGTTCCTTTTCAAACTTTTTCAAATTTGTGGTCGACGCCCATTTTCCTCACATGGTCGGGTGAGTCTGTCCTCCAATGCAGGCATTGTTGGTCAGCCTCTTCTCGGACGGGGGGGATATTCTATAACATTAAAAACCCCATACCATTTTAAAATCTAACATTATTCTAAATTCCCTTGGGCGTACGAGCTAAATTTCGCTTTTGATTCTAAACTCTAATAACCTCGAGAGAAAATATTAAATGGCTTCCTTTTTCAAATAGGCGCGGCGTCCCCCATATTTTAGATAAGCTCTGCGCAGATTACATAAAACCACATGTGACTTATCGACAACAGCAAATCCCTAATCGTTATCCTGATCACATGACAAAGTTTATATAAACCACATGAACGGAAACCTGTACGCTTTTTTGATTTTGTAACTATCTTGTGAAGACGTATTCTCCGTCTAATAAAATTTAATGCCGTAACTTGCCGCGTCGTTTATTCGAGCCACGACTACTCTTCATTCCCAGTGATGTGCTGGACGCCCATTCTTTCCTTGGGTTGTCCAGTATGTTACATATATATATATATATATATATATATATATATATATATATATATATATATATATATATATATATATGTGTGTGTTCATAAACATTTCACTAAAATCGCTCCATTTTGGTTGTCGAGACGTTCTGTGTGGGCCTTATTACAAATTCCCATACATGATGACAAAATTATAGAAACTACAAAAATACGTAAACTACAAAATTACATAAACTACAAAACAAAACCTTATAAAGTGTCAGATCTTCTATTATAAAAGCATCAAAATACTTAAAAAACTGAAAATAAAATTGTTAAACAGAAAAGGACATAAAAACTGAAACTGACAGCAACATGTATTGTGAGGTGAAGGGCATCCAGACCTTTAAAACCCACACGAAAGAATATTTACGTTTTCTGCTAAATCATGACGGATTGGTACATATAGGGGAATAAACTCTTATCACACTCATGGGACCGCTGTCGACATGGAAATGTATTATATCAGAAGGTAAAGCTGTCAGGATTCCGGACAAAAAATTTCACACCAGGAAGATAAAAAGGTATTTTTTTTAGAAGGTATTTGCTTTCTTAGACAGGGGTATTAAACTTAATAGATATAAACGGACCTTTAATAATTTATTTCCTCTTATATACGTTTAAAAATGGTTATTCAATATCTTCTTCGATGGAGACTGTATCTTCTCGAAGCATACTGTAGACCCAGACTCCCCAATGAATAAATTTTATGTGTGTATATATACGTGTATGTATGTGCATATATGTATGCGTATGTACTAATGTATGAGTATGTGTGTATGTGTATGGATTTGTGTATGTATATATGCGTATACATGCATATGTATGTGACTGTGTCTATGTATGTGTAAGTATGTGTGTATGCGTATGTACTAATGTATGAGTATGTGTGTATGTGTATGTATTTGTGTATGTACATATGCGCATACATGTATGTGTATGTATTTGTATATGTATATATGCGTATACATGTATATGTATGTGACTGAGTCTATGTATGTGTAAGTATGTATGTGTATGTATATATGCGTACGTATGTGTGTATATGTATGCATGTATATGTATGTGTATGCTTATATTTATGTGTTTGTATGTATGTGTATGTACTAGTATGTGTATGCTTATATTTATGAGTTTGTGTGTATGTCTATGCTTATATTTATGTGTTTGTATGCATGTGTATGTATTTATACATGTGACTGAGTCTATGTATGTGTAAGTATATATGTGTATGTATATATGCGTACGTATGTGTGTATATATGTATGCATGTATATGTATGTGTATGCTTATATTTATGTGTTTGTATGCATGTGTATGTATTTATACATGTGACTGAGTCTATGTATGTGTAAGTATATATGTGTATGTATATATGCGTACGTATGTGTGTATATATGTATGCATGTATATGTATGTGTATGCTTATATTTATGTGTTTGTATGTATGTGTATGTACTAGTATGTGTATGCTTATATTTATGAGTTTGTGTGTATGTCTATGCTTATATTTATGTGTTTGTATGCATGTGTATGTATTTATACATGTGTCTGCTTATATTTATGTATTTGTGCCTATATTTATGCATGTATGTGTATGTACTAGTATGTGTATGCTTATATTTATGTGTTTGTATGTATGTGTATGCATTTATACATGTGTATACTTATATGTATTTATGTGTTTGTGTGTATATTTATGCATGTATGTGTATGTACTGTTATGTGTATGTTTATATTTATGCGTTCGTGTGTATGTCTATGCTTATATTTATGTGTTTGTATGCATGTGTATGTATTTATACATGTGTCTGCTTATATTTATGTGTTTGTGCCTATATTTATGCATATATATGTATGTACTAGTACGTGTATGCTTATATTTATGTGTTTGTATGTATGTGTATGCATTTATACATGTGTATACTTATATGTATTTATGTGTTTGTGTGTATATTTATGCATGTATGTGTATGTACTACTATGTGTATGCTTATATTTATGCGTTTGTGTGTATGTGTATGTATGTATACATGTGTAGGGGTGTATGCGTATGCATGTATGTGTTCGTGTGCATGCATGTATGCTTGTGTGTGTATGTGTATGAATGTGTACTTATATGCGTACGTTTGTGTGTACGCCTGTGTGTGTGTGTATGTGTGTGTAGGTATACGTATGTATGTATAATTAAACGATCAAAATATAATATTCTACTAAAATCGTATACGTGATGAATTTTCGCAATAAAACATTCTGAAGGACAACATTTGAATCAATGAAATCCTTAATAAATGGGACATGTATGACTCAGCGAATAAAAAGATGTTTGAGGGGACAAGTAAAGTTTATAAGTATTGTTCCTGGTAACTCAGAAATTATCCCATATCATTGCCATTTTTATTTACCTGTTATTATGATGATTTTAGGCAAAAACGCTGGATCATATACTTTAAAACATGAATTTTATTTCAGTAACTGGTAAAATATATCAGTTACTGAAAATTCATTACTTCATTAAAGACAAAATTACTTCATTAAAGACTAAATTTCCTAACCTCTTACTCTGTTGGTACAAAGATTTACTTAAACAAACGAAGGACTGAAAACCGTATGAAAGTAACTACTAGCATTAGGATGTTAATTTGTATTTAAAAGTCAGCAACTGAAGAGTAATGAACATAATACAGAAAAAACTAATTTAAGCCAAACATTTTCAAGAGCAAATTGAAACTTTAAAAAAATCATTAGCAGTCCCGACAGTAAAAATAAATGATTAAGTGTTTGTAACTTCTTAAGGGTTTAAATGGAAATTATTATGTGCCAAGGAGTTTAAAGAGATAAATATTAATGGTTTATTAAGGAAAGCAGTGAAAATCAATTACTTACGTTAGTGAGTAATATACATGGATTTTTAGCATACATAAGCTGCAATATGTAAAAACAATATTATGATCGATAGCAGGTAGTGTTTTCGAGCTTCCTATGAATTCTTAAAGAGTGTTCCAGTTCCAAAATAAGCCGACAAAGTTTATTTAAACTTTTTAAAGCGATTAGCATAATTAAGGCATAAAATTAATCTAAAATCGTAAGAATAGATTTAAAAATGCTTCTTTTAAAGACATTAAAGACTAGTGTTCACTCTAGCAATATATATATATATATATATATATATATATATATATATATTTGTTATTTTCACTTCGAAACTCAAATGTTTCCTTCTCCGCAGCATTCAGCGATGTACAACACAGGTGGTAGGCATTTATTATGATGAATGAAATACTGCAATGCTTCCAAAGTGTCAGAACGGACAAATATGAATGATTGTTAAATTGTCTACATGAAACTTTTATTTAATGTATTTTTGCGCAATTTAAAGGACAGGTTTTGTTTTTGTTTAAAAATAATTTATTGCTGTATTTGAAATAATCCAGAGAAAAGCGCTATAAGTTCATTTTTTTTTAGTCTCATTTGTTTTGTTTGTCACGAGTGTCTTGCAATTTTGAGTATCATTGCTGCTTTTGTAAAACATTTGTATCAAAATCGTTACTTGAAATTCTTTTAAGAAGAAAATGACTCTATGAAACTATTAGTGGATATAAATTTTTTTCCTAAAGACATATTTTATGAAACTTTAACTAGGCTTTATGAACCATTTCCCCATTGCATCCATTTTGGGAAAGTAAATCAGTTCTTATAACTGAGTTATAATAAAAATTTGGTGTTGGCATCTATATATAAATTAAATTGATGTATGCCTGTATGTTCCAATATCACTCTGAAACTCCTGGAGCAATTTCAACTAAACTTTTCAACAAACCACCGGCAGGGATTTAGCACCGTAAGGCCTTAGTTGCTATGTTGGGTCCTGTCTGGTGCATTGGAAGCATTGGTAGATGTCTATAATTCTTTCAACTTGCAAACTTTCAACTAAATTTTACTTCCAATATCCTTCCGTTTGACAACTCATGGAAAGCTCTGGTAAATATGATTTGGTGAAGATCTGTATTAATTGAAGGCCTTGTTTGAATAGTGGTCCAACTCCATTCTTGTTAATTTTGAGATACAGAGCATTAAAGTCTAATGAGTGCTGAGAAATGACTGTTTAAGTATGATTTGTTATGCCCTTTGTTAGCGGCAGAAATAAGATGGAGGTGTAACAGTTTAAAAATAGGATAGAAATGACTTGTGTGAACATGAAAGTAAGGCTAACACTATATTTTTAAGTGGAGCTGGACCACTAATCAAATAAGGACTTCAATTTAAAACGTGAATCAGAAGGGTGTATATCGACAAATCCGAGTAGCAAATTGCACTGTGCTTTGACTAGAAGTACGTTTTGAGGAGATGATTGCTAGATGACTGTTTTTTCCCTTCATGCAGTTTCTTTTTTTCCATATTTTGTCATTTTATGAAATATGAATAAAAGCGTTTCTTTGATAAATGCTATTAAGTCTCAAAACTGTTCATAATGAGGAGAAAGAAACTGGGAAGAAATATCAGTTCAGTTCCTTACCATATATTTTTAATATGCACTTGAAAATAACTCAAATGTTTATTTCTTTATAAGGTAATTACGGGAGCATGTTGCAGTGTAGTTTTATGTTTATATTTTGCAATACTTTCGAAAGATTTTATAAATAAATATATATATATATATATATATATATATATATATATATATATATATATATATATATATATATATCACCTACCTTATAAAGGAATAAATATTTCAGTTATTTTCAAGCGCATATTAAAAATATATGGTAAGGAACTGAACTGATATATCTTCCCAGTTTCTTTCTCCTCATTTTGCAATATATATATATATATATATATATATATATATGGGCTTGTGGCGGCCCAGTGGTACAGAGCGCTGGTTTTCAGTGCTCAGGGTGCTCGGATAGAATCCTGGCGTCGCGCCACGAAAAATGCCTCCGTTCATGTCGTCCCTTCATAAGGGGTAATGCTGTCCGCCTATATGGTGCCCCTACAATAAAATGGGCAGTAAAATTGCAGCGTAGTATAGGAGAATGTTTGATGACAGGTGCCTCCGCATTGGGGAAAACAATAAATAAATGAACATATATATATATATATATATATATATATATATATATATATATTCTTTGATTCGTCAGTAAGTCAGAAGAACTAGCACTATAGACATGTTTGAATCTTCATGGTATTATCTTTATTATACTTTCAAAGAATTCAAAATATGTATATGTTTTTAAACGCAAGAGTAGACCTGAAAACATGTTAATTACATATCTTGTATTTTCTTGTTAATGAACATATTTAAATAACAGTTTTCGTTATTAATTTTTGATAGTACGGATATATTTACAAGATACGGACATTAAAATCGTGTTTAAGCTGATAACAAAAATGGTTGTCAAAAGCATTACATCTGTACAAAACAAAGTACGTCTTAGCCTCATTATATATTCTTGTCACTTCTTGAAATCGTAGGAAAGAGATAAATCTGCTTGGAATTCAGTACAAGAGCATCTTCATTGTTATTCCTCTGTTGCTTTTTATGTTTCTAAGAACTGTCTCTGTACATCTAAATGTTTCCTCTCAAATTTGAATCTTTTTTTTTTTATGCTGTTGAGGGGAGTATGTACTCGACAATTATAAATATTTTTCTCCTAAACAAAATATCTACTGGGAAATTATGTTAAAATCAAATAACGCTCAATTGATCACAATCTTTCAAGTTAATTTATTTTTTTGACTAAAATTTCACTCAGAAAAAGGTAAAAATTTCTAACAGTAGCAAAATTAATTTATTTCCTATTTTTTTTCTAAATTCTGAACTGATAAGAGGAACGTTGAATATAAATATTTTTTTTGCTCTTTCTATAAAACATATTTACTTTAAGAAAATATTTTCACTTCTAGTTGTAGACCGAATATTCAATGGAACGCCTAGCTTTTCCAGTTGTACCTTTAGTCAATTTAGAAGTGGCAATACTAAATAATAATTTTCCAAATAAGAATAACTTTAAAAATTCAATGACTGTTCTATATACTTCGATATATTATGTGCATATAATATAAATATCTAATTGTTGTAGCTGCCGTTTGTAATTGTTTAATAATATATTATATGTCTTTTAAAAATATGTTATTATAATATAGTTTCCGGAAGGCTGCATTTAAAGTGCTAGGTGAAATTTCGGCAATCTGCAGTTTTCTTAAAAACATTGAAAAATGCATATTTTTGAATACATTATCAGGTTCTATTGATAATATTAAAATCCTTTTCCAGTTATTTAAATGCATTGTTATCAGAAATTTATGCAAAATATTTTACAATTTGATATTTTTACTGCTAATGTCATCTGAAACATAATTTTTGCTGTATCACAAAAAATATAAAGTGTATGTTCTTTCCTTTAGTAATAGGGAATATTAATAGTCTCAGGAAAATAATCCCTGTTTAAGTAATGAAACTTATAAATACTTATTTACAGTTGCCTAAAACCAAAAATAACAAGAATAAACAAAGTTTACAAAATCTACATTTGTGTAAAACTACATGAATTTATTTTACTCTCGTTCCATCTGCTGTTTTCTTTATAAATAATTTTTTATAATGATTATAAGGAATAATTTTAAATGATTTCCAAATTTCTCTTTGTTTTTTGATGTACTGGTGGCCGTGCTGATTTGTTGTTGGCTAAAACTTATAAAAAGACTTGTATTTTTCAAAGCAAGTTAAAAATCAAGAAGTACGCATATCCATGACTGTTAAGCTCTCTTGGGAACTCAGAAACAAATTTAAATTTCCTCATGTGGAAATCTATTTGCTTCACTGGCTCCGTAACTAAATTAGATTTTCTAGAAACGTTGCTTTCTTCAGTTTTAGTGAATGACGTGTCCGATTTTATCTTTACCTGCTACTTAGAATATTACATGCTCGTAAATGTTGTTTTTTAAACGTTTGTATTTTTCTCCAGTCACTTGATTATGTTCCTTTAATTCTTAATTCCTTTTCATAATTACGAATTCTCATTTGCATTTTCCCACATTTTAGTCACTAGCTTCATTTTTCCTATCTTCTTATTATCGCAATTATTATTTCTTTGACCATTTTCCGTATATTTGTTCCTCTCTGGCACGGCAGTCCAGTCTTGGCCTGACCTTCTCAAAGATTTCCATTTTGTCTTGTTCTTAGCAATAGTTTTCCGATTCCTTCGTTGAAAGGCGAAAGTCCTTGTCAATAGAATCCACCCATCTTTGTTTGTGTCAACCTCTCCGTCGACTACCTGTTGGCTTAGGCCGTTGCACACGAAGAAACTCAAAAGAAACTGATAACTGAGTCCAATCACAAAGCAGCCCGTGAGACGGGTTTGTAACCAGTTGCACCGTGTGCGTGGCTCCATTCAATTACATAGGTTACGACTAATCACACACTGGTTTGTGATTGGAGTCAGTTATCAGTTTCTTTTAAGTTGCTCCGTGTGCAGACGGCCTTAGCCATATATATTTTCTTAGTGTTACACTCTTCAGGCAATCGCATCTGATGACCAGTCCATTTCATGCTTTGTTTTATTTTAGTGAACTTAACAATGTTGGTGGTCTTTCAATGATATTATAATTTGTGGTTAAATCTTCTAACCAAAAATATATCTTGGATTATTTTTCCTCAAAATTTTACTTCCAAAGTTTTGGCTTTGCATCACCGTGTGCTCATTTTCATTTTGCTATCTTTTCCCCTCTGTGTTTACTCTCATTCTAAGAGTGATGTTTAATTAATTTTCGTCCAGATTGTTGACTGTCTTGACGTTTCTCTCTTCCTCCTGTTCTACCGAACAGTTTTCTGACGATTCTATAATTGGATTATACGTTCGTTGCTTGTATCGAGCTTCACAATAAGCGTTTCCATCATGAGTTGTTTAAATTTTATCTCCTGACTTTTAAAGGCAGGATCATTATTATGTAGAATGTATCCTAATTTGAACTTCATTAGGTTTCGTCACTATTTACCACATTTAATTTTGGAAATAGTTTTAATGACTTGTATTAAACAACTGGACTTTTTGATGCCAGTACTATGTTTCGCTTTCAGAAAAGCTTTGAATTTAGAAAACTTTCGTCAACAATCTTTTCAAGTCCTTTGAAAGTAAGATAATTGATAATCACTCAACTCGTCAATACGGTAGACGGGAGAAAATGATACAAGAAGCTACAACAAAATGTATCTCCATTAATTAAAAATTAAAAGTTGCTGGTAAAACAAATAGTTTTTCTGTTTAGAGACTGAGAGTGAAAATCCTAGGCGACTGATTCAAAATTTATTGAATTTTCATCCCAGGTAGTAAATGTTCATTCCTAACGGGTATTTTCTAGCGGCAAAATGTGGCTTTAAATTCAAATAATCGGATAGATTCCAGAAATAAACAAGAAACGCGAGTTCATGCACGTTTGAGACGGACGTTAGCCCAGTAACTAGGGAGCTGGCATTCAGTACTGGATTTTCTAGGTTTAAAGTTACGCTGCCGGAATGGGTTTCTCGAAGCGAAACCCAATTCAGTTTCAAAAGTTTGGAAACTACAGTTTCCAAACAATTTCTAATATAGTTTAAAAAATTTGGAAACAAAGCGAAACATTTTGAACAGTTTCTAACTGTTCAAAATCGACTCTAAACTGTAAGTCACGCTAAGTAGCACGTGGGTAGTAAAAGATGACCGTAGAACTCTCAACCAATCAACCAATTAAATACGTTTAATAGAGTAGTGACTTTAGTCAGTACCAACTTTGTCGGTTTTTCTGATGGACACAAATATACAAGAAATTCAAAAATCCTCTGTTTCCCTAACGAAAATATTTGGATAAGGTACTTAAATATCTTGCACCTCGAACATTGAATCATACTATGCAATTTATGATAAATTCAGAGAATCATGTCCATCCTTTTCCTGAAATACTGCTCACATCTCTTATTACCTGAAGTTTCAAGATCTTTTTGGAGAGAATAACGTTATTTGTTTGATCTGACAATCAGTAAATAACTCAATGGGCCTATTATTATAATTCATGATTCAAATTAAGATTGTTTCAATTAAGGCAGATCATTATATTCCTGTTCTTCCAAGGAAGATTTAATTAACGTGCACGTTGAAGGAATTGCTGCGCGAAATTAAAACTTCCTACAAAACAATCTAGGTAAAAAGAAAATGTTAATGCTTTGTCAAAATAATTTTTTGTAGACTGATACGCAGAAATTCCAAGTAACTTGATAAAAAAAATGAGCAATGAATAGTGTTCATAACTGTCAGTTGAAGTGGAGGGGCTTTGGCAACTACAAAACGTATTTTCTTTGGCTCCAGAATTGAAAAAAGTGAAAAGTTAAAGGTGAATCTAAACACAGAAGCTAGGTAAAATCTGACTCACAATAGCATGGACGATATTTGTAAAGGAATATCGTAAGAGCTTTCCAACTTTAGCTTCACCTCCAGAGGGAGTGAGTCGCTGTCTGTGACTCGGTAACTAGTCATCTTATCCCATAATGTTGGTGCATAGATTTAGACGCAGCTGGGGGCACAGATAAAATAATTTCAGAGTCAAGGAGATGAAAAAATTAGAATGGAGAGGAAAACAAATAGAAAACATAATAAGATAAAATATTTCTGTTATGAGCCAAATAGTTTTTAAATGGATTAATGAATAGTTTTTATTGATGACAGTTTAAGCTTTTAATGTCAGCTGAAAATAAATCGAGGAACTAACTTTAATGAAAAGTTGAAAGCTTTAGAGCCTGAAAAATGATCGAAAAATACGCGTAGTAAAAATAATAGTATTTATTTCAAATCTATATAATCCTTTCATGTAAATTTTATCGATCGAAATATTTTAAGAATTACTATTGGACACTATTATTTCGGATTTTTTTTCTCTCATATTTCTTATAATGATGCTTTCTCTTTAGTCTGATATTATTATTAGGCTAAGAAAAAATTTCCGGATAATATCAAATTTTACATACACCTCAGAACGTCAATTTGCAAATATGACCTATCAATACACTATTTATTCACAATTTTTCTGACACTTAAAATAAAGTACAATCTAAAATTTAAGTAAAAATAATATAAAATATTTTTGTATATGCGATTACCTTGAATAATAAAATACAAACAACATGTATGAATCTACCTACCTATCTCCCCTCTCTCTCTCTCTTTATATATATATATATATATATATATATATATATATATATATATATATATGCATATATATATATATATATATGCATATATATATATATATATATATATATATATATATGCATACATATATATATATATATATATGCATACATATATATATATATATATATATATATATATATATATATATATATATATATATATATGCATACATATATATATATATATATGCATACATATATATATATATATATATATATATGCATATATATATATATATGCATATATATATGTATATATATATATGTATATATATATATATATATATAGATATATATATATATATATATATATATATATATATATATATATATATATATATATATATATATATATATATATATATATATAGAGAGAGAGAGAGAGAGAGAGAGAGAGAGAGAGAGAGATTATTATTATTATGACAGGGATTAGGAAAATTTGATTTTGAAATTGATGTTGAAATTATTTATACAAAGGCATGTAAGAAAAAAGGAAGTTCAAAGATGAAGTCCCGGCTTGGGAGCTGTCCTCCCCGATAAAAAACGAATTATTTCTGAAAATCTAGATCTGAAAAAAAAATTTCAATCATTTCTCAACTATCTACAATGTTGAATACCTAAGATTACAAAGGAAAACCCACGTAAGTAAGCCTTTTCACAAATCTCGTTGCAGCCGTAGAAAAAAACAGTTGAGCTAAAAACCCAAATTCGAAAAAAAATGAGGTAAAATGTAGACTAAAAAGTGGTAGAGGCGTAAGGTAGCTGAAACCTTTGTAGCTGAACGTAGAATTGAAATTTAAATTTTAAAAACACATTAAGGCTGCTATGTACTAAGAAAAAAATCGTATTTCCCTTTTCCTCTTCTTGCAGACTCTTGTGGTGGGAGGAGTCCAGTTGACAGTTCGAGAATTACACCCCCCTTAGGATTGACATTTTGAGGAATTGGAATGGCTCTCTCTCTATAAGGGGGTTAAGCACTGCCCCCCAATTTTTTTATTAAAAATATATTTTTGTCAGCTATTTATAGGTACATAAATGCTGATAATCAAATAAAATTGGTATTGTCAGAACTTTACTGCAAAGAGCTACAGCAGGGGTGTCAAACTCAAAGGCTAACTTGGGCCAAAGAAACAAGGTTTAACTATCGGTGGGCAGCAAAAAAAAAACAATATTAATAGAAACGTAGGTTTATTACAGTATATTACCTAATTACAGTATATTCAACATAAATATACGCATTTTGTTTAAAAAAAGCAAAAGTAAAGAGTATAATTAAAAAACATTTAGCGAATTCTTCCTATCCTATTATAATTCTGCGTCGGTTATATTATTATATATTATTGTGTGCCAATATATTGGCTGAGCCGCAAAAATGTTCGTCGAGGGCAGCATGCGGCCCGCTGGTCGAGAATTTGACACCCCTGCACTACAGGATTCATTTTGTAAATTTCGTCCACCGAAAGAATTTATGAGTGTTTAAAAACACTATACGAGATTTTCCCTCGAATAATTTAAATTTTAAAATATTAAATGCATTTAAAAAAACGAAAAATGTACACAAATGTAAAATTTCTTTCTCTATGACGGAATACAATTAAAAAAAAAAATTTGAATCCAAGTCGGCAATCCGTGGACAAATTTTCTCCATAGGTTAACATTGAGGTGAGCGAATCCAATGGGGTTAGTACATAGCAGCCTTAATGTTGAAATTTTAATTTAAAATTTGAACAAATTCAAATTTTAAAAGACGTCAATTATTAAAATCATTCTTTAAATGAAAAAGTTTTATATTTTATGGAAAACATAAGATAATCACTAAGGAAATATCAAAAATGTAATGATTTCAAAAGAGACGTAAATGTAAAAGCCATAATATCTCTATTATATACATAATTTATAAATGGTTATTTTCCTTTAAATCAACATGCATATGTAAAGTTGATAAAAAAATGCAGTGTAAAAATTCAGTTAAAGATATATGCATTTTTTAGCGAAACCAATCATGAAAAAACTATGATGAAAAAACTATGAAACTTTTGTGAAATGAATTTTCCATTAAATTTGTTAAAGAAAGGAATAAGATCATTTGTCCTCAAATATTACTTGTTAATTAACCCAAAAAAATTTCGATTAATATCTTTGTATAATTTTGATTAATATATATTAATATATATTATAAAAAATAATGTCACTACAGATGAATTTAGAACAGTTTACTTAATAATAAATCAGCACTTCTTTAATAATTTACAGGTAGTTTAAACGATGAATTAGAATCAAATGATGTGATTACTATAGTTTGATTTTGAAAGAGGAAACTGGAATAATGTTATCATTTTCATTTCTAGAAGGTGACTAAAATGTTTATTCACATTATTTAGATATTTTAATTAATTTTAATTTTTAATTAAAATGTATTAATTTTTCATTCTTAATTGGGAAGCTAAAACTCTGTGAGACAAAATTAAGCAATTTTCCTTTCATAGACTACCATTTTTAATGTGAGATATGTCATCCGCACACCATACAAACAATTTTTTTTCTCTGGGTCACACATAGACACAGATTTTCGAAAACAGACAGTAAATATGAAAAATCCCAAATTCAGCATGTTGGTATACAATGAAACTTCACTATAGCGGCCAATCAAGGTTCCCAAAAATGGCCGTTTTGTGGGATGGCTGTCGAATAGGGGGGAATTTCTCTATGGCGGCCAATAATGCCCCCGAAAAAGGGGGCCGTTGTGAGGGGTCACCGTCGAGTAGGGCTGGCCGGGTAGAGAAGTTTCCCTGTATTCCTTTTTCACTACAACTCTGCTTACGCGTTTGCAAGATTACACTTTAAGATTAAAATTTATATATGTATATAAATATATATATATATATATATATATATATATATATATATATATATATATATATATATATATATATATATATTATATATATATATATATATATATATATTATATATATATATATATATATATATATATATATATATATGTATATATAAAGACAGAGAGGGAGTGAAACTTTTTGAAGGCAGCCAGTCATCGCTCCGATAAACAGTGGCCGTTTTGAGGGGTGGCCTGTTAGAGAAGTTTCATTGCCTATATGTATATATGTATGTAAAATCTATCGTCCGCAATAAATATCCAGTATCAGAGTTCTTCGTCGTCAATCGCATTCAAATGCCAATAATATGAAGATAGGGAAGAATACGAAATATGTACAATTGCTAGAAATACCTGTTACTGAGGGAGAGTTTTTTTGCTCTTACCTCTCGATCCCATTGGTGCAAATTTTGTTGCCGGAATCTATATTTCATTTAGGGCTTACAATAATTGTCAGATATGGATATCATTCAGTTTTTATAGCGTTTAAATTTTAAATTAATTGCCTCTCTTATGTACATGCAAGAGTAGAAGCAGTTCAGTTAAGAACTGATTTCTTATAAGCATACATGCTTAGATGTATACAAATTCAGGTACATGTGCCCTCACAAGCATACAAGCATACATACATACATACATGCATATATATATTATATATATTATATATATTTTTTCTATATATGTATTATATATATATATATATATATATATATATTTAATAAATAGATATTAAGAGAGAGTTTTAGCATAGGTTTATGTATTTTCAAGGAGATTCACATGACCCATTATGTGAGGTATACTCCCACGTAAATATTATAGCACGATACTTAATCTTCTTTTTTATACATGATAAGACCATTAGTTTTATTAGGCATATGACTGAGTTTATTTTCTTTTAATTTAATCATAAAAAGTAGGTGATAAGCAAGTTTGCGCGTGTATATATTTCGCAATATTAAGGAACCAGAGAAATTTGACATAACAAATTTGACAAACGTACAAATCAGTCAAGGATACATAGTCGTGCTTAAACAATCGCCAAATTAAAAATTACGAGAATATAAAGAGAACGTTTGAAAAAAAAAAATATGTCATGACTCCAGTTCATTCACGGATAAACGCTATAATTCTTCGTCACAATTCTCCATGCATTTTATTTAATAAATATACGTCAATTTTCGTGCAAAACAAACAATTGTCACCTACTTGTCGGATTCCGCGGAAACTGAAACTCCCCAAAAGAAGCAGGTATTCTGTGCTAGACGGCGAGGAAGTGCGGCCGTGCTCTCTGATCTCGGGCGGAATTGGCGAAGTCAAGTGATGCCGCCTCTTTTAACCGCTGGGGCCGTGTCTGGAGGGGAGCATGCGCACGGAGGTCCATTAAAGCGGGGGTGGGGGATCGATACATGCTGTTGCTATACACATTTATGAATTCCTTTCTATACAAAAATTATATATACGATGCCTCGTGAGGGCCTGCAAATTTAATGAACGGCAATTCTTACATTTGGTATTTGAGAAGTAAATTTCAGCCCCGGTGGAAACCGAGAAAAAAAAGTAAAGCTGGCAACGTGACTACTAGACACGTGATAGTTCACTTCGAGGCATATGGTCGAGAAAAATGAGGTTTCCGGCGCATTATGTTGTTAAAATTTATCCCCGTAATTAGTTTTTTTTTGTAGTAATATTGTCATAATTTTAATCACCTTTTACTCATCTAAATATTTATAAGTAAAACAGAAAAGTTTATATTTTAACGTGAATCTATATTTTACGTAGAGACATTATGGGCATTCAGGTGGCATAATGACATAAAAACCTGCGTCCAGAAGAAATGGGTCCTAGTGCCAGTACTGGCAGATAGCAATCATGATAGCAAACGACCAATGGAGACGGAATCTGATGGACCTCTCTTTAAATCTTATAATCTGAAACGAAGGTGAAAACGTGATTATTTGAAAAAATTATAAATGTTTTTGTTTGGCCAAAAATAAAAGTAGTGAATAACGTCCAAAATGTGAACGTAAATGAGACGAAAATAAGCATATCTGTTATAGATCTAAAAGTAGACAGAGTACTTCAAGTGTACATGACCCATGTTTGAGTCCAGGTCTTAAAATAATATATATCAGTGCAGTCCTTCAGGAAGATATTTTCTTTTATGGCTATGAAAAAAAAATTAACAATATTATTGTATCAAATATACCAGAGTATGTAAACTAAAAAAAGGAGAGTTAGAAATATTGTAAAGACTCTCATGATAAGTTCATTGTGTCAACAGAAGGTGAGGGAAAAAAATTAGAAAATCTTTAAATGGTTAAAGATGAATATATTAAAACACGTAGATTTTACTGGATGAGTAGGAGATGCCAGATATCAAGTCTGAACTCCCTGCAATTGTATTTAAATATTGTTTATGAATGTAACAATCAGGGAGCCAAAAATCGGTCCGGAGAAAACTTTCTTGCCGTTATTCTAAGCTTTTACGTCGGCCAATTTTATAAGTCCCGTAGATGTCTCGAAAGCTGTCGGGAACGGAAAATTTTCCCCTCTGCCCTGGTCATCGCTCCGTCCGTCTCGTTGGCCTCTTTAAGTGTTGTGCATAAAGTTATACTTAAGGGGGTACAGGACCTTGAAGCTCGACGAAATGACAATAAATATGGTCTAATTCTAATCACAAAATCTCAAATAATTTTAGAAAAATAATTTTTCTTTCTTTATACACATAAAGTACATATCTTTATATATATCATATATAAAAATGAAAATAATAAATCTATAAATAATTTTCAAATGAGCAGTTTAGAATTTTATATGATTAACTGGTGATTAAAAATAATAAATTGCTGCTCGCATCATAAAATTTAGATATATGCTTACAGAAAATAATTAGTGGCAGAATACACTTGTAATATATTTTCCTGTAATGTAAAACCAAATAAATTGTAATAAATCTTATTTAAATTAAAAATTAATCATAAAATTGGAAAACTTCAAAAATTATCACAGTTGTTTGCATCATTTTCCCACATGAAAAAGGTATTGTGGAAATGCACATTTTTCTGGTTTTAAAATGTAGAGTTCCATGAAATATACATATGAGCGTAGTTTTATCAGTTTCCTATTGATAGTTTAAAAGTAATGCTGCACACAAACTCACAATTAGTATTAATCCTATAAAATTCTAAACTTCTAATTTGAAAATTATTTATAGATTTATAATTTCTATTTTTATCTATAACATATTTAAAGATATGTACTATATATGTATAAAGAGAGATAAAATTTCTTTTTCTAATATTATTTGAGTTTTTGGGGGTTAGAATTAGACCATATTTAAAGTCATTTCGTCGAGCTTCAATGTCCTGTGGCCCCTTAAATATGTACCAAAGATAAATTTACCTTTATATTAAGAATATAAAAATGTATCTTGATAAAAGATATTTAATATATCATTCAGATACTAAATTTATCTTTAAATTAATACCAATCTTAGTAAGCTCCCCCCCCTCTCAGAACAGGGCAATGTCGCTAGAATTCTGTCTATAATAGGACCTGAAACCCTATTCAGATATCTCTCTACATTTTCATTTTATTCTCCAGTTATATCAAACGCGTAGCGTAATATGACTTCAGTCAAAAATCAAGTAGTATATTTCACTCTGAAACCTGCAACGAAAGTGATGTTAATTATAATGCCAAAGTAAAACATACAGTACCTTAGCATCTCAGGTAGAAAGTGCAGACATTCATTGTATTAAATATTCATGCCTCAGTTTCGAATAAAATTTTCTACTTTGTAGAGTAAAATATCTGACTTACGATACAAGAAATTAGATTATCTTATTATCTGAACATAGCATTTTTTTTCTTTTTCAAAACAAATGGAAAATAATATTAAATTTATTTCTCTAGTATATTTATTTCTACTGCCGGGCATTCATAAATATGTCTGTTTCATACCATCTCTTAAGTGGAAATATTGTTTAATGAAATCGTGATCTGTTGTGAATTATGATCTATTTTAAAAATTTCGACTAATTTAATGTATTTTGGAAAGCATTCATCACATGTCCGATTCATCATCATACTTTATTAAAAAATATATATTAATTTAGGAAGTGGATAAATCCGATGTCCGATGTCTAAAATATATTAACTCGGAAACATACTTTTTTGAAATATAAATGAAAATTTAGAATCTTAAGATTTCTGGGTTGTAGCCATATTAGATTCACACAGCTCAGTTTTAACCAATAGAGGAAATTTTTCGAATGATTGTTGACTTGGATTTGAAGATTTTTTTTTTTAAATAAATTATACTTGGTAATAGAGAAATAATCTTTTACTCCGGTGTATTCTTTATTCTTTAATAGAAACACAAATAATATATTTAAATGGTAATTATTCTGAGAAAAAAGTGTGTTTTAACACTATAAAGATGGCTGCCGTAATTTTAACGGTTTCGGACATAGTATTGAGTGCTATGTCTGTATTTACGTAGGCTGTCCAATGAATATGCGAACTGATGTCATAAAACTTTTATTTTACAAAATCTAGGGTACATCAATATTATTCCCTTCAAAATACTCCCCTTTTGTTGCAATGTACTTGTCCCACTTCGGTTTCCATTGATAAAAACATCCCTGGAAGTCTTCAGAAGTCAGGCTCTTCAGCTGCCATGTTGATTCCCGTTTTATCGTCTTCAGGTTGTCTCAGTACCATTCCGCATGAACGTTTTACATTTCGGGAACAAAAAGAAATCTTAGGGGGCTAAGTTTGGTGAAAAGAGAAGTTGATCTAGCGTGGTGATCGAATTACGGGCCAGAAACTCGTGGACAATCACAGCTGAATATGCAGGTGCATTGACATGATGCAGAAGCTAACCATCACCACCACACAAATTTGGTCGCACCCGATGCACACGATCCCTCAAGCGCCTTCACGTAGAAGGCAACAGTCACTGTTTGTCCTTCAAGAAGAAATTCATGGTGGACAATACCATGGATGTAAAAAAAAAAAATTAACACAGGAGTTCGACGGTCGTCCTGGCTTTGCATTATCCTTTCAGTCTTCGTGGCCCTCATTGAAACTCTTGATCCACTTGAAAAGAGCTGTTTTCTTCAGTGCGTTATTTCCATAAACAGCCCTCAATATTTCATGAATTTCCTGAGAGTTTTCCCTAAGGTTTACTAAAAATTTGATGTTAAGTCATTGTTCTATCAGTTCACCAATCACCATCGTCGACAACAGAAAAAAAAGGATGTCACACACAAAAAAAATCCCACCTGTAGCTGTGTGCTCGCCTCGACGGTCTGGCGGTTACTGGCGCTCCAGTGGGTCCCCCACCAACAAAGCAGCCAGTTCGCCTGGGCAAACTTACGGCCATCCTAGAAGTTCAGTTCGCGTATTTATTGGACAGACTATGTACGTCCTCAGGCTTCTAAAATTTTACGACTTTTTCTAATTCTACGTGAAAATTAGAAAAAGTCGTAAAAATTAGACGTGAAAATTATTACGTGAAAATTAGAAATTTTTTATGCACACACGTGAAATATGTACTCACATTTACAAAAATATATTCGATTGTAAAGAGGGGGAGAAAATGTGTTGTATCTCTACTAAGACTGAAAGCCACCAATTTCACGGCAATATAGAAAACAGGTAGAAATCTTTAAAATAATATCGGAAAAATATTAGTTCTTTTTCTTCCACGTTTTGCAAATAACAGAAATATTGGCTCTTCGGAAATATCGGTGTTGATAAATAAGAATTGAACAAACCATGCATATATTTTTACGGATAAACGATACCAGGTTGTCAGCTCAGCATACCTGCATAAAAATATATCTAAATATATACTAATTTATTATATATTGGTATGAAATAGTTCAAAATTTAAAGTATTAAACCATTTAAGAAAACATTAAATATTTTAAATTCTTGAATTTATTTTTAACTGTCAAAATGACGGTGTTCAGTGTTATTAGAAAGAGAAAAAATTCCCTTCTTTCTAGTGTTGAACACACATAAATTCCGTTAATGGATGAAATTTCTAAAATGAAGAATACAACAGAGTAAAATAAATCCTTTCTTAGTTCCGGAGTACAATTAAAACAATCTTAAGCATTTGAAAAATTATCTTAATATGTTGATATTGAGCTGAGCGAATCCAATATAGCTATCATATAGAACCTTAAGAGTAAAAGGTGATCGTTGTCAGGAACAATTACATTTCTTTCACACCTACGACATTTTGTACCAAAATTAGAAGTGGGTTGAGTTGCTTCCACTAAATAAGTGCATTTTAAGGTTTTATTGGGCAAGGAATCGAAAAATTAATTTTTTTCTTTATTTACGGAATTTTATAAAGACTTTCCTTTAAACACATTACACAAAGATCATTATGGACATGAAAAAAATGCTTAAAAAATTTAGAGTTTTGGTTAAACAAAGTTTAAATTTCAAATTATAAAGCATTTTTGGTTTTGTATTATCTTCAATGGCTCCGTTTGCCTATTTTGTTTTACTTTTAAAAATTGTTTATAAACAATTTCATCCCTTCATAGTGAAATTCAAATTATTAGAGTAATTCTGAGAGTTTTCAAAATATATTTAAATATTTTTTAAAAAAATTGCTTTAAAATTTCATTTTAAAAGAAGGGGCGCTTAACAGCGTAGTGTTTACAGCGCCGGGTTTTCCGTACATAGCGTAACAGACAAACGTCTTAAAAGCATCAGATTCTCCACGTGTCTCCCACCAGTCTTTTATATTTATTGTATCATGTTAACCTACCGAATAATCATAATCTGCACAGTTAATAAAAGTAGAGGGTGAGCGCATTTCATGTTTGAAAAAAAAAAGAACAAAATGAGGTAATGAGGTTTATTATCTTCTTGTAAAGACAATTTAAAACAGTTTTACACAACAAAATTTTAAACATTAAATTACTTCCACATAAGCCGGTAGATGGCACGAAAACATTTCGCAAGAAAAATTTACTAATTGCGTCGGTCTGCAAATGGCTATCGTACAGGAAGAAGCAATGTGAGTTTTGAGGTTCTATGAAAGCAAATCCATTCTAACTTATTTTGTTCTTTTTTATTCAAATATGAAATGCGGTCAATAATTTTGGATACCCCAGGGTGGTCCAAAATTAAATAATAAAGAACAAAATGAGTTACAACAGATTTGCTTTCATGGAACCACAAAACCCACATTGCTTTCTCCTGTACGGTAGCCATTTGCAGACTGACGCAATTAGTAAATGTTTCTTGCGAAATGTTGTCGCACCATCTACCGGTTTATGTGGAAGTAATTTAATGTTTAAAATTTTGTTGTTTAAAACTTTTAAATTGTCTTTACAAGAAAACAATAAACATGGACTTACTTTATTTTGTTCTTTATTTTCAAACATGAAATACGCTCAATAATTTTGGACCACCCTGTATTATTGCCAACAAATGGATTGTTTCATTAGAATTTGATACTGCTTTGTGCAGACTACAAGATTTCACCCAATAAGTTCTTGCAAACCGGATGCCCATTCTATTTATTCCGTATATCGTCGTTAAGCGTCGACCAATGGATTATCTATATACATAAAACAGTTCCGTAACTGACTGACTCACTGACTGACTGACATACAACGCTCAGACCAAACCGCTGGACCTAAAGGGCTGACATTTTGCATGGCAATTCTTCTTACAGTGTAGGGGTGCACTAAGAAAGATTTTTGAAAAATTCTTGTTAGATTTTTTTAAATTAAATTTTTAAGCTGTTTTAGTAACTTTTTTAAAGTTTGCATTTAAAATAATCATTTGAGGATTATAAAATTTATATCACGAGAAATATCAGGAAAATTCCTTTAAAACGAAATATTTTTTTTGCATCTTTATCTCCATTTTCTGTTTTTTGGTGAATTTTTAAAGATTAATTTTTAGAATTTAATTCATTAAATGCTGATCACGGGATTTCCTTTTCTGGTACTTTAAATAAATTTATCGTCACGTGCATAAAAACAGAATAGACAAAAAAATATTTTTCTTGCTAATGCGGCTGATGATTGGACATTATCCAAAAAATTATTAAAATACAGTAAAGATATGTTCCTCAAACTGTACTATATTAACTGTACTACATTCTTTAATATGTCCTATTAGATTTAATTTGAATATTTTCTTCTACATTATTTTGTCAATAAAAATATCCGTTACGATATTTGTTATAAATACATTTTTTCATTTATTTTTACATCAATTGCATGCATTGATCGTTGTATTTACTTTGAATGTACTGCGTAGCAAAGTACGGGTTTTCAGCTAGTTTATATATATGGTCATACCTCGGTACTCTTCAGCTTTGGTACTCGTCGCATTTCGACGCGAAAAAAATTGCTTCGGTACTGAACGCTCGGTACTCGTCGCATATGCTAAATTGTCTTCTAAATGGGCTGAATTACAAAATCTTGTTCAAACGCATCACCCCGACAAAGCTGTAGCAAGCTGATATGTAGACTTGTTAATTATTAAACAATTTCACACTTCATTAACATTTTAAACTTAGGCAGAAACAAGTTTCTCTTAATAGGTTTGTAGTGAGATTCCCCAAATCTGAGACTAGAACACAGATCTGTGGCGCTTTGATATAGATAAGAGAAAGATCTCCAAGTGCCTTATGTTTTATTTCCCTTCCAAGAAATACCCCACTGTACTCCTCTACTTCGCCACTACCGCATTAGGTTTGGTTTGGAGCGCTACGGTCAAGTTTTTGCTACACGAGGGCTAATTAAACCGTGACCTACAATTTAAAGCCGATTCCGAACGGCTACAAACATCCATGTCAACAGTGAAACTCGAACCCACGGGATCTGAATCGAATGCTAGCACCCTAGCCATTCGGCCATCAACTGACCTATCGGATTAGGACACTCAGCGGTCGAGTGAAGTTAGCAGAAGTTTGGTTGAGTGAAGATAAATTTTACTTTAATTTATCTAATTTTTGTTTCAAATCAAGTCTGTCTAGTTAACAGATTTTGTATAAAAAAAACAACCCCATCCATAAACGAATTGCCCAGTAAAATGTTAAGCTTCTTGTTTTCAGGTATGCATAAATTCAATTTACATCTTAGGGGAAATATTTGATTCGGTACTTATCGTACCTTCAGGAACCATTTAATTTCGAGTACCGAGGAACCACTGTATATATATATATATATTGTATTGGGGTACGACATATAAAAAAAAGAAAATAGAAAAGGTGCAGAAAAACCAATTAACAAACGGGACGAAAAATGGAATAGTAAAATGACGCCAGACGATACGAGAAGAATGTCGTGGGGATACGATATGTTAGGAGTTCAAAAAGGGCAGACAACCCAATTAAAGCGGGGAGTCGGCGGTGCCATGAGAAAATTGAAATGGCACTTGCTCAGACAAAGGCCCGGATGAAGAAGAAGAAATTGAAAAGCAACAATTAAGAGTCGAAACAGCGAGGGGTATAGATAGAGGAGACATCGAGATGAAAAGGGAATTGTTGACAAAGAGAAGAGGACCCCACATATAGGAGATGCTCTGGGAAAACAGGAATGAGTCGAAGGCGGGATTGTTCGAATATAAAACGCCCCTCACTCTGAATGGTTAAAGAAATGATTAGGGGATGAAAAAGTTAACGAATCGAAGTGGAAGTAAAAAAAAAGGTTGAACATGAGAGACGAATGAAAATGTAAAAGGCGGGGCGTTGAGAAGATAATAAAAAATAGAGAGAGTGAGAATATAAAATAATGATATAATTGATTTTGACTCTCAGACTTAGCACCCAAATTGAGAGTTGTAGCCTCGTAAGTGAGAAGGCTAAAGAGAATATATGGGAGATTGCACCCCGACTTAGCGCATCGCTGAAGCCTGCAACCCAACGATGAGAGGAGATTAGACGAATAGTGGAGCCGAGAAAGATTGCCTGACCCCCGCAAGCTAGCGATGAGAGGAGCATAGAGGAGCATCGGAGCCGAGATAGATTGCCTGACCCCTGCAAGCTACCGATGAGATGATAGTAGTTGAGACACGAAACCAAGACAGAGTGCCTGATCCCCACAAGCAAAAGATGGAGAACCGATCCGGCCATTAAAGTCTGCCTATTCCCACGACAGGGAGCGAGTCCGACAACCGTGTTCACCAACGAAAGTGAATCCTGAAGAAAGATATCCCTATAGATGCACATGAATATGCCAGCCAATGTCCCCTTCTGCAGTCTGCAAAAATGGAGGTAACCTTTTATTACCTATTGCCAAAATGTCGAGAAATCCCCGAGTCTTATAATATAGGCGGAAGTTAGGGAATAATATATATATTGCGTACTGAAATGAAATTAATTTAAATAAATGAAATTGTGCAGTCAAATAATATCTTGATATAATGAGTATTTCCTTAGGTTCATAATTAACAATAATATAATTGAATGTGTACTAATATTTGTATTGTGTTAATAAATTAATGTATTGTTTAGAATTCAGAGTGATGGTATCATTGCCTACCACTATACCCAATCACGCCCCACCCAAAGTAAACTACCACATATATATATATATTGTACCGTAACTTGGCCAATAAATCACACTTCACTTTAGGAAAGACATCAGGTAGCGTTTTCTTAACTTTATTTACGGCACAGAACACACACACACTATATACAACAGAATTATATACAAGAAGTAAAACACATCACCACACTCAAAAACATCTCTCAAGCGTCTCCCCTCTCACACGAGGGTAATGACCTTCTCCCCACCAATTCTTTTCTTCTTGGCGCATGCGCTTAGAAACAGCTCGGGGGACTTAACACGCAGACTTTTTGGGGGTGAGATATAGTACGGTACAACTCCTCTCCTCCCCGAGGACTTTTCGAGCAGGTTGTTCTGCGAGAAAAGGTAGGGAAAAACAAAACACAGCGAAAGAAAACAGTGCAGTGCCAAGGCTGAAAGTTACAGTGGCAATACATAAACTTAATATACCTTAAATGCTATAAGTAATAGAAATCATACATAACACAAAATTCAACATATACTAATAACAGGAAGAAATTATTATGGAATTAGTACAATAGTTTAATATTGTTTACAACAGAAACCTTCCTTTTCTACTATTTCTTTTCTTAGGCAAACAAAAACAAGCAAAACGAACAGTCTTTGCAAAAATAAACTTCATAAAATAAACAAAATTAAACAGTGAGAAAGGATTTTTTTTTCGTTTAATCTGGCCATGGAACACGGCTAAGGCTATCAGCATTTTTGTGTAAAGTTCCTCGACGATGCACTACTTCATAATTGTATGGTTGAAGTCCTAATGCCCAACGCATTAATCTTGGGTTTGAGCTGGCATTTGTACTGAGCCACACTAATGGATTGTGGTCGGTTTGAATTTTGAATTGTTGTCCATCAAGATAACAATGCAGTTTCTTTACAGCCCAAACGATAGCGGCACATTCCTTCTCAGTGGTAGAATAACGTCTTTCCGTTTCAGAGAATTTCTTACTGAGAAACAGCACTGGATGTTCTTCTCCTTGGTCGTCCACCTGAGAAAGAACGATTCCCATTCCTAAATCGGAAGCATCGGTTTGAAGTAAAAATTCTCGACTAAAATCAGGTGCATATAAGACTGGTTGACAACTAAGAATCCTTTTTAATTCGTGAAAAGCAGACTCACACTCTGGCGACCAATTTATACACCCTCTTTTATTTTTTCCTTTCAAAGCTTCAGTTAAAGGTGCAGCAATTACCGAAAACATGGGAATATATCGGCGATAATAGCCGGCTAACCCAAGGAAAGCTCGTATTTCAGTTTTAGTAGATGGAGCTGGAAACTGTTTGATAGCCTGGACGTTTAACTCGGCAGGTCTTCTTTGGTTCTGTCCAATATAGTGTCCCAAATATTTGACAAATTCTTGTGCGAACATACACTTTGAAGGTTTAATTGTTAATTTTGATTTTGAAATTCTGTTTAGGACTTTATCTAAATGTTTAACGTGATCTTCCCAATCACTAGAAAAAATTGCTACATCATCTAAATATGGCACGGCGAATTCTTCACACCCTTGCAATAATTCAGCCATCATTTTGCTAAAAAAGTACGGGGCATTCTTTAGCCCGAATGGCATTCGTAAAGGACGATAACTTCCAAAACTGGTAACAAATGCCGCCAATTTTTGCGATCTTTGACTGAGAGGTATCTGCCAGTACCCCTTGGCAAGGTCTAGGACAGTAATGAATTTCGCCGAAGAAACAAGTTCTACTCTTTCTTCGATGTTTGGGAGAGGAAAATATTCAGTCTTTGTGACTTCATTTAGCCTGCGATAGTCAATGCATGGTCTTGGATCTCTACCTGGAACCTCTACAAGGATCATGGGAGATGTGTAATCAGATACTCCAACCTCAATGACTTTATATTGCAACATCTTTTCAATTTCGCATCTCAAAATTTCAGTCTGTCTGGGAGACATTCGATATGGTTTTGCTCTTACCGATTTATCATCTATTAATTCTATGTCATGTTCAACCAGATGTGTCATACCAGGCTTATTAGAAAAGGCTTTAGAATATTTTAATAAAAGATCCTGCAACTGCTGAATTTGACAGGATTCCAATCTTTTCTCCAACTGACTCTCTTGGACAATTTCAGCAAAATTAAAAATATTGGGATTTGACTCCATGCTTGGGAAATCAATGTAAAGCTCTGGTTGTTCAACAGCTTCGCTACAATCTAGAAAATTAATCAATTCTGGTCTCGAATGGTAGGGTTTCAAAAGGTTTACATGATAAATTTGGGACGTTTCTTTCTTATTCGGCGTGCTGACGATGTAGTTAGTATCCGAAATCTTACTCAGAATTGTTCCTGGTCCGGTCCACTGGACTGCCAGCTTATTTGTTTTATTTGTAGCCAAAATGAGAACTAAATCTCCTTCTTTAAACTCTCTTTTCACAGCGTTCTTATCATACCACGTCTTCCGTTTACTTTGAACCTCTTCCATTTTTTCAACCGCAAGCTCTTGACATCTCTTAAGTCTATTTAGCAATTCAAAAACGTATTCGACAACTGTATTCTCAACTTCAGGCGGATGCAACCAACTCTCATACAATAATGTCAGGGGAGTTCTCAAATTCTTGCCATGCACTAACTCCGCTGGTGTAAACCCTGTGCTTTCATGAGTTACAGTTCGTAATGCAAAGAGAGCTGAGTGAATATGTTGTTCCCAATCTGGTGCGGCTTCTAAGCAAAGAACTCGTAAAATACGCTTTATCGTACGATGGAAACGTTCTATGGGATTACTCTGAGGATGATAAACAGAGCTATGAGCAATCTTGATTCCAAATCGTGTCAAAAATTCCGTTGTAAGAGCACTCATGAAGGATGTTCCTTGGTCACATTGAATTTCCTTTGGAAACCCCATTCGGCTGAAAATTTGCAGTAAAGCATCTACAACAGATACTGAACTAATATCTGTGACAGCGACCGCATCCGGATATTTCGATGATAAACACATTGCAGTGATTATATATTTCTTCCCAGTAGGTGTAACAGGTAATGGTCCACACGCATCTACATTTATTTTAGAAAAAACTTCTTGAATAACAGGAACAATTTTCATTGGAGCTTTCTTTTTGTCATTTGGTTTTCCTGCTCTCTGACAAGCATCACAACTGCGTACATAATTTTCCACCTCTTGGAAACACTTTGGCCAGAAAAAATGTCTTGCCAAAATATCCTTGGTCTTTGTCACGCCGAGATGTGCTGAAGTACCTTCGTGGCATAGAGCTTTTAAACGCTCTCGATATTCTACAGGAATAACTAGTAATAGCCTTTGTTTTCCGGTTTTATCAAATTTTCTTTTCAACAGCAAGTTACCTTTCACGATATAAATTTCTTTGGACGTATCTGCAGATGAGGTTTCACCTGCCTTTTCAAACAATGGCTGCAAATCCTTGCATTGCTTCTGTGCAATAGCAAAAGTCTCCTTATCTACTTTCAAAAGTGAGAGGGAGGGGTCATCCTCTTTTATACACGGAAGAAATGATTGATTCTTGTCCAACTCACTATCTTCCTGATGGACTGTTGCACTTTCTAATTCAGTTGTCGCTTCTTCTTTTTCTTCAAGCTCTCTTTGAAGCTGTTTTTGCCTTCTTGTCTGCATTGCATTCAACTGGCATGGGAGAACATTTTGTTCCTTCATGTCATTTAGCAAAGAAGCAGTTCTGTTTCCTAACAAATATCTGCCTTGATCTAATTCATCCCTAATTACTGCTGCCTTCGTGATAACAATTCCAAAGTCACCAACCAGTTTCACTTCAGCTAAGGGTAAACAGGTGGGAGCAAGATCTAAAGGTTGTTGTACCCATACATGTTCTCCAGTAAACATATTTGGAGTGATGTATTTTTGACATACAATGTCTATACTTGCTCCAGAATCCCGTAAAATAGGCATGTCAAATCCATTTACTTGCCCCATCGTGGTATAGGGTAGCAAAAACTCGTCTTCGCCTCCTCCGATTCGATTTACGCTTGCAGCTGATTCCGGGATTTTCTTCAGTTTAGGGCACTGAGGTCTGATGTGCTGATAAGAGCCACATTCATAACATTGTGGTCGTCTTCTTTTTTCAAAATATTCATCTCTTTTTGGCCATCTGGGTTGCTCTATCCTCTGTTGGTCTTCAGCTCTAGCCTGAGTGTTATTCTCTAACTTGTCTCTAGAGTCAGAAGCAAATTTCTGTTTGGACTTCGGAGCAAATCTTTCTTCAGTTTTGTTAAGATTATTTTTCTTTCTAACATTCCCTCTGACATTTTCATAAGCATCAAGTTTTGATGCCAAATCACTCGGAGAAATCATTTCCATCCATTCGTCAATAAAGTGATCACGAATTTCGACGGGAACACGGCGTTTTAATTGATCAGTTACCATTAATTTAAGTAACTGTTCAAAAGTTGAGATTCCTAAACCCTTCACCCACTCTCTGCAATAATTTTCCAGTTCATACACATAGTCTCCCCATGTTGACTCGGCACCTCTCTGATGCTTAACAAATTTCTGGCGAAATTTTTCAGGACTAAGTTTGAACCTCTTCAGGAGCAAATTCTTGACATGCTCGTACTTTTTAGCGTCTTCTGCAGGTTCACGAGCTATCAACTCTGTTACATCATAGGGAAGCAATCCTAGAAGATGCGACACCCAATCTACAGACTCAATCTGTGCCCATTCAGCTTGTCTCTCAAAAAGTTGGAGGTACAAGCTAATATCGCTTTCTTTTTCATCAAACCTTTGAATCAATTGCCGGAGGTCAACTTTCGAACGGGAGGATTCACTACTAACTGGTCTTGCAACAGTTTCAAGTCTTAATTTTTCCAATTCAAATTCATGTTCATTTCTCCTTTTCTGCTCCTCAAATTCTCGTTCTTGTCTCTTTTTCTTCTCCTCAAATTCTCGTTCTTCTCTCTTTTTCTTCTCCTCAAATTCTCGCTCTTCTCTCCTTTTCTTCTCTTCTTCTCGTTCTTTCCTGCTGTCTATGATTACCGTAAGTTGTTCCATGACAAAATCTTCTTCATAATTTTTGCTCTCTACAATCAGGTTCTTGATGTCGGCTATTTTAAATTCAGCCCTTACTTCTAAACCTAATTCTTCAGCTAAAAGTTTTAGATCTTCTTTCTTTCCTCGACCAAGAAAAGCCATATTTGTAGGCAAATAGCTTCGTAGACTCAAAAAATTTAGGACTATTCAAACAGAAATCGAAAATACTGGCTCAAATAAAAAATGGCTAACTATAACTTTTGTCACTATCCCAAGTAGAACAACAGTAAATAGATTTACTTAAACTTAAAATAATTAAGTAAAGCTTTGTTTTTTTTTTTTAAAACGATATAAAATCTCAATTTAAGTAACTGATTTTACTTCTGTTTCAGAAACGTAACTAAAATGATTACTTTGGATTTCCTTGAAATCAATTATTCATACGTAACATAATATATTTTACACATGCAACACTCAATGCCAATTTCAAAATAATTAACACAATTAAATACACTTATTTAAAATATCTAAAATATTTCTATCTGAGCAATGATGCTCCACCTGTTAACATGATATACATACAATTACGACAAATCTTAGATTTTAAAAAACTGTGCACTTCAGAACGTAAATATATATATATATACACAAGAAATAATAATAGTTGGCATTGATGCCCCACGACACTTTAAAAAAAATCATACAAAATGAGCTTTGTGATGACTAACTTAGTTTCTTAATTTTTGCAATGATGCAATAACTCAATAGCATTGATATCCAATAAAACAAAACAAAAAAATATATATATATATATATTCTTTCAATAGAACAATGATGTTCGCATTAATACACCATGGCAATGATGCCAAGAATATAAACAAAAGTTTCAAATGAGCAATGATGCTTAAACATTTAATTAATTCAATGGCAATGATGCCCAAGGAAAAATACACTTAATATACATTTCTTTTCATCAGAACAATAAAAGCATTTTCACTTTTGCCACTGCAACAAACAGGAAACAAAAAATTGCTTGGCACTCACCGATCTTGCTTCTAATCCAAACTCGGCATTTCGAACGAAGGCAGGTATTCCACTCACATCTGCATCGTCGGTGGATTTTGTACCACCGCTATCCACCATTTAAAGCTGTACCGTAACTTGGCCAATAAATCACACTTCACTTTAGGAAAGACATCAGGTAGCGTTTTCTTAACTTTATTTACGGCACAGAACACACACACACTATATACAACAGAATTATATACAAGAAGTAAAACACATCACCACACTCAAAAACATCTCTCAAGCGTCTCCCCTCTCACACGAGGGTAATGACCTTCTCCCCACCAATTCTTTTCTTCTTGGCGCATGCGCTTAGAAACAGCTCGGGGGACTTAACACGCAGACTTTTTGGGGGTGAGATATAGTACGGTACAATATATATATATATACAGAGGCTGTTCGCATATTTTTTAGACGATTTTGGTAAGCGGTAATAAAAAATCGGTTGCTGCAAAAGAAATAATTGCAATTGCACTATGTTATTAAAAGTCAAAATTATGGTCTGCGGCTTGAAAGTTTTGTTTTTATTCAAAATGACGTTTTTAACAAAGCGGTGGTTCGAAGGCGTTCATTTATACTCTTTCCGAAGAGAAATATGCATACTCCGTTATCCAGAAATGATGTGAGAGTCATGGTTTTGTGATATCTAAAGCGTCGATAGGTAATATCGTCAACAAGAAAGGAAAAAAACGGCAAATTGAAGCCTCAAGTGGGACAAAAATTCCAAACAAGTATCCAAGGAAAAAACGGACATCTTCGACTATTGCAAAGGTACGTTGTTTAATGTTAAAAGAAAACCCCCCTAGTCAAAGGACAGTTGCAAAATCATTAAACTGCTCGGTGTCCACTGTAAACAAAATGATAAACTTTGATTTAAATCTTAAGAAAGCGAAAAAACGCAATGTGCATCGTCTTCTTTCAAATCATATCGCTGAACGCAGGACACGCTGCAGAATTCTATGTGACAAACACTTATCCAAAGAAAAATGGAAAACAATTGTCACAATAGGGGAATCATGGGTGTATTTAAATGATTGCAACAAAAAAAAATCCATTTATTATCATAAAAAGGGAGAAAAAAATTTAAGTACATGGTTCAAAGAATCGAAAGAGAGTTTTTCTAAGGGATTCATGATTGTTGCTTGTTTTTTTATAATGGCAAGTTAAGAATAAAGAGAGTGGAAAAAATGTCAAGATTAACTCCAAATACTTATCAGGAACATATTTTATCGCCAATTTTTCTGAATGAAATAACATCGCTTTACCCACAGTTCCATCAATCTGTGAGACTCCATCAGGACAAAGCTAGCAGTCACACAACAAAATCCACTGTAAATTTCCTAAAAGAAATGGAACAGAAAACTGGTATCAAGGCCATACCCTTCACTGATATCCCTACTAAATCTCCCGATGTATCACCTATGGATTTTTGTGCTTTCGGACTTTTAAAATCTACATTATCCAAACGTCGTCCCAAAACCCTTACAGCAGTCTGGAAAGCTGTTCAGGAGGAATAGGATAGAATACCTCTTCTGACACTTCAAAAGGCATTATTATCCTGGAAATTGCGGTGTCGAAAGATAGTTCAGAATAAGGGATGTCAAATAGAACATTTAAAGCACAAGAAATTTATGTAATTTAGTTTTGTAAATAAAATATACATCATCTAAAAAATGTGTGAACAGCATCTGTATATATATACATATATATATACTATATATACACTGCTGGCCACCCAAATTGCAACACCAAGAATAACAAGAGATATCACAACAACATTTATTTTGTAGATAACATGTTGACCAAATATCAAATGATTAAATTTATAGATTTCTGTGAAGTGTGGTTCCTGCCAAAATCAGTAGCCAGAGTAGCCGCCATTGGTGGAGATCACAGCTGCCACACGCCTCGGCATTGATTGAAAGAGACTTTGGATGAGTTCTTGGGGTACAGCAGACCAAGCAGCTTCCACATGTTGCCAAAGTTGATCCGCTTTGGCAGCTGGGGATGGAATCTGGGTCAATCGTAGAGCAACCATGAACCACATGTTTTCTCTCGGTGAAAGATCCGGAGAGCGAGGCAGCCAGGGAAGCAATTCAATCTGGCGATTGACGAAAAACCGTTGGACAATGCGTGTCACGTGTGGTCGAGCATTAAAAATTGAAATATGTCTGTGGACAAGTCCTGAAGGTAAGGAAGGACAACTCGCACAAACACCTCGGAGATGTAGAGCTGGCTTTTTAAAGTACCGGCAATGCGTACTAGAGGTGTGCAAGAATGATATCCATAGCCGCCCCATACCATAATACCCGGTGCAGGACCAGTGTGGCGGTGCATAACGCAGCTGTTCAGCATCCTCTCTTCACAGTGTCTCCAGACTCGAATGCGACCATCGTGGTGTTGCAGACAGAAGCGTGACTCGTCAGTAAAGACAATTTCATTCCATTCTGCCGTCCACATCCTTCTGTCATCGCACCAATGGCGGCGGAGGCGTCTGTGGTTCTGCGTCAAGGGTAGACAAAGCAATGGACGTCTTGCGGACAGACCACTCTGCTGTAAACGGCGTCGAAGGGTACGCCAAGACACTGGATGATGCGTTACAGACTGCATGTGCTGTGCTATGGTTCGTGATGTGACTGAGCGATCCGTCACTGCCATGCGCACAATTTGCCTGTCATCACGTGAAGTGGTGCACTGAGGTGGATGCGATCGAACACGCCGGTCCGTCGTACCCTCCTGCATCCAACGATCACATATCCGCATTACAGTTGTTTGGTTTCGTCCAACACGACTACCGATATCCCTGAAAGATAATCCACAATCTCGGTAGGCCACTATCCTTCCTCTGTCGAACTCGGATACTTGATCAAAAGATGATCGCTGTTTTCGACGAGGCATAATTGATCGTTTTTTGAAAAAACCACAATAAAAACACAATTGCCGAACTTGAAATCGTCGAAATCTCCAAGCCTTAAATAGCGCTTTAACAGCACCAATGCCATATCCACTAGCGTCAGTGTGTAATCCAGTGGGAGCTGTTTCATCAAATTAAGCTAGTATTGGTTCATAAATGAGCGCTGACTTTAAGTAGTTGAAAGCTTCTTCCTGTGTAGAGGTCTACATAAATTTGGAATCACCTTTTAGTAAAATCTGGAGAGGCTGGGCTCGATAGCAGAAGCCTTTGATAAAGCGTCTGTAGTAGGAGCACAGTCCGAGAAAGCTTCTGACGTCATGGACACTCTTTGGGGCAGGAAAATCGTGAACTGCTCTTATTTTATCTGGATCGAGTTTTATGCCTTCACCGGATACTAGATGGCCCAAGATCTTGATTTCCCTTGCACCAAACAGACATTTCTTAGGATTCAGAATTAAGGCCAGCTTCCTGAATGCATTTAAGGACACAGGTGAGCTTTTCAAGGTAGTCCGAAAAAGTTTGAGAGAATACCACAACATCGTCTAAATAACACAAGCACATTTGCCACTTAAGGTGACGCAGTAAATTGTCCATTGTTCTCTCAAAAGTTGTTGGAGCATTATAAAGTCCAAACGGCATGACCTTGAACTCGTATAAGCCTTCACTGGTGAAAAATGCCTTTTTTTTCCCGATCTGCTTCGTCTACCTCTATCTGCCAATATCCCGAATAGAGATCCATGGAAGAGAAAAACTTCGCTCCTTTCAAGCAATCCAACGTGTCGTCGATTCTCGGTAAGGGATAAACGTCTTTCTTTGTGACCTTGATTAAACGTCGATAGTCTACACAAAAGCGCCAGCTACCATCTTTCTTGCGCACGAGAACGACCGGAGAGAACCACTGGCTGTCAGATCGCTGAATGACAACCTTTCGTAGCATCTTTTCGACTTCGTCATGGATTATACGGCGTTTGGCAGGTGATATTTTGTAGGGTCTCTGGCTAATTGGAGGGTGATCTGCGGTATTAATTTTGTGTTTGACATGAATTTTGCCTCGATCAACTTCAGAGTTTTCATTGAAAGTAACTGAAAAATTACTTAAAAGTTCCAATAGACTACTCCTCTGCTCATCGATAAGATTCGGCGCTATCATCTTGCTGTAATCCACTGACCTTGTACTTTCTTTCGCGGTATCTTCGGAGGCTATCTCAGATAGGGCACTGATGCAGGTAGGATTAATCGACTCGGCATTGCCTATACACATACCTTTCAGAATGCGTCGGGCTTTATTCAGTGAATTAGCGATCCATAATTAACCCTTTTTATTTGACATGTTGATGATCGAGGATGGCATGACAACTGTCTCATTAACATGCACTTATTACCTTCTACGATAACATCAACATCCTCATCGGCCACGGAGGGAGTGGATACTTGTATCTTTGCCGTAGAGTGTGCAGGGATCAAACAATATTCTACAGAGTATACGCCCCATTTCTTTTGAGGCTGTTCTTTAGGGAGTATCTTATCAAATATGAACTTCCTCTGTCCATATTCTATAATGGTTTGGGAAGCTTTCAAGAAATCACAACCAAGAATGACTTAATGGCTGCATTTGGGCATAATGGTGAACTCGAAAGGCTGTGTAAGGTTTGCAATTGTAATACGAAGAACACAGGTCCCTACCGGGCTTACATAGTTACTATCGGCAACTTTGAGAACCACGTTCTGTAACGTCCTAAACATAGTTTTTTTCAGGTGACGCCGGTATCTCTCTGAGATTACCGAAAAAGAAGCTCCAGAATCCACGAGTGCTCGTATAAGTTGTTCGTCAATGATAACGTCACGAAAACTTTCTTGCATAGTAGCGGCAGGAGGATTTTGAGGGGGAGCGGCCTCACCTCCAAGGAAGGTCGCATGGCCTAGTTTTCCTTATCTCGGCGGCCGGGCGACTGACTGGATCTTCGATATGGAGATGGCAGTAGCGCACGACATGTCCTGGAAGACCACAATGGAAGCAGACCGGACGATTATCCGTGGTACGACACAAGTCTGTTTTTCTGTAAGATTGTTCTGGTACAGGTTTTGGTTTTGTATACGTTGACTGGATGCGGCGGTTATGGTCCTGGCGGCTGGGATGGTATGGTACGGCAGCTGGGGTGGTCCTTTCAAATATTTCCTCAGATAGAGGAGCTAAAGTTTTTTCTACCTCCCCTCTCACAATGAATTGAATAGCTTGCAGACCGGCCTGTGGCTCTTCTATTTGAGGTGCAATGTATCGTTGAATTTCTTCACGGACGATTTTATGAATTAAGGACATCAAATCTTGTTCTTCGACGACGGCGGCGATTGGGACGGCATTAGGCAGACTAGTGAACTTCTGACGCCCAATTCTCTTTTGCTGCATTTCTTCGGTGTACTGACACCATTTAATGAAATCAGCTGTTGTTTTTATTTCTTTTGTTAGTAATGACTGGTACATATCTTCAGCTATTCCTTTCAGCAGGTGGGACACTTTGTCTTCCTCCGTCATGTTCGGGTCTACTTGATAACAGAGTCCCAACACATCTTGAATATAAGATTGGGTTGGTTCGCCAGCCCTCTGAGCTCTACATATTAATTGGTCCTTTGCTCGTCGTATGTACAGCTGAGTATCACCAAAAGTTTTTTTCAGCTGTGCCTCAAAGACATTCCACGAGATAAAAATGTCCTCATTATTTTCAAACCATATCTTGGCAGTCCCATCTAGGAAAAAGTAGACGTTGGCAAGAGATAGAGTATCATCCCATTGGTTAAATTTTGACACTCTCAGATATTCTTTTAACCATTTAGTTGGATCTTGTCCGGGATCGCCGTTAAAGATTGTTGGTTTTCTAGGCTCCTTTATTAGTGCTGAGGTAAGAAGGACAGTTGGTGGCTTGGATTCTGTGTCTTCAGGCATTTTTCTTGGCCGTTTCCCTGAGTCTTCTAAGTAAAGTCCGTATTCAGGAGGGAGATTTAGACGTCTACGACTTTGTCGAATTTCTTCCGTTTCCAGGTTGAATGGGTTACCCGGCGCCTCCAGCAGGATGTCACGTAGACGGATCGAGGGATTAACAGAGAGAGCACAATTTAGATAAACGAGACTTTTATTCAAAGCAAGCGAGTGAACATGGACACAGCTGGAACCTAACTGACTTCCCATACACTTGAGGGAAGCCTTTTTATACACTAAAGAACTTTCTAGAATTATTTAAATTAAGAGAATTAACATATTTGGTACTTTCCCGAAGCTTCGAGAAAGCGAACATAAATTAACTAAAAAGAACAGGATATACTTTCGACAGTCCGTCTCGAGGTTCGAACCGACGTCCTTCTGAATTGGATCCCAGTGCTTTAGCCGTTCGGCCACGTCGTTGCTCGAGAACGATTGTAAAAAAAAATATCTATTAAAAAATCTATCTTATTAAAAATCTTATTAAAAATCTCTCTATTAAATATATATATATATATATATATATATATATATATATATATATATATATATATATATATATATATATATATATATATATATATATATATATATATATATATATATATATATATATATATAAAATAGAGAGAGAGAGAGCTACATATCTATACTACGTATTTCGAAGCTTAATTTGATTCATATAATGCAGATGATTTCTTTTTCTCCCACATAGTGCTTCAGTGATAGCTATTATTATCATATTTTGCAGATTTCCTGTATTTAGCAATTTGGTTTTACAGAAATAAAAATTTTCATATTCTACGAGATATTGATACAAAACTTTTGTCGTAATACGATGAACTTTTCTTTTTTCGATAACGCAACATCACAATAATATTAGGGAATTAGTATACACGAAATTTTAATATATATTTCGGTGTTTTACTAGAAGGTATATTTTAATTTTAATTCAAAAAATATTACATAGAAATTTACTTCTGGGTCTTGTTTAAAATCTTATATCTGTAATACTCTATAAAAAATGCCAGAGTTCACAACAAAGTTGCTTTTAATAACAAGAAAAGGTTAATGCTCTGTTCAGAAGAGAGTACATCGGAGGAATAATATTTATTTCTGGTGTTTCTATCAGATTATATAGTATTGTTTTAGATTGTAATTCACTAAATATTTATGAATTTCATTTAGTGAAAACAGAATTGCAAGATCTGAGAGATAATGCATCTGCATGATTTTCGTTTATGTATAATATGTAGGATAATATCAATTTACTGCTTCTTTCTAAGCTGCTCATGAGGAAGAGAGTAATAATTGTAAAAAATTACATACTTATAAATAAAAATTAATGGTATAATTATCACGTTGAAAGCATACAGAAATAATAAGAATAAAGAAAATGATAAAGCTGTTGTAACTGGTTCAAACAGGTATTTGCTATTAAGCAGAAATTGGATTAGAATGATTTAATTTTTTATTGTTACACATACATGTAAACAAGGTAGAATTTTAAGAAAAAAATTATTGTATTGCTCAGTTGAAGTTTTAAAATTAAATCTTCCATTCACAAAAACATAATGGGGTTCACACGAAATTATTCGTCTAAATTGGTTCCAAGTATTGGTATTAGAAATTTTCTGTGTCGTATAATTAAACTGGCATACTATAGATATCTTGTGTTACAATTTTTTTCTAACAATTTTATTTTTCATAAATGATAAGTTTTAAATTACATTTTTAAAAGGTTATTTAATTAATTTTTTAACACTTCTATATTGGGTACATCTGAGTTTATTATGTAATTTTCCCAGTCTAATTCAATTTTATAATCTTATCTCAATTCATCTCAGTACTCCAGCTTAGCAATTATAGTTTTGCTAAATCATGTTATTTTTGTAGCCAATGATAACCAGACAGAGGACGTAAATGTAAACCCAATTTAATTTTATGCCTAATTGAAATATATATTTGAACACTAGAATTAATTTATCCTTGAACCCCGAACCGATATTTTCGTTCTTGATTGATTTTGCCAGCGGTTTTTGGAAGGGGAAAGTGTGTTAAAGTATAAAATTTAAGTGGGAACAATACTTCTCACGTTACGACTTTTCACACTTTTCGGCAAAATCTCGTTGTTTTGACCTCTTGATTAGTATATTAAATTTATTTATCTTCCCGCGTTGAGCCCATTTAGAAAATCCAACGTAAGTTTTCTATATTAGTGCAGTAACTCATTCCTGAACGAGAAGCTGGTATTATTTATATTATTTAAAAACTCATACTCGGAATACTTACGAACTCATGCTGTGCTGTGGGCAGACTGATACGGATATTGATAGTCGCACCATTTCTTTTTCCATCACATGGTCATTTCTGTTCTCAAGCGTCTGGATCACGATCTCAAATGGAAACACTGTTTGCTTTAACTTGCTATCTTCATTCATATACATCAGGGCTTTTTAAATTATGGGTCGTGTAAACAGAATTTAAGGATCACGGAAACTTCAGCAATGTTCTCGAAGAGTGTCTCTTCAAACCCGAATTCTTCAATACTGTACCCTGATTCTTCAATACTGAGTAGCAAAAGTAATTACGAAAAACCTTTTTATTTTTTTGAGATGGCCGAATGTCTAGGGCGCTAACATTCGATACTAGACGCCGTGGGTTAGATTCCGACTATTGGCGTGTCCGTTCGAAATCGGCTTTAAGCAATAGGTCCCGGTCGAAATAGCCATCTTGTTGCAAAATATGATTGTAGCTATTTCAATCAGCCAACCATTTTATTTTAAAATATTTAATTAAAATTAAAAAATTACATTATGTATATATATATATATATATATATATATATATATATATATAACTGAGAGATAAATCAACTTTTTCCTGCTTTAATTTCTTTGTTTTATTATCTGTCAAATTTCTTTGATTTTTTATCAGTAAAATTTCATTGATGTATTATCAGTTAATGTTTTATATTGTATATATACATATATTATGTTTCCTACGTATGTGTATATCCGGGGTCACTGGTATAAAACATTTCAGAAGCCATGATCTATATCCTTCTAACAAGCTATGAGGAATTATAATGAAACATAATATATTGGTGTTGTGTATCATAATGTGAGGAAGTTTGAGCTCTAGGGATATAAAACGATTAAGGCAGTGAATAATACCCTCTCTCTGCGACCTAATCAAAACAGTTGCTACCATTCTGGATTTCATACATTAATTATTTATGTTGTATTCATGCCTGAAATGTAGAGATTTAATCAATACTTAAATTTTGGTTTGATTACATTTTATTATATGGAGAAAAATGCTGATAATTTTCCACATTACTTCCACATCATAGTTATTAGCGTCAGATAAATACACGAGAGTCATGGGTTGAGTAGAAGTTTTTTCATTAAAAGTAAATAAAAAATCCCTCTAATTACATGAAGGAAGGTACAGTGTCATAAATCATATTTCTATTTATAGATGTTTCCTTGTTATACACCTTGATCTCAGCTTTTATTGGTAAAATATTGAAAAACTACTGACATTAAAAAAACATGAACACAATATATAAGGTGCTTTGCAGCTTACGTCTTTCACAGGTGGGTAAAGCCTTTTTGTATGATCTATATGCTAAATGTTTCTTCAAAAGCTTAATAGTTTACGCAAGATAACATTTTTCCGTACATGAAACAAAGTGCTTTGTAAACCATAACATCATAAACCACATTTACTTATTGGAATAAAGAAATATGGTTTTTCTTTCCCAGGTATTAAATGTCTAGACCGAATAGGCATGATTTACTGCTGTATAATATTGAAGCATTGTCTATGTTTATAAAGTTTGCGAAAGAAAATATATCTTTGAATGGAATCCCATACCATTCTTTATTTTAACAATACGCTTGCTAAATTCCTGATTCATTCTAAACAGTTTTGTTGGTTTTGAGTTTCATGACAATAACAAATCCTTTTGATAAATTTTGAAAAACGTACAACAAGTAAGGTAAGTAAAAAAGAAAATAATTAATTTAACACGCATGTGTTTGTTTACGGAAGTGAATAAAACAATTGTCATAAAGTTATCTAGACAAATGAGTAGACATACGTATGCTACACATTTAAAGGGCAAACTATAGATTTAAACAGTTTTACAAGAGAATTCCCTCAGTGAACAAAAGATAAGAAAGTTTGGAGCAAAGCAAAATTTTAATCTTATCTACGTACATAAAAGTACCATATATCATTACCACAAGGAGATGATATTTTCCAGTATCGTTAATAAGTTTTATTGTTTCACCGGATGTTCATCTTTTATTCAAAGGTACTCATCAATGGTATAGGAAAGAATTACTTTTTCGGTCAGGAAAAATAATCAACTCGAGAGGCTCACATGTTTCAAAACTCTACACTTGCGCAAACACACGCATTATTGAATATCTAGATAACTATTTGTATCTATAGCGTACGATACATCGTATATTTTCCGGGAAAACGTATGTTTCAGAAATGAAATCAAGAATATTTCTATATCTTTATTCATTGTGATAGTTAATTTGAAAAACCCGTGTTTTATATCGTTGTAAAATAATAAATATAGAACAAACGGATGTTGTTAAGGGTACCATTAAAATAATCCTTTCCCTAAGCCCTTAATAAAAAGTAATTTGAACTAGCAGCAAAAGTACGTGCTTGATAGAAATTTTAACTACTTCGTGGTCCTAGAATTAAACTTTAAATTGAGACAAAAGTAATACTTCAATTCAAACAGTTCATTAGAGATTACCTCATTCTATAGAAACACATATTGGATTTGGGAATTTTCGCTTTTACACTGAATGATTCCTGCGTTTCAGTCAAAAGTAAATCATCAAACATTTTATGTAAAGTTACTGAAATATCAAGTTATCTCAACTAAATCTCATCTAAAACAATATTAATTCTAGAATTCGAGGGTAACATCAGAACTAACTAACTAAGTCAATTTATGGCTGCTATTCTTAAATTATCAGAAAAAAGAATCTAATGAACGTAGCATTTGATAATGCTGTGAAATACTTTGTGGGTACAAAATATGATTCGAAGTTTCAGTTGATCAAGTGTGATCCGTGGACCTGACAAACTATTGTTAGAGTGAAAACATGCAATTGAAGTTTACATTAGTGTAACGTTGAAAATCATTAGACAGATACAGTGCGTGTAAAAACTTTAAGGGCAGCAAACAATTGTTAAAATTTTGATAAATTTAAAATGAGATAATTGAAATAGAAATTTAATGTTGATCCCAAAGTTGAAATACTAATATAAAAGTCAACAAAATATATCTGCGAGCTTTTTATTGCGAAAAAATTATAATTATGCAAACAAACGCTATTTTTGCCTGTGTAAAAACTTTAAGGACACCCCTATTTTTTTATAGAAATGTTACGTAAAACTATTATTGATCTGCACGTTAAATACTCTTGCGTATAGCGATTTTTCTAACGTTTTCTGTTAAAAGTTTTGTTAATTTTATAATAATGTCAAAAACAAGTTAACTGAAACATAAACTGCGGGCCAGTCTGTCGCTTACTTACATTAAGTTCATTGAGTCGTCGTCCACCATTGCGTTGTTCCCCCATGAAGTGGCGTGCCCCAAAACTCCTTCGGAAAAAATTTCAAGCCATTGAAGTTGAGAAAAAAATTTAGGGGGTTGACAAATAAAAAAAACGACCCGTGCACACGTTGCTGTCGTAGACCCTTGCCCAAACGCAGTACGTGCAAACACGTGCCACTTCACTCATCATAGCAGATTGACACATAGTCATCGGAGTAAAGTATCCAGTATTGTCTAATGATTACACAAAATATTAATAAGTATGTAAATTGCAAGAATAGAACAATTAGTAGAATCTGGCGTCGAGGGTCAGAGTCCGTATTTAAATCCAGTTCCTCACAAGCGGCCTGCATAATATATGATTAAACTATCTGAATACCCGTGCTTCACTAAGGAGCACATTCAAATTAAATACAACGGTCAATGTATGCAATTAATGCCAAAAGAAAATAAAAAATTTTTTTATGAATAAACCGCAACGGATATTTTTATAGACAAAATAACGTAGAAGAAAATATTCAAAGTAAATACAACGGTCGATATATGCAATATATTTGTATGTTTAATATCCAAAAAACTTACTAATTTGAATTAATTTTTTTAATTCTATCTCAATTAATCTAGTAGTTAAATTTTGTCTTTTACCGTATTTTAATATTTTTTTAGTCAATTTATTTCGCTGTTATGCACGTGACTCAAAATTAATTTAAAGTATCACAAAAAGAAAGATACCACGTGATCAGCATTTTAAATTAAACTCTAAAAATTAATCTTTAAAAATTTACCATAAATCAGAAAGTGGAGGTAAAGATTCGAAAAAGATTTCATTTTAAAGGAATTTTTATGATCTTTCTCGTGATATAAATTTTGTAACCCTTAGATTATTATTTTTAACGTAAACTTTAAAGAATGTTACAAAAACAGCTTAAAAATTTAATTTAAAAAAATCTAACAAGAATTATTCAAATATCTTTCTTAGTACATCCCTACACTATAACAAGAATCGCCATGCAAAATTTCAGCCCTTTAGGTCCAGCGGTTTGGTCTGTTCGTTATCTGTCAGTCAGTCCGTCAGTCAGTCAGTTACGGAACTGATTTATATATATAGATATGGAGGATATATGACGTCTCATTTATCTATTATGCTTTTTCTGTCTTTCTAATGTAAACATTTTTACATTTGGCTACACATTAAGTTTTATTTTTCTAATTTTAGTTTCATATTTTTTATACTTATTTATCACCAAAATGCAATAACCCAATTATATATCCGGTATATGCATGAAGTCGTATCTTCATGCATATACCGGAGGTGGTTTCTAAGTTATTATCAGTTATATATTTCAGTTGATTGTGTGTTGCATAAAATATATTTAACTTATTTCGCAACTCGAGGGAGGTACTTATCTAAATTATGATGTATCTTTTGTTCCTTCTCGGAACGTAATGAAAGGTGAATATTCTGATAAAGAAATAATGAAGTAAAAAAATATAGAGAGTATCGAGAAATCGTCCATTTATCATCCTAAAACAGCTGATTTAGAGCCAGAGATGAAATCTAGAAGAAAGAAAATGTAGTGGGATCTAGATTTATTAGTAGAAAAACAATGATGTAAGACTTCAGTTAAGGTAAAGCAGAAAATACATTCAATACCTTTCGACGATGTATTAAATGTTTTTTGATAATCTGTACGTTTTTGGCTGTCGTCTAATGATATTTAAAAGAAAGTATTCTCCCGTTAATAAAGTATAACAGATTATTTTTATAAATCTGATAGGGTGTGATTATTTTTATAATACAGATCTGCTCCTAACACATATAGATAAAGGTAAAGAAGTTAGCTAAAGATATAATTCGTAAATTAATTATGTATAATTTTACGTATAATTTTACGAATATGTTTTTAAATATTTACTCTTTTCTTTATTAAAATAAAGGGAAAGTGCGTTTCTGGTCTAGATACAGATAAAGCAGGACCCGTTAGCAAACATTACCGTTTCAACAAAGGAATTAAATCATTAAAAACGTCGAGACGATATATGATGAATATAACTGATAAGTAAGAAAAATGATCTCTTGTTCCCAATGCACTGGATTTTTATTGCAGGAGACTTCGGAGATATAAAAATAACGTTAATTAACATAACGTCAATTTATTAAGTCCTTATTTCTGACGAATCAACAACCTCGTTATTTTCTCTGAGAGGATATCGTGTAAAAAATAAGATATAGGGAACTATCATTACTTTCAATGTTATTAACCAAAATCAATAATTAAATATAAGGATGTGAGATAAATGATACTAATGAATGTATACGAATGTAAAAGTGTTAAAGTAAATGGAACTTAGTGGGAACGTGAAAAGTGAAAATGATACAAACATAAGTAAAAAGTACAACGAAAAGTATGAAATTGCAACACCCAGTTACAAGTGAAGCATGTACAAATAATACTTAGTGCTATTAGTGAGTAATATTAACACAACATTTCAATTCGTAGTTTAAATTGTTATTCGACATTCATAATTATAGATCAGGCCTGGCCAACCCAAATGGCTTCACAGGCCACTTTGATGGCGCGTAACGTTACAGCGGGCCGCACTTTGTTTAAACATGCTTTTAAAAAATGTAATACAAATACAAAATTAATAAAACTTTATTGTTATACTATGATTCAATATTATTAACTTTTGAGTCTTAATTAATGAGATGTTTGTTTATCCTTTCACAAATATATGTGGATCCAAAAGTACTAACAACTCGTTGTGCAAAATATCTTAAGTTGGAATATCTCTCGGATGTAATATAAGAATTGTAAAAATTAATTTTTGATGTGGCAGCAAAAATTTGTTTCATTTCATTGTTGTACTGTAACGCAATTAACTCCATTTGCAGATTTTCAGGAACACTGTTCACGTCAACATGAAATGGACATGAAAATATTTCAAACATTTTATCATATTTTTCTAATTCTGAGAAACGACTATCAAATGCAATTCTAGGTTTTATTTCATTAGCATATTTCGAGAAATTCTGAGGTTGGCTATTTGGGAAGTTATTTAACAGCGGAAAATATTGAGCATTATTATTTCTAAGTTGGTACTCAAATAACAATAATTTCTTATTAAAAGTTTTGATGAAATTGCAAGCATCGATTATTAAATTATCTTGCCCTTGCAAGTCGTTATTTAGCTGATTAAGATTTTCTGATATATCCACTAAAAACATAAGTCTAACAACCAATACTCATCACTTAATTCAGGAATAGATTCTTGGTTCTCATTCATAAACATATCTATTTCCTCCTGTAAATTATTTATTTTTTTTACATTTTCTGAGACTTAATCATCTAACATTGGTAAAATATACGACATCCCCATATTAAGAAGAGGATTCGCTAAGGAATCCTTGGAATTGCCGGTGGTGAAGAGCATGTGAACGAATGTAATTTACTATCATTATAACTATGTTCATAACGTTTTCCATGGATAATACTCGAACACATAAATTTTGTTGAGGTATCAAACAATTAAAAGTAAAAATATTATTGGTTTTAATGCCTCTGCAATCTAGCTTATCCAGAAGTAATTTTACAATTCCCTAATTTTTACCTACCAAAGCAAGTGTTCCATCCGTTGTTAATCCGGACAGAGCCTCAAATTTTAAGCTATTTTCGGATAAATATTTTTCAATCTCCTGAAGAACATCTTTTCTAGTTGTGTCTTTTAAATTTAAAGGATTTAATGAATCTTTCACATCTCGAAAAAATATCACAATGTGAGATGTGTCCGAGATATCTGTACTTTCATCAAATGCTAAAGAATATGCTTTGAATCGGTTAATTATATCTCGGAAAGTTACTACTATTTCAGCTGAAGTATCATCAACACGACTACATATAGTTTTGGCGTTAAAGATTGATACTTGAAAATAATTTGCTTTTATTGGGCAAAACTTCTTTTATAACTGCTTCCAAACAGTCCTTTACCAGTTCACCATGCAAAAATGGTTTCATTTTCTTTTCAATCAACATGGCAACAGAATAACTTGCTTTGACAATGGTAGATGGTTGTTGTAATAACGAACCAAACATCGTTTGCTGAGTGTTCAACTGCGATTTAAGAGTAGTTAACTTAAAACTTTTTACTTCTTTACTGAAGTTTACATGTTCAATATGTTTTGTCTCATGATGCCTTTTAACGTTATGTTCCTTAAATACAGCTACTGTTTCTTTACAAATTAAATCCATTAATTTTGAGTTCTGCATTGCGAAAAAATAATCTTTTTCCCAGCGATCATTAAATTTCCTGTTCTCATCAACAACTATTCTTTTCTTTCAATTCATCCTGAAGGGTTAAAAATTTTTTCAAATAAATGTTAGTTGGAAATATTAGTATACTAGCAATTACACAGAGCAGCAAAATTTACTTTTTTTAAGTAAATTTAGTATTCTTGTTTTCTAATGATGTATTATAATTATGTAAAAATACCATCTGATGTCTTCAAATGTCACTTTTATTCAACTATCAGCACCACACAAAAAAAACTTAGTAAACACGCCAGTAAGTCAAAAACAGACCTAACACATAAATACAGATTCACTTGAAGTAATAACTCCGTTCATGCAGTGAATAACGAACCGATGACGGACCCAAGGGTGTGCGTAGTGGACAACAGCGCATCGGTTTCTTAAGGCGCAATTCCACTGAGGTAACACTGAACGACATGAGGCATGCTACTTGTTTCCTAGTGGTGCCTGATCATAGGTGTGCGACTACGTGCCACAAAATTCTATAATGTCGCATGCGGAATTTGTCTCCCCCTATCGCATGCGCTTTGTCGTCTATGCGTGTAGCATGCGACTTAAAACGATTCCATTTAGGCAACTATTTCAAGGCAACTTTTCAAGTAGCCCTTTAAAGGTAACTTCAGTTTGGTGCATCATGTCTTTACAAACAGTAGCGGCAGCTGCTTATTTGATAATAGCTTTGAATCGTAAAAAAAAAAGAAGAAAGCCATGGTGGTGGAGAAGAGAACTATATGTTGATGGTCAAGAAACTCAGTAAAATTTATATAAAAAGTTGGTTGCTGACGATGAAGCTTTATTTCGAAATTTTACACAAATGAGTAAAGAAGATTTTGAGTACTTGCTTGAAACAATCTCACCTACTATAAAAAATATGATACCAACTTTCGGGAAGCAATACCACCTCGTGTGAGGTTGTTAGTGACATTGAGATATTTGGCTACGGGTGATAGCTATCCATCACTTATGTATCTGTTTCGGATATCTGAGCCAAGCATTTCTCGAATTATTCCAGAGGTATGCAGAGCTTTGATCGACGTTCTACATGATTTTGTCAGGGTAAGTAAAAATATGAATATATTAAACCATTTTTAAAATTTTTTTTATTTTAAATTTATTAATTTATTAGTATATTAATATATTAATTTTAATTTTTTTTCAGATGCCATGCTCTGAAGACGAGTGGAGAAAGATAGCAAGAGATTTCGAACTTTCCTGGAATTATTCGCATTGTGTTGGAGCTTGTGACGGAAAACACGTTGTCATCCAAAACCCCAAAAATAGTGGCAGTATGTTTTTCAACTACAAAGGAACTTTTAGCACTGTTTTGATGGTCATTGCTGACGCAAATTATAATTTTATTTAAGATAATGTTGGCTGCCAAGGCAGGATATCTTACGGAGGTGTTTTTCGAGAAACGTCATTTTATAAGAAGTTGGCCAAAGGAAAGCTAAAATTACATGACCCAGAACCCCTTCCTGGTAGTAGTAAGTTATCGCCTTATGTAATCTTGACGGATGATGCATTCCCTCTATAGAAACACATCATGAAACCCTTTAGCGGCTACCACGACAAAGGTACTTGTCAACGACTATACAATTATAGGCATTCACGCGCTCGAAGAGTAGTGGAAAATACTTTTGGGTTACTAGCAAGTGTGTTTCGTGTATTTAGAAAACCACTAATATTTAATTTGGAAAACGCTGAAATTGTCACAAATACATGCATTCATCTTCATAACTTTTTGAGAAGGAGTAAAACATCGTGATCAGTACACTGTCCTCAAGGAACTTTAGATATCGAAACGCAATATGGAAATATTATTTCTGGATCATGGAGGGCAGTTGTCCAAGGCGATACTGGTCTGCAGGATTTGCCACGTAGAGCACGAAAGTCAACTTTTGAAGCTAAAGAAGTGAGAAATGAATTTACTAGATATTTTCAATCACATGAAGGACGTGTGCCTTGGCAGGACCATTACGCTTAACTTTTATATGTAATATTCAAATAAATATTTCAATATACTAATAGTAATATAATATATAATTTGCATGTACTTATTTTTATAAAAACTTACCAAATTTTGTATAAAAATTACACAAAAGGTTAAAAACTTAAAGATTAACTTGAAGTTGGAAATTTTTAATGAGCAGAGAACCAGCAATGCTATCAGAAAGTGAATAGCATCAACATAAACTCAAGTACTTGCTACTAGGAGCTAAATTTGGAATAATTAAATCTTGAAAATTTAAAGCTCAGCATCCTACAGTAGATATGTTTTACCTGTAGTGTGAATGAAGACTGTTTAGATTATTTTTTCCATAAAAATTAAGTTTTACCTCTCAAATTGTAATTTAATCATGTTTTACTCTTTTAATATGAAGAAAATAAAATTATAATTCTTACAAGAATGGGAATATCAATCACATATACACTGAAGTGCCACTGAATTAGGGATACCTACCTAGTAACGAGTTAGACCTCCTCTGGCCTTGATAACGGCTGCCACACGACGAGGCATAGATTCAACAAGTTTCTGGAAACGTTCCACGGGAATGGCTTGCCAAATATTGGCTAAAGCTGTCCATAATTCAGTAAGGTTCTTTGGTGCTGTGTGATGGCCTTTCACGCCTTGTTCCAAAACATCCCAAAGATGCTCAATAGGATTTAAGTCTGGGCTTCTAGGTGGCCAATTCATGACAGAGAAGTCAGAGGAATGCTCATCCAACCAGCCAGTAGCCAACCGGGACTTGTGAGAGGTACAGTTGTCTTGCTGGAAAACTCCATTACCGTGCGGATAACAGAACAGCATAAACGGATGGAGGTGATCACCCAGCAACTCTACGTACCGAATTGCATTGAGGGAGGTTGGTACACGCACCAAAGATCCCAAACTGTGCCACGAAAAAACACCCCAGACCATGATTGAGCCACCATGCCCTTGTACAGTTCCAGCCAGGCATGCAGGATCCATGGCTTCATGAGCCTGACGCCATATTCTCATTCTCCCGTCGGTGTTAAGTAGTCGGAATCGAGACTCATCACTCCATGCTACTCGTTTCCAGTCCTCTACACTCCAGTCTCTGTGCTCTCTTGTCCAGGCAAGACGTGCAGCCCGATGGCGAGTATAGAGCAATGGTACTCTCGTAGATCGACGGCTCCCGAAACCCATACGGTGAAGCGAGCGTTGCACAGTCCGTTTACTGACTTTACGACTGGAACCGTCATTAAACTGGGTGGTAATTTGAGCTAATGTTTGGCTTCGCTGGCTACGTACAATACGCCTGAGCCGTCTCTCACCACGCACTGTCAAGGCTAATTGTCCTTTGCAGTTTGCCCGATCGCTAGTTTTTTTCCACCATCCATGTATTCTTGGTATACTCTTGACACTGTCGACCTTGAAAATCCTAGCTGTCTGACGATTTTGGAAATTTAATGGCACATGCGTCGCGCACCTACGATTTGTCCACGACCGAGAGCGTCTAAATCAAGCATTTTACCCATACTGGCAATTCCCACAACTAATTCAGAACAACCACAGTACGCGCTATATATGCAGTTACCACAGTGCCCTCACTTGCGCATACATGATGCGCAGCGCTACACAATTTGCATAGGCTTTGCTATCCCTAATTCAGTGGCACTTCAGTGTAGAAGGGCTGTCATTTAAAAAAAAACAACTTTAGTAGTTGGGCAAACCATAATATAATAATTCCATCTTTACAAAGTTATCTGATATTTATCTTTTCTGTTTTATTTAAAATAATAATTCACTTACCTTAGCAGATTTCTTAAGCAGACGTTAAAACAAAACAACAGAAAAATATGAATATATTAAATAATTTTTTTTATCATACAAATACTTATACAAGATGTATATTATTACCAGATTTCAAGTCACTTTGTCAGAATTACCAATTAATTAGGTATTCAGAAAGTACTGGAAAGACCAAAATATTTTCTGAGTGCTCGGATGTTTCTTCAGATTGAGAAAACGTCGATACGATTGCCTCAGAGGGTATAACAGTGTAACCAGAGTTGCTGTGAAGAGGTGTACTCCAGGGTGTACTATTATGAGTAGGCATATTCTCTGTTCCAGAAGATAGAACAGTGCCACAAGTATTAATTTCCCAGCTGTAAAGAGGTGCACTGGCCCAACTAGTATCATCATATTTGCCCATAGCTGCTTCAAATAATGTATTATTTATTATGTGTTTAACCATTGTTCGTGCTCTAGAGCTTAAATTTCGCAGCTCATTAGCAACATGTTCTCCATATGTTGAGCAATCATCTCTTTGACACGCATTTTTCAAAATAGTATATGCCTCCTCTTCGCGATCCGAAGGAGATAAACCCTTCCGTTTCTTTTTGGGGGCTATATATATTTCACTTTTCTCTTCACAGCCATTTCTGTTGCGTTTATTACTCCCTCCATGTAGCTTTCCAGACTCATTGAATTCTACTTTATATTGATTGTCTTGGCTGCTTTATTGTTCTTCCTCCTGCAATTACAAAATGCAATTACTAGATAAATATATTAATTTTAAATTTCCTGGAATTATCCGAATTGGAATTTCCTGGAATTATCCGCCTATTTTTGCTTAATATATTTATACATAGTATATTTATACATATATATAGCATCATTATATAATTTATGTACATTAAATTGAAATACACGTGCAAAAATATTTTGCACGTGAGAAATTTGTAAGATTTTGTAATCGGATTTTCTTTAGTTTGTATATTTTATTTTTGCTTAATATATTTATACATAGCATATTTATACATATATATATAGCATAATATATAATATATGTACATTAAATTGAAATACACATGAAAAATTTTTTGCACGTGAGTAATTTGTATGATTTTTTAATCTGATTTTCTTTAGTTTATATATTTTATTTCTGCTTAATATATTTATACATAGCATATTTATACATATATATATATAGCATAATATATAATATATGTACATTAAATTGAAATACACATGCAAAAATTTTTTGCACGCGAGTAATTTGTATGATTTTTTAATTTGATTTTCTTTAGTTTATATATTTTATTTTTGCTTAATATATTTATACATAGCATAATACATAAATATGTAATATATTTATATTAAAGTGAAATAGATTTAATTATTTTCAATTGAACATTTTTAATTATAACATCGGATTGGAAAACATCTAATACCCTGTAAAAATTTCTAATATTTTAACAAGGTTATGTACCCTTTTTTATTGGAACTGTTCAGTAATTTACCGTCAAGCTTTGACGGGTACTATCTAGTATACCAATAGTAATAAAAAATATAATTTGTATGTACTTATTTTTATAAAAACTCGCCTCAAAGTCCTCGTCATCACTGACAGCAGTTGACTGTGTTGATTTAGGTACATCGACGTCCACTAAAAACTTAAAAGATCAAATGCAAACCATTGCTTTTTTTTGCTGGGAGATGAGCCACTCTTTTTTGATTGCAGTTTTTTTCGCTCACGATGAAATGCTGTACGCAAATTCTTAAATTTTCTTTTTCACCTCAACCACCGTACAATTGTTTTTACTAGCTAACTGCTTTGACTTATCATTCTTTAGTCTAATATCTTTATAATCACTACTTTTGTTGTTCCATAATTTGGGTGAATTATGGTAATCTTACATAGCATAATACATATGACGTCATTTATTCAGTATCAATAAAGGACGTGGTTTTTTTAATATTCCATTCCATGTCGCACGCTACAAGCCGCACTGATCCGCTGACTGTTGGATAACGGCAACACTGTTCAACATATTGAAAATGGCGAAAGGTGACGCATGCGCGCGGGCAACAACAATCAACTTGTAGCATGCGGCAGGGAGACTTTTTTTTGTTGCTTCGTGTTGCTTCAGTGGAAAGACTGTGTGTAGCATGCGTCAATGCCGCATGCTACTTGTTGCCTAAAAGTTGCCTCAGTGGAATTGCGCCTACGGACAACCCCCTGCTGGCCGCTCGACATCATTCCACTCTCTTTTACTAAGAGCAAAAATGTCTGGATTGGGTCTTTATTGCATAACTGCATTTAAATTATATATGAACGTTACCTATGGTTGCCTCACGAAACCAATTCTTTCAGTAACATTTGGAATTCGTGCACTTCCGCGTTATAACAATGACACGTGCAAATTTTCAATTATTTAATTTTTTTGTATAGATACAACGAGAAGCAAAAGTTTCAATAGAAATATAAAATCGGCCGGCGGACCGCACAATTTAACGTGACGGGCCGCGTGTTGGACAGGCCTGTTATAGATCATGAATGTCGTACGTATGAAATAGGCATTTTTCAATGGTAGTTGTTATATCTGATTCGTTATCACAATTCACGATTTGCGTAAGTATGAAATGATAATTTTTAATGGATGTCTAATTCAATTTTCTTCAATCTTTTTGAAAATTATTTGTTTAAGAATCCTGATTTTCTGATACGTATGGGATGGGAATGTAAGACTGATTTATGTAAGGGTCTTCGGTGTTTCTGTTTGTGGGTTTTCAGTATTTAAAACAGATACGGCAGTATAAAGGATGACATATCCCCAGACATGAGATGAAATATTCTGAAACTGAAATGACTTGTAAAAATTATTTAAATGCATCTTTTAAAAAACAGCGAATAAAAATATTAGGTGTTCTCAATACCCCAGGGTATTTATTTTATCCAAAATGCACACTGGCTATAGACATAGATAACAGTGCCTTTCTTTTACTTTTATTTTAAATACCTCTGCCTTCTTCCTAATTTAAAGAGACTTTTAAACCCCTAAAGTGTTGTAAAACTGATTATTTTTGGGACCATTTTCAAAAAAAATTTAATATTAGAAATGGCCATGAAACGGCCTGCGAATGACACGATGTACCTTTCATTCGATTGAGAATATAGTGTTGACGTTTGCATAAAGAACTGTATTTCTGAAAACCTTTATTTGCCTTACATTTTATGACTAAATATACTCGCATACCGGGACGGTCTTTGGAATTTTGCTGCCCCCTCTCCCTAAAAAACTCTTAATGACGTCTTAAAAGCCTTGATGTTAGGCTTCAACAAGTCTGATCATTAATTCTAAACAGAAGAAGCTAATGTAAATTCCTAAGTTAATGAAAAATGATCATAAGCTATGATTTTTACAGAAAGTGGGATGCATTTAACACTTTAACGGTCAAACTTTGTTCCGAAAATGGGTTTCTATACGGGTAATTAAAATCAAGCGATGATGGGAATACACGTCGAACCCTGTGTAAATGCATCGACCGTAAAGTTCAGTTATAACAAAGTGACAAAATTTTGAAAAAATAAATAAATCTATTGCTCCAAAATCCATTGACATTACAAACACTAACATCACAGCCTAAAAAATATCGTTTTTAGATACCACGATAAATTCATGAGCGTAGGAAAAAAAATAGCAATTTGCAGTACGATAATATTTTAAATAAAAAAAGTCAAACAGACGACAAATTAGGAGAGCGTTGCGAGTTATTTTGTAAAAGTTTTTCCTATAGTTTTCATTATCATCAGGGTAAAATTCGGCCCACTTTGTACAGTTTTCGCGAGACATGCTTTAAGTTGAGTGAAATGGTATTATATGCCTTTCATACAAAATTATTTTCTTTAAAAAATGCAAAATATAATTGATCGTTACATTTCTTTATAATCATAACAGATATTTGTTATTAGATAACAGATAATTGTCACCTCGATTACCGTTAATGCAATACTGAAATACGAACATGGTAGTCAAATTATTTTTTATCAGCAGTACAATCAAAACGTGTTTTCGTTATCTATTCAAACACTGGTTCACACTCATTTTAAGTCATTTAAAAAAAGGTTTGTGATATCTGTAATAAAGTATGGATAATGGAATCCATATTTTCAATATGTCGAGCAAAAACCAGTTAAGTTTTGTTAATTGCTGCACTCTTAACATGTGTGGTGAATTCTCTTCAAAGTCAGGGTTTGTGTTTGAGAGGTATCAGCTTCAAGTGAGGCTGTGAAAGAAAATATTGCTCACTAGGAGATCCAGAAATGTCCACTTAATAAAACCAAGAAAAGCTGTATTCATAAGATATGTTCAAATCTTATGTATATGCTAAATGTATCGGGAAAAGTTAAATCGATTCATGAGTGGATTTTAATTTTATTTCTGCATATTAAAATTGTAAATCTTCTCTTGCCATTGCAGCATCTCACTAGATAAGGAAGTTTTGTCTAACATACTTCGAACATAATGAAGGAAGTAGACACAAAATATATCGGTGACAAACAGTGAAAATTGGTAAAGTATCATAAAAAGGGGAACACAGAAATAATATTGCCAAACATAATCTCAAAGATGCGCAAACTATTGAGGAACAGGTGTCGTGTTATATAAATTCGATTTTTCTTACGTTACTTGTCGCAATTTATCATGAAAATGCGAACGCTAATTCGAGTTTTTAAAACGAGTTTAACTATGGTTCATTCTCGTTTTACACGATCCATTAAACTAAAGCAGCTACGCTTGGTTTGATAAAAAATATATTTATTTTTAAACGTTGAACAGTTTAATTTAGCGATTTAATGGTTGATGGTAAAAAGTTCATTTGTGAAAAGAAACATTTTTTTAAAAAGTTTCAAAATTGCGAAATAAAGAGACTCTCTGCTTAAATATTACTAAAATTACAATTTTTAACTAAATTTAAAGCAAACTGCTAAAATGTATAACAAAATACCTTTAACTATAATAAGAGTATACAGTTATTTTTCAAGACTGTAATATTTCCGCATGTCTGGCTCAAAGAAAAGAGGATAGTTATTCTGTAAGGCTTCCAGACACCTGGGAGATTATACGACTTTCCTAGTCGTCGTAAACTTACATGTTTTTTCCCATTTTCTAACCTTTGCTGTCAAAATGTTTTAAATTCTATTAGTGATTTCAAGAATATAGATTAGTATTAATATTTATGTATTCTATTTAAGCCATTCTCCAGTACTAAGTTGATATGATATTTAATGTATTGTTGGGTTTTTTCTTAATAAAGCATTGCATTTTTTTAATATTTTTATTGATTCAAATCAATAAAATTGTACAAGAATTATACGCAATAAAGTATAATTATTGACGTAAAATACTAATAGACCATTTTGTATTTTTTTTTCTTCACCGGCTTCAAACTGCTTATTCCATCGTGGTCCAGAGTCTCTCAAATAATTCTAACGTTCTTCTTCAACTGAGTGGAAATTTCCACTGTAAGTGGTAACAATGCTTATTTCCATTCTGTTTGGGATATTTATTATATGAGACATGTTGGGAAATGATGTTGTTAAATTACTTTAAGGTGGATACATACACCTATCAAATATATTTCCACTATAAATAAATCTCATATTGAAAATTTAACCATTTGACACCTTTTGTATCTCCCACCCTAGTACCGCCTTCAAAATGACTTTTACTCATTCTGGTTTTTATCCCTTGTTAATGATATTTTCACTTAAATTTTAAATTATTGAAGGAATACCTAAGCGTTGAACATCTATTTGATATTCTTTCTAAAAACTTTTATTGTGTTATAATTATTCAACAAAAATATTAGGACTATCTATATGTAAATATAACATCAAACAGATTATTAGAAACCTAGGCATTTCATTCCCTAATAAATTAAGTTGTTATTAGTTTAATTTTGGAGTATAATGAATTCAACCTAATATATAACTCTAGATTTTTTTCATGGAAGGAAAGACATTAGAGATAAATTTACTACCATTACAAAATATATTACATTTTCTGAATTTAGACTTCCAATCTACTTTTTTTTAAATGATAACACACGATTGGGCATAATTCTTTGTACCTCTTCCGTGATTTGTCACAGTTTTTTAGTATAACAGTCAAAGACACCGAAGAAACCCGAAAAAAAAAACTTTAAATCAGTAGCAAATAGCATCGTAACATAATATGTAACACATAAATCATGCAATCACTTCTATAGCAGGTAGAATTTTTTGAAAGAATTATCATAGATATTTTTCTGTACGAATGCAATCCATACATTTTTTTCTCGATTTGAAACATCATAAAATTACTAGAAAGGGAATCAACTATAATTGTCGTTCTTTAATCAAAAGATTAAAGGTAGTTTCTGAAAGAATTACGTTAGTCTGAGTAAACCAATTTGCCTTTTCATAGAAAAATGATGTATTCATTGAAACGAATACTCGATGCAAAATACTCTGGGGATTGATTTAGCCAATTAAGTTTTTACTGTTACATTCTAAACGAATATAAAATGGACTTTTTGCGATTTTTCGATTATATATATATATATATATATATATATATATATATATATATATATATATATATATATATATATATATATATATATATATATATATATATATATATATATATATATATATAACTGTAATAAAACTAATAAGCTTTTCACGTTTGAATAAAATTGTGCGTTAAAGAAAAAGTTTTTAATTCCTAAACACAAATTGTAAAACAAATGCCATGGGAGGAATAAAAAATACAAGAATAATAAATAAATCTAAACTTAATTCATCGATACAAGTAAAAAAAGGCAAAGTCTTAATCAGGAGATTTTTTTAATCTCTAAGCTTTAAGGTTATTGTAAGGTTCATCTAAGCTATCGTTAAAGAATGAGACATTTTAAAGCCCATTTAATTTTCCCTGACATTTGCATTGTTTAAATTAGAGTCAAATCAACAAGAGATACAAATCAACTGAGAAAGGACTCCATCTCTGGAGTCCTTTCTCAGTTGATTTGTATTGTATACCCGTGACGTATGTGTTAAAATTTAATTTAAAAAAGCATAAAAAATATGCAGGAAAATTAAAAGGATTGCTCAGTGAGGAAAATCTATAAAAAGTTAAGAACTAGACGGTACCAAAAGAAATGCATGTAACTAAAAAATATATATTTCAGGTAGTCTCTTCTAACGAAACTACCGTGGGTTATTAACATAGGATTACTAATCGTTGTTTACCTCTTTTTTTCTTGTCGCATTTTGGTACTTTTCTGTTTAACTGTTTACTGCTTTTGGGAATTGGCATTCTGCAAAAATTATAACTCGCGACGCAAGACGGACTCTGATTTGTTATTCTTTCCGAAGGACTGTTATTGAGGAACGTAGTCCTACATTAAATTAAATAAATGTTTCTACTTCATAAATAAATTTTTAAAAATATTCTATAAGATAACAACAAATTGCTTCGGAACTGGGAAGATGATTGAATAGTATTATAAAGATAATGGGTTGATGTTTAAAATACTAGAGGGAGATAAACGTTGTTTTAACTCAAAATTTGCCAATCAAGGTGCGTAAATACCCAAAAAAACGAGAAATACTATATAATATCACTTATAATATTTATATTAAATTGTGATGGCTCTTTTCATTAATATCGTTCGATTAGTTTCTCATTGTACTAATATATTTAGGATTTCTTTTTTCTGAATCTGCGTAAAATCGATCCATACGGATGGATAAGCTGATTGTTTGGATCGAAGCCCTAATGTTGAGCAATAGCAGGCATGAAGTAATGCTCTGCATTTTTAGAGTCCTAGTGCTTTGACCGAAACGCCCCATCTTCCTATCTAAAGAAAGAATAATTTATTTTAATTTAGTTCCGTTGATTTAAAAAACAACAATTTTGTCCTTGCCAGTATATTAAGAAACCCCAATGTTAGCAAATATTCCCGGTAAGAGCCGATTTCTTTCAATTTTTGAAATCTCGACTATGTATTCCCCTTCTATTTTTAAACCCACATATCACCTACCTCAAACTTTTTTACGCTCATTACATACTGTCAGTTCATTAAGAATATGTCGATGGCTTTTTTGCAATAGGACGTAAACCCCAAAAAAGGAAATGTTAAGGAAAGAGGAAAAACGTCTGAAATATATATATATATATATATATATATATAGAGAGAGAGAGAGAGAGAGATGAGTTGAGTAATTGATGAGTGAGTAAGTAAGCAAATAGACCCCCATTAATTACATTTTGTTAATGATATGTGTCATGTTATTAAGCTACTTACTTATAGATTTTGGGGAATTAATAATGTGCAAATTAGTAATTTGAGTCTTATAAGAATAAACTGTAGTATCAGCCGTTATAAGTCATATTGTGAACCAAGTGAATACTCGATTCCTATTTGGTACAGGCTTATGAAGTATTGTAAGGAAGCGGAGAATGCTAATTCATATGAGTGGTACCGATAATGAAATTTTTTTTAAAAAATATGGGTTACGACAAATAAGCCATAGATATATGCAAGATCTAGGCTTCTAATGAGAAGTGAAATGTATTGATATGTATTTTTCTTGGAGATATTTTATGAGTATTTCATGACATTTCAGAAATATCCCTCAAACAGTAGGCCTTAGTGTATTGTTATTTATTTAAAACTGTTTCTTATAGAAAATAAGCCCTATTTAAAAGAATGAAATTATTTATTAAAATTATTAGTATATAGTTATTACGGTTATTTACAGCTTTTTACTTAAATCTGTCTCTAATGCCATATAATTGAAGTGCTATTTAGAAAAATTTAAATTGACTCAAACTTTTAACCTCTGTAAGTTTAATGTTATAGCAGTACAATATATACAAATTTCTGTTTGTCAGAGTTGTATTTTGTATATCATTAGGGATACTTCACTACAACTCAAGTTGATCAATAAGCTGAGAAAGATTCAAAACCATTCTATAGGGAATAAATAAATTTCTTTCTTATTGAAAAAAATTATCCAAGTGTCAAACTCCCGCTATAGAAACCAGCATTTTATTTCAAATTCAAATTCTCTATTTATTAAATTCCCCAAGGAAATTATATTTCCTTTTCTCCTGTAATGTTTTTCCTCATGAATATTTTAAGATTTATGATGCTGTAAAAGTATTAATATTAATATTTATGAATTGGAGGTCAAATGATCTGAAAATCGACTAAATTTTAGCACTCGTACGAGACATAAAATCAATATTTATAGCTATTCGACGGTCTGTTTAAATGAGCTGAATTGTTGAGCAAAGAAAACATAACCCTACTTTTATATTTACATACCAATAAGAGTAAATTTTGTGAGAGAAATCTCAATATAATCAACGCATTTTCTAATAGATGTTAACAACAAAAATATGCGTAAAATTAATTATGGTACACTATGAAGTGATACACTATGTAACACCATGTTACGCTATGGAATGTTACATCATTTCCGTTAAAATTATGTGTATTATGTCATAAAATGAATTTTAACATATTATTTCATGAAAATGCTTATGCGTAAGGCGTAATACACTTCTAACGACTGTATATTAAGACCGAAATTCAAACCCGTGTGTATTATTCTTCAGTTAATCGACTCGGCAATCCCGACAGTAGAAGAAAGTTAGGTCCTTAGAACTATCCCTTACTTTTTAAAGCCAAAGACACTGAATTGATGACCAAAGAAAACATAACCCTACTTTTATATTTACATACCAAGAATAGTAAACTTTGTAAGAGAAATCTAAATATAATCATCGCATCTTCTAATAGATTTTAACTACAAAAATATGTGCAAAATTAATTATGGTACACTATGTAGTGATACACTATGTAACACCACGTTACACTATGGAATGTTACATCGTTTCCGTTAAAAATGTGTGTTTTATGTCATAAAATGAATTTTAAGATATTATTTCATGAAAATACTAATCCATATGGCGTAATACACTTCTAATGACCGTATATTAAGACCGAAATTCAAAACCGTGTGTATTATTCTTCAGTTAATCGACTCGGCAATCCCGGCAGTAGAAGAAAGTTAGGTCCTTAGAACTAACCCTTACTTTTTAAAGCCAAAGACACATGAATGCTAGTTATGCATTGTATAAAATCCTGCTGAATATAATAAGAATTAAATACTGTAAAATATTGTTCAAAATCTTCCGTTCGCGAATGATTCCTGGGAATCGTTCCTTCTAAAGAAAAAACATGGAGGCTCACCTGAAAATAAGTACGTTTACCAAACTTTCCAAATTAAAAAATAAAATTCAGTAGTATTTAAGCCAAAACTAGTTGGTACCCGTCAAAACATGACGGCTAGATAGTAAATAAATGCACTAATACACAAATTATACTCAACACATCATTGCCAAATGCAGTGGCGTAGCGACTGGAGCGCAAGGGGATCTATCATGCTCCGGGCGCCAAATGGTCCTTTTAACTAATTCTACATATTATATTGCTATATGTTTTTCGGAGGGCACCAAAAAGGTATCGTGCCTCGGGCGCCAGTTATGCTCGCTACATCACTGGTCAAATGTTGAAAATCATAGAAATGCGCAGAAACAACTTAATGTGTTTAATCGGCCTCATGCTTAGTATCTAAAGCTAGATTTAAAAATGTCACTGAGCATGCGCAGAAAGTATTTTAATTGCAAATTATCGCTAATTAAATAACGCGAAATATACAATTTCCATCAGGTTCAATCTTACATTTCACAAACATAATTATCATAAAAAGAAAAATGGCAGAGAGAGAGACTCCTCGGAATAAACGTGTTTATCATTAAAACATGTCACTGAGCATGCGCAGAAATAGTTTCTAAAACCAGATTTAAACATGCCCCCGAGCATGCGCAGAAATCAATTTTTAACTGTAAATTATCGCTAATTAATAGAAATGGTGGTTACAAAAACCAAATTTGACGAATCTACAGATTACAATCTTTCGTTTAAGACGAAAATAAAGTAAATGGATAAAGTAGTTTTCTCTCAAGGACTGCCCAAAAAGTCGGCTTAGAAACTTAAATATATAGATTGTAACATATTTTCTGAATAACAGCGGTGTAAAATTCCTGCAATCAAAAGTATTTCCAAGTAAATGTAATTAGATATTTCAAATTATAACACTGAGCTGCAAATACTTCGCAATCTAATGTCGCTAACTGTATTAACAGGTCAATATTCTTTACCCTATTCCTGGTGCTTTACTTGACTTGCTGAATAGGACATCCCACTGAACAGTACTGGAAAAATTAGAAGTCCACAAATTAATTAACATGGATATACAATCACAAAATAACAAGAAGAAGATAATTAACTGTAAATTAGCCCAGTGAAATGACAAGCATAGTATGCATGTTTCCTTTACTTTTTAAACAATAATAGCACGAAAAAATCTTAACTATTTCAATATAGTTTAATTAATGATAATAAAACAATAAACTGTTCGTCACAGAACACCAGAAAGTAAATCAGATGGTTTATATTATACTTTTGTTACCTCTAATGGGACAAAATATCATTGCGTGAAAAAATGGAGCAAAATAAGGATTTTTGAAACTACGTCGGAGGATAACAATTTCATGTTATTCATTTTTAAAGAATTGAATAAAGTACCAAAATTTTAACATATAAAATTTAGATTTATTGGAGGTTATGAATATATGAATAAATTTGCTGTTTTTCATAATAACATAGATTTTAATCTACAATGTGTCAGATTCAGTGATGTCTTGATAAGCATCAGCTCTAGTCTCTATATATCGTAGGAATAAATCATGCAAAATGTACCGCAGGCATTTAGAGTATTGCTATGTATAAAATGAAAATTGGGTTAAGAAGCAGTAAATTTTAAAATGTTTCTCACAAGCCGTACAAATTTAAGGTATTTTACACATTTTGATCGTTAAAGTGTTGCTGTAAACATAATGCCATGAATAAATTTTAATACGGAGCAGTAGATTGTTAAAATAGTGTTAAAAATAAATTTATAAATGCATAAAGATTATTTAAGTATATATATATATATATATATATATATATATATATCATATAAGCCCACCATAGAATTTTTTTATCATTCTGTGCAAGTTCAAGTTGATACAATATTACACGTGAAAATATAATAATGGGAAGAATATCTTATCAGGTAGATATAACAACTAGGTTAGGGACATAAAATATGGATAGATATCAAAAGCTATTGACTTGTGTAAGCTGACTGAAACTACATTACATGAAAGTTAGTATAGAATATTTTCCAGTAGCATACTTTGAAGATATCCGTTTGTTTAGTGTCATGTATATTGAAAGGATTTGAAAGGAGAAAACTGTCATCAATAATGGTCCCTCCCGTCATGTAAGAATGTAATTGAGTACTACCAAGTTCCCTCAAAAATGCATAAAACTTTAAGTGCGAATTCTGCACATGAATTTTTAGATTGTAAAAGCATTTTTTGTAAAGGACACTAAAAAGTTAAAATATGGTGAATAATTGAAATCAAAGTGTACAAGTTTCTGCTTGAATTAATATCCATGTGTATGTTTATCTATTTGAGACAATCAAATATCTTGCGTTTGTGACTTTCAACGCACTGAACACCACCATCTGCTACGTAACGTAAAGTTTCACTTGTATTCTTTTGATCTAGATCACCAGTTGATAATTCGTGGATAAGTTAGGATGCAATTGTTGGAGGAATTTTTTCCTGTAACGACAGTTGAACAGACCGTTTCCAGCGATGTACAAATCCATATCAGACCACAGAGTTTCACTCAATATTAAGTACGTACAATGAAAATTTTACTATTTCTTAATGATGAAACGATTCTTTTGTGAACATAGGCGTAGCGTGCTACAAACTTTTTTTTAGGGAGGGGGGGGGGGGACACGAATTTAATTCAGTTAGGATCCTCCTCAACACTTCGACTGCCGAACGGTGCTTCAAATAGGAAATGTTATGATTTTTATGAAATTGAATAACAATAGAATTGATGTTTGAGTAGTATTCAAAAGTTATACAATGAGAAAAATAAATATAATATAAATAAACGAGAGAAAAATTATAGCATCGAATTTTTGTTATGAATCACATCATTGTTAAAATCTACGTTAAGGCTAAAGATATAATCGGAATCTTCAATTTCACAGTTTGAAAAGAGGGAAAAAAACAAACTTTCCTAAAAGCTTTCTACAATTTTCCGATTTTAACTGAACTTCTATTAACGTTTTAATTTATTTTAAGTTCAGTTGGGGGAGGGGGGCGCTACGCTTATATTTTTTAATCCAATTACAGTCGACACGTAGAATTTAGTAATCACTTCTCCTAAAATTGGTTCCTGAATAAGCCACAGTAAGCAAAAAAATTAGACTAAACAAGCACTTTAAATATCATATTAGTTCGAAATTCTCAATTTATAATATATATATATATATACATACACACACACAGTGTAACTTGTTGAAAATACTTGTTTTACCCTAAAATTCTAGAGTTTTTTTGTTAAAATCTTGTTGAAAATTGTTTATCCTAGGATTGTTATGATTATTAGAATCAAATTATTATTTGAATTAAGTGTTAATAAACTCTAACAAAGAAATTTGATTGTGGAAGAAGGTACAATGAGGCGATGACAAAACGAGAACGTGTTTTAACAGTGCGATTGAACATTAATTTATGTCCCCGGACAACAAGCGTTGGTTATACAGAGACATTAATTCATGTATCCAGTTCTAAATGTGTTAAGCAGAGCTCCCAAGGAGAAAAATCTAATAAACGAAGATTGCATCCTAAAAAATCCCCAGCTTTATAAGATAATCTTTTTATTACAGATTGTAATATATATATATATATATATATATATTGTATATTTATATATATATATATATATATATATATATATATATATATATATATATATATATATATATATATATATATTGTATATTTATATATATATATATATATATATATATATATTGTATATTTATATATATATATATATATATATATATATATATATATATATATATATATATATATATATATATATGGTATCACACGCATCATTTTCTGAGACTACACTAAATTAAATTAATCTTATTTTATTCTTAAACATTATCCATTTCGTCATTCACTTCCAAATTAATTTTCTAAAGCTAATTTTATTTTGCTGACGCGTGCTTCCTTTCGTCTGTAACATTCCCTTTCTGTTACGTATTTTACCAGTTATGGTTTAAGTTTCCAGGTTTGACAATTTTGACGATATCTCTTCATTACCTGCTTTTCCATCATACGATCGTTTATGGTTTCAGTTTTGAGAGAATTTGTGTCTTTTGTTGTGATTCTATTAACTTTTGAAAAAAAGCTCTCTCTACGCATGTAGATGAGTGATATGAAATAGTTAAAATTGCCTTTAAGTGTGATAAGATTTGATATTTGGGATTAATGAATGCATCTTTGATATTACGTAAAAAATACCACAATTCTTATGTTTTAGTATGTGTTTGTAAGATGGAGGTATATCACTATTCAGTCGAAATGGTCTTTACTTGTATCCCTTTACGTTCATCGATTCCTTTTACATTAAAATACATACTTAAGTGATTGCTCGCTGTATTGTTTTTTATTAAACAGTTTTTTGTAGCTAAACTATGCTTTTTATAAGAAATTAATGTTAATTTTGACTTATGGAGGAAAAACCTAGATTTTGAGATATCTTCGTAAAATAACGGACACACCTATTGGGTTACTGAAAACCCCATACCTGGGTTTAAAATCCCAGGTCTGGGAGCTTGGTGTTAAGTTATATCTCTGTAGTTCTATTTAACTTCCCATGTTGTTTACTTCAAAGAAGAAATTAAAAGCATCAAATATAGTTTCAATTTAAATTATCAGGGTAAATAAATGTTTCTTTTTCCTATCCTCCTACTCACATCTTTTTTTATCGTATTGTGCCATTAGACCTCTTTTCTTCCTGAGTGTGGCTTCCTTTTCGACAATCAATTTTTCTCGTGGGTGGTTCAAATTTCACGTTAAATGCACGATTGGAATGAATAAATGACTGATAAATAACAAATTTCCCGGTATTTATGGATGCCAAATATTTTCAAAGGCGGATACTGAGTTCCGTGTTTGTATTTTTAAATAAAAGCATATTATACGCATCTGTGCTGATTATGATCAATTTGTTTTTCCAAATTTAGGGCTTCTTTAAATTAGGGGCTCGACATGTGAAGTACTGTCCGACCACGGAAGCAAGGTCCCTGGAAGCTGTTGCGCATGCTCGAGAAAAGCTAGTCTACTTAGAAAATAGGGGAAAGCGTCATATTTTCGGATGTGCTTGTTTATGAAATACGGAATGCATTTCAGACTGCTTTTTGTCCGCAATTTTAAAGTTATTTTTTAAAACTTTACTTTTGATCAAATATGTGAATAATAATTTCAAAATAATAAAATGAAAGAAGCAAATCTATTTAAAAAATAGGAGTTTTATCGGAGTGGATATTTTCGGATTACATCACAATCAAAATTATCTAAAGCTACGTTTTCGGTGGTTCTTTTTTTCTGACGTTTCCTCGGAGATTCAAATTTTCGAGTTTCTTCACCCTTTGCTTCTCTACGTATTCTTTTTACACTGGAGATTGATATCCCGGTCATTTTACTAGCTCTCTTTGGAGATTGCGAAACTTGAACAATAACATTTCCTTCTAGTGCTTCTGTATTACACAATTTAATTACATTGTGTATTATACGTTTACAATCACTACGGAACGACTTATTCCGAGCAGTCGTGTTGGGTAAAGGATGCATTAATTTTAATATAATAATCAAAATAACAGACGAGGAAAAAGCAAGCAAGCGCAGTTAGTAACTGATTCTAAAGAATGTCGAGAGAATACGAGACTTTCCCCTCTCTCCTTCCTAAGCAGCCTTACCTACAGCGTGAATAGAATCGTCTTGGCACTATGCCAACCGTGATTCTTTGTACTGTGGTCGGACGGTACCATCCTACATGAAAAACGCTGAAAATGTATGTTTTTGCTTTGTGCGACCATTTGGCAGGATTTTTACATTTTGTCATCACCTTGCTACCTAAATGTTGTACCGTATTTATGATAAGCAATGGGTCTTCCCGTAGTGAGCTCGATGATTGCAGTTTGTTAGTGAACAGTAAAAATTTAGAAAACAATCCGCATTAAGAATTTGTTCCTTTCCATCGATTATTATATGCTGAAAAGCCCATAACAAGGTCGAAACTAGGTTCAAGGCTGCCTGTACACTGGAGAAGTATCTTTTTCAATGCCAATTAGTAAATTCATTGTCAGTATAATTTTCAGAGGCATTTTACTTAAAGAAAAAGAAGCGTCATACTTTTTAAGGAAGATAATCATACTTTTAGATCAGAGAATCACAAAGTATGGAAAAATTAACTGAATGAATTGATTTTATCGGATATTTAGAGTGCAAAATAAATAGCTTATTCCGAAATTTTTTTTGAAAATACATATACCCCACTATAATATATTCTTAGTTTCCTAACAGTCTAAATCTCTAAGGTTTCTAAGGTCTTAATTTCCTCTTGCTTATCTTTCCATGACTCATTTTTCATTACCCGTATTAGTATTCTGGATTAAAAAAAAATTAAAAAATTAAAGTTCTCTTCCGGCATGTTTTTGTCTTTTAGTAACTGATAAAGGGAGTATTATTATTCGTGTCGTAGTCAAACATATTGCGTAACAGTCGGCAGGTTTTGAGTTATTCAAGCAAGAAGCAAGTAATTTAAATATTTCTAAGCCAATGTAAACCTTCCATAAATACATAAAAGTGCTAATTTCCTTCCATCTTCAAAGGCAAAAAGTTAAATCAACAACTGTATATTTAATTCTGAGAAGTTAAATTTTAGTTACTAATAGAGACTTTTATATTTGTCTACCGTAAAAACTAAAAACTGGTCTTTTTAATTTCCGAATCGAACAAGGTAATATATTATTACTGGGTAGAAGTACGATTTTTCTACAGGTTTTTCTCTTAGTATTTATTATTAATATAATTTTACATTCTTTCTCAATATGTTTTTTTTTGTTTAAGCATTAGAAAAAGAGACTTCTTGTATAGAATAGGACATGTTGTATATCTACTGTATTAAATCCCATGAAATGATTATGTTTAATTTTCATAAAATAAGTGCCGTTGTCTTTTGTAAAAGCATAACAAATTGAAATTCTATATATTCGTAAATTCTATATATTCGTAATAGCATTTAAAATTTTCGATCTTTAAAGAAAGAAACTTATGACTTTTTATATTGTTTGGACTTTTTCTTAATATTGCCAAATTGAATAAAAGGGAAACAACATTTTCTCAACAAAATGGAAAGGAAAGCTTAAAGAAAAATATTACAATTTTAGAGGTGTCAAGGAAACGAATTAGGATTTATCTCCTTCCTTGGTAGTAATCTTTAGAAAGATCAGGGCCTATCCATATTACACAGAACAGCGTATTGAAATATAAATTAAAGAACCAGATAATAGCAATGGAAAGAGAGTAAAACGAAAGCTTTATCCTCTGCATCAAATGGAGTGAAAACAGCCCCAAATCCAGAATTAACAAGAAAATATCCCGAAGTGCAACAAAAAGATTAAGAAAAAATCTAGATCCGGAGAATCGTAACGAAATGAATCCCAAGATTTTCCGGAGATGTTAGAAAGTATTTGCAACGATGATTGTCACAATGTAAAGATTTAAACGAAATCGAGATTAGCCAAATCTTAAAAAAAGAAAAATAGTATTCATAGACCCAAAGCTTGCAATACCCAAAGCTTGCAACAAAAACTATTTGTTACATATGAAATTTTTATTTATCGGAACATTGGAGAGTTATTTTTAGTCATTTTAACCTGGAATGACTATAGATTAAATTAAATGACAGAACTAGCCTGTTAACAGTAAATTTAAAGATTCCTGGTGATTGAATGCGCGATGTCCAATGCATTGGATATAGCTTTTGTAACAGTGAAGATATTTTTCCAAGTAAAATATCTATTTTTCTTTAATACAAAGATTATTTGAGTAGTAGGTTAAACAAAATATGTTCTTATGATATCTATTTTGCTTTCGCGTAAGAGAGGTTTAACATTTTAGACATTTTTCTTCCATATTCTATAGATAAAATGTTTAATAGCCCATCAAAAAAACTTCTGCAATAAATTATATGCGAGACCTAAAGTTTATTTTTTAAAAGAAATTTTAACAAAATCAAAAAATGCGTACCACACCATACAACTTAATATACAATATGAATTTTTAATTTACTTGCTCATTAATGTAGTAATGTGTGTTTTTATATGGGTTGTAAATATATATAATGTGAGTTCAGCCTTTACGCAACGTATATAATATCACAACTTTCTTCAGATCTTGTGAATCTAAGTGCTCAATTATTGACATAAAGTTCAAAAAGTACTATGATTCCCTTCTTCAGTTATAAGTTTGATTGGTAAAGTAAGATAGCTTGTCGCAGCTATCTTTATTTGCTACAGCATTCATGGCTCATCGGAAAGCAATAGCTTAAGCAACAGAGCAGAAAATAATATGTTCACGCATCTCCTTCATATTTCGACTAAAACATTATATCGGTACGATTATTACTGGATTTCCCTCTTACTTCCATTTTCTTCCTGAGGCAGGGAATAGAATTTATAGGAAAATTTGGGTACGGCAGGGATGGTTTATTGCATTTCTTCATACGCAAATTGTAAGAAATATTTCGGAATCTGGCCATAGAAGCGTGGGTATCGAATATAAAGACAAAATCCAGGAAAATGTACAGAGAAGAGTAATTTGGAGAATTGTTTGAGATTCAACTGGAATGTGATTTTTTTACATTATTGTTTACAATCAGCCGCCTGACAAGCGACTACTGGCAATGCATTTAAAAGATATTTTCTAGACTTATCTATTCTTGCTTAAAATGAATTCTTTTACACGATGTTACTACTGGAATCTGGGTCACTTGACTTTAACAGGGGTACGTTAGTGGCTAAGATAAGAAGGATTCATTTTTGAATGCTTCTTCTAGCTCCGGTGGACAAATCAGCTGGATTAAGCTCTTTCAGTTTTGAATTTTGACTAAGTATATCGCGTGAGAGGCGGGTGTTACGTTCTGTGTTGGCTCTTTACAGATTTCCTCCATTGTCTTGCTTTATGAATTATTTCCAGGAGCAAATCTATTTGTAGTAGCATGCAGATACTCCTGGGCACATCCGATTTTCTGTAAGACTAATTTTGCTCTTCCGATATAAAATCAATATCTTTGTTAATAACCATTCGAGTGCGTTATACCTTTCTCTAAATACCTCTTCACCTCTTTCACCATTTTGACCAACAACTCGTAAATCCAGAAGGCATCTATCATTGCTCTCTCCTGTGTTGGCAATTGTGTCAACTGGCATCTAGAGGAAAATAAATTGTTTCACAATATTTTTCCCTTGGATAATTTCACTTGATGTTGCTTTCAACTGAAAAGTATAGTTTTTTACCAGAATCAATTATCAATATTTCATAGAGAATCTTGAATGATAATAAAAAATCGTCGACCGTAAAATTTATACTTTTACAATAATAATAAATATAAATAATATAAGTAAAAGTATAAATTTATATAATAAGTATATAAATTTATACTTTTACAATTTATACTTTTACTTTATAATTTCTTAACCCTCTAGTGTTAACACTTGCTAATGTTAACCAACTGCTTTCCTCAAACAATTATCATTGGCAACATTATTAGTTCCACTCATAATAGCTACGATTAAGATAATTTCCGGCAAATGTAATTACTTCAAAACACTAGAAAATTCTCAGATATTTAATACTATAGATTTAACTATATATTTATTTTCTACTTTTAACCATGCTTCATAGAAATACTTCTACATAGAAATTCTGCGTTTTTAAATTCCGAGTATTATGTATCAGTGAATAAATTAATAGAATTTTTAGAAGATCACGTGAGTCCAATTTCTAGCTATAGTTGATCACTGTTGGCGACAAATTGGGGGAAAACTGTTTCAAATATTCATTTACAATATAAGTTTTCATTTCAAAGTCATAATTAGTATAAGAAATAGACATTAAGAGAATTCAAAGCTATTATTTCGCAACTGTAGGATTTTTTTCTCCATAAAACAAAGCAACGTTGCACTAATTAAAATATCAAACTCAGTAGTGATCGCTGCGACATCAGAAATAATATCAATTGCGAAACAATTATTTCATAGAAATTATGCAGAAGAATAAATGTCGCTGAAGATCTGAAAAATGACATAATTAAATATTTATTAATCTACGGGAAACGAATTTAACACCCAGTAGTTTGGAAATATTTCTTAATTAATCACAAATTACAAAAGAGTAAGTTTATCTGAAAAGCATTTTAATTATCTTGTAATCATAGTTTTATATTTACATACTTCTAATTACTCTCTGTCATTGTGTTTATGCTAACACCCGCATATGCATCAGTGTGTTAAATCAGTTAATTTCCATGTATCTAAAGGAGATATAAAACAGTTATATACATTGAATCGACCTGGTAAACTGCAGCTCCTTTTTTTAAATTTACTTCAAAGATAACAATTGTTTTCTCTTCAAATTATTCCTTTAAATTTATAACACCAATTTATGTACATTAAAAATTATATTTTCTTACATTAGTATTAACAAAGAATGTTACATGCCAAATTTTGAAAAATTACTTGTATCATTGATGGTGTGACGTCATGCCTTTACGGGGGTGTGTTCTCACACCCCACGGACCAGCTGCATATTTTTGGGAATACCATTTTCCAGTTCCCACCGTTTTTTAATAACGTGGGGGATTAAAAAAACAATACCAACAAATGCCGCCAGAGTTTTGGACTGAAAGTTAATCCCAGGTATAGCGGTTTCTCTAACAAGTTGTGGGGGTAGCTGTTTGGAAAAACAGAAACGTCTCCCATCATCGTCGTAAAGCTGTCTTTCCTAGCGATAGCTCTATGCGACTTTGTCACTGGAATGTAATAAAGTTTCGGCGTTAAGAAGATCTGTCAGCTGATAATCTGCCGGCCCTCCCGGTTTTGGAAAATCTATTTCTAAGAAGACGGCCACCCCGAGTTTCAAGCCGAGAGGGAGAGACTTGGTGTTTTTGAGAGATGCTGCATAGGATGCGCCCCAAGTGGACGGGATTTTTTAGGCTCCTGTCTTTGGGCCGAGCTGGGTCCAGGAGTGTGTATTGTGAATCTGCACGTAGATTAATTGAATATGTCGTAATTGTCTAGTGCTTAATTATTTTGTAAATAAATGTTCTTGCTACGTTTTTGTTTTGAAATTGGCCTTTGCATTTTAATTAGGACTCTCTCTTTCTTAGTCATGGATTCAGAAATAGTAATTTTTATTATGCCTCAGAGAATTGCCTTAACTACCTATCGTGACGCAACAATGGAAAGAACTTTAAAGAGATTTAAAGAGAGTTACAAGGAAAGAGAAATGGCAAAAGAAGTAGGAGATAATCAAGTTGCTAACTTGGAACAAGATATGTATTCTATTTGTTCACGCAATTTGAATGAAACATGTTTTGTATCGTGCTCTTCTTGTTTTATGAAGTTTCGCATAACTTTATGCCAAAGCGTTGCCTCAAACTCCGAGGAGAACAAGTTCGTTTATCACTCTGACATTTGTAACAGAAAAGAAATAAATAGTAACGGACTATCAAAAAGCAAATGAAGTCCAGAGGAGAAAAGTGGGAAAAATTGTCTGCTTTACCTGTTAGATAAGACATTATCATTATCATCGAGATCAGGGTTAATTTTTGCAACAGCAAATAATGCTCAAATACTGGATATTTCTTATTTTTCTTAATTATGGTCATCTTCTGAAAACGATCGTCACATACAGGCTGCGGCAGTATGGACTCTCTCGTTTCATAGGGTAATAAAAAACGAACGAAACAATTTACAGAAAAAAGCTTTATATTTTAGAAAAGTACTTATAATCTAATTTTCTCCTCCAATGTTCTGAAAAACACATCACCTAGGTGGCGCCAGTTATTTTCGATGCACTGCCGAAGCTGTCCTCTAAAATTTTCTAACACTCTGTTGGTAATCTCTGATGTCATCTCTCGTATCTCCGGGAGCATACCAAAGGCTTTTATAAGGACTCTTGTACCTTCAATCGCTCATTGTGCTAGATTCTATGCTTTACCAAAGGTTCATAAACCGAGCATTCCTTTTAGACCTATTGTTTCTAGTATTGGCATTGCTTCTTATAAACTCGCGAAACAAATGGTTTCTATCTTTGCTCCTCTCTTGAGCAACAACTCCTTCACTACTCGTAATTCTCTGGATTTTGCGAAGAAACTCTGTGGCTGTAGACCCCCAAGGTCACATGATGGCTTCTTTTGATGTGAACTCGTTATTCACGAATGTCCCTGTTGACGGGGCCTTGTATTGTCTCGGCAAGAGACTCTGTGAAATCTATTTCTCGCAGTTCGAGATAGATGAACTAACCCTTCTCACTCGTACTTGTCTTGAGCAGACGACTTTTGTTTTAATAGAGTTTTCTATCGTATAACTAACGGTCTAGCTATGGGTAATCCTCTTAGTCCCATCTTGATATCTATATGCATTATTTTGAGGTTAAGCTATTTGATAAATTAGAGTTTCCTTTCTATGTTCGCTATGTCGATGACTGTTTTGTCTTGTTGGACCAGAATAACTCCGACGTCGATCGTGTGCTCTCTGTCATGAATTCTATTGATCCTTGAATACAATTTACGTGTCAGGAAGAGTGTAATAATCGCTTACCTTTCCTGGATGTGCTTATCCGCAGTGACGAGGTTTTTGAGACTACTGTCTTCCGCAAGCCCTTTGCTGTGTCTCTTCCCCCACATAGGCTTTCTGCCCATCCTCCCAGTCAAAAATGGCCTGTTTCAACACGTTTGTCCATCGGGCGTTGAACATTTGCTCCACTCCTGAACTATTGTGCTCCGACCTTGATTATCTGAGGGCGGTCGCCGTGGACCGCGGCTATGCCTCTAATATCTTTGATTACATTTATAAGAAACCATCTAAACCGGTCCAAAAAAGGTGTATATCAAAGCCGAACCTGTCGGTGGTTTTGCCCTTCTTTCCCAAGATCAGTCATCAAATCGCTAAAATTCTTAAAAAGGTTTGAAACTAAGGTTATTTTCTCTCCTGTGAATAAAATATCTTTTTCGGATCTCAAACACCCCATTGATCACTTAAATAGCTGGGGTATCTACCGGGTTTCTTGCCAGTGTGGCCTTTCTTATATTGGTTAAACCAAGCGTGATCTTAAATTCCGCTTGTAGGAACACGAAAGTTACGTTAAAAACCAGGAGTTAAATCGTTCGTCCATTGCTCAACACATCTGGACATTGAACCATCGGTTTGATTATTCTTCTGCCTCCATTATTCAGAAATGCTCTCGGCGGCTGATGTTGATTTCTGGGAAGCTTATCACATTTTTAAATATTCGGGTTCTTTGATTAATGATTTGTCTAGCATCCCTGTTTTTCCTCAATTGTGGAAAGGGTTTATTTAGCCTTGTCGGCCTGTTACTTCATTTTTTTCCTTTTCCCCTATTTTAGCCGCTAGATGGCGCTGCTTGCCCTATGTCTATCTCTTCGCTGATCGCTTGTGAATTATTTGCGTTGTTCGCACCTTCGGGCGTTCAACACGCAAGGGTACTTAAGTGCATGCGCACGTGTCTGGTCGCTTAGTTTTCGGCTTTTTGAGCTGCCACTAAATTCTTTGCACTGATGAAGAATCTCGTTTGCAACTTCGAAACGGCCGTATGCAAAATTGCCCCTTACTGCTATTTGTGGTTTATTTAAGTTGGATTTCCTGTTTATTCCTCGAGCACAAAAGTTTTGTCTTTTCGTTTCATAACTGTGTCCTCTGTATCGCACGGTGACAGAATCATTGTTTTTGAAGAACACCCCGATAACGAAACCGCGATGCACACTGGGGTATTGGTCGAATGTAGCTTGCCAAAAATATTTGTTGATCAATACTTTGTATAAATCTCATATTACCTTATTTCATCACATTATTGCAATTTTTAAAAAAATTTTCTTTGGAAACAAATTTTCTAAATAAACAGGATTCGTGTAAAGCATTTTAACCCTTAAGATTACTAATTATTGCAGAAAATCGTTAGCAGTTAACTCTGTGATTGCAATTGTATTTTATTAGGCAAAAAATGCAGTTTATGCATTTTTTATTGCATTTTTTATTTAAATTGACTCAAAAACTAAAATTTGTAATATCACTGTGTAAATCGTTTCATAAATTGGAGATTTAGATTGTTGCTACTTGTGGTAGTTGGAAAGTTCCTTGCAACCAAGATGAGTCTTTTCCAAGAAAAATGTTTCTTCTTGTTTGCTTTATACCATCTTTGCTGAAATTCTGACTTAATCCATGAAAAGTCATGTTTTATCTTAAGCTTTGCTCTTCTGCATTGTCTTTATTGACAAGATAATCTTCGAAAAACTCTAGTTTCTTATCTAAAGTAGGCAAATCCTGGTCATTCATAAGGTCGAAAAGGTCTCGTTTTAACATAATTTTTACTCCAGATGGCCCTGAAATAATGTTTGTCCATAAATAATAAAAATAGTTTCATTAAATTTATATTTCAGGATATTTCGAAAAGATTATCATTTACGAATTTATATTCGTAGATTTGCATCCGAAAGAAATATCTTCAAAATTAGCGGTTATTAGCGGCTATACTTTTCAAATATATTTACTACATCACTTGAACTTTCAAGTAAAGTAGAACAAATCATCGGAACTCTTCAGGAAATATAACAAACTCCTTATCGAATAGGGAATTTACCAACATAAATTTACTCATATACTCAATCTTTCATACCACCTTATTTTAAATTTGAAATCAACAAATGTAAACAAATTCATGTTAAATACAAACGTCCATACCTGGTCTTTCACAATCCATAATTATTTAGCATCAGTAATTGTTTCTAAAACAGAAAAATAACATTAAAATATATTGTCACTAAGTCAAAGTTAATATTGGAGATACATAATACATAAGAGTACATAAAGAAGCAGTGTGATTAAATTTTCTGTCATTTTAAAAATAAATGATCAGATATTTTAAAGAAATTGAAAAAGATCTCTTATTAATGATAAGCACTCTATAGATATTTGAAACAGCTTTAAAATATCAGCTTTAAAATTGATTAAAACATGTTTAATATTCTGAAGGAGAAAGTAAAATAAATTTAAGATATTTGAATGTAATTCATTTTAATAAATTATTAATGTTTTATTACAATAATTTTTTGATAAATTTAACATTAATATAATTAGAAAACAAAACTAAGTTTTAAACCTTAAGTATCTTATTTAAGGGACTGATAAAATTGTTAGAAAAAATATTTTTAATGAGTATACTTTCAATTAATTTGTATTACGCTGAAAAATTTTATTTTTGAAACAAGGTATTTTAAGTCTTATGAATTTGTCTACAGCATTATTTTTTAAACCTGATCAGGGAAAGCAAAAATTGAAGAAATTTATCGACTTCAGAGCTGTAGTAAATATATTGTACAGTCAAATGTTTACCCTCACATATGTTTTATAATATTCAAATCCCAAAAATCAAGATATAGCGGATTCTAACATCTAAGCAAAAGCTGTAGAAAGTCAGAAATCTACATGTATTTTGCTATGATTTTTATTGACTACTGTTGTAAACATGATAAACCTATTCACATTTTCATTGTTATTATTATAATCGTCACAGGTACCCCATTTACCCTCTATGAGCAAAAGTTGGTTACCGTACAAAATGCGTTGTCTCCACCGTGGATTTCTATAAATTATTAATATATTGTTTTACTTTATACTACACTCGTGAAGAGTGATATTGCAACACCATGAAGGAATGCTCGTAGTGATTTGAAAATAACAGGATCGGTAGAGGTAAGGCACATATGCAGATGATTAAAAAAACAAACAAAGATATGAAAAATTAAACTGTTTATTCAGTATCTAATGTGGCCACTACGGGCAGCTATACAGACCTCTAAACGCCGAAGCATACTGTCTATGAGGCTATTAATTGTCTCATGAGATATTCCTTCCCCCGCCGATTCCACTGCAGGCTTCCAGTTCCTGTGCAGTATGCGACTGTGTTGCCCTGTGCACCGCAAGTCCGATGACAACCCACACATGCTCTATGGGAGAGAGATCGGGTGAAGCTGCCGTCCAGGAAAGGATGTGAATTCCATTGAGGCTGTTCAGGGTGGGACGTGCGACATGAAACCAGGCATTGTTCTGCTGCAATAACGTGCCTGCACAAGTGGCCGACCCACAGGCACAACAACTTGTGTTACGTACCGGGCCGATGTTAAACTGCCAGTATTGTGCACAAGGGTTGTCCGATGTCCGAACATGCTGATGCCACCCCAAACCATGAAGCCAAGTGTGGGGCCGATGTGACGTTCGACGATATGGGCTGGTAGGTAACGTTCTCCGGGAAGCCGCCACAGATGTCCACGACTGTCATTCCTCCATAAACAAAATAGGGATTCCTCTGAAAACAATATCCGATGTAATTTGCTCGTCCAGTGACAATAACGTCAACACCAAGCCAGACGGGCAGCCCTGTGTCGAGTTGTTAAAAGAACCGCAGTGGCTGACCACCGTGCGTCGATCCCTGCTACATGCAAGCTGTTACGGATGGTTTTGCTGGAGACAGATGTCCCATCTTACAATGGTAGGTAGGTTTGAATATCACTTGCCGTGGCGAACGGGTCCACACGAAACATTCACTGAATTTGCCTATCAGTCTGATCTGACGTGCACTTGGATGATCCACTGCCTCTTTGCCGTCTTCTCAGATGGTCCTGCGTCCATCGTGCCACACTTCGCTGAATTGTACTGACGTCCCGTCCACCACGACTGGCAATTTCGCGCATCGTCAAACCGAGCTCGTGTAGTTCTAGGATACGTTCTCAATCCTCAGACGGTAACTGCTGATATTCAGCTCGCTGGTGTCTTCGAGGCATTTTCTACCCATCTTCAAGTTTCGTTACAACAACAATCTGTCACTGATAACATATACATAGCGAGCCAGCTACTGGCTTTTATAGCCAGAAACTGGGTATCATGCGACCAGATGCGCACGCGCATTTCATCATTTGCATATGAATCTGGCATATACCGATCCTGTAATTTTCACATCGCTACGCGCATTCCTTCATGGTGTTGGAATTTCACAGTTGACGAGGGTATGTAATTACGTAAATCCAATCTCTAAGCATATTTAAAAAAGAAAAAAAAATTCTACAAGTCTGTACTACATACCAAAACTAAACTGATTAATTTTCAATTCGAAAAAAGTGTTAGTCACAACGAATGGGGGATTTATAATTTTGAGATAAGCTATTTATAAGTCAAACACACACACGCTTATGTATGTATATATATATATATATATATATATATATATATATATATATATATATATATATATATATATATATATATATATATATATATATATAGGAATGAGGCAGACCGTACCAGAAGATTGCGGAATAGCTACGTTGTGCAGAATGGCTACTAGATGTCGCTGAGGTTTGCGCGGCAAGGTAAAACGTGCGTGAAGAGAAAAACAGGAGTTCGGTCGTAGGGAGTGACGAGTTAGGTCATCTCCGCGAGACTGCCCACGCATCGAATTGATTTGTGTTGAATGGTGAAGAGAGCGGTTATTTTATTTCTTAATGTCCCTATAACTGTCTAGTAAATGTCCCGTGTAATTGTCATGTCCCAAGAGCAATAAATATTTGTTTGTGCAAAAGTTGCATCATCATTCCCCTAGACATCTTGCCATCCTATAAACTTGGGGGCTCGGCCGGGATGGACTTTGAGGACTTTGAGGACAATTAGTGACTGTGGTTAATTTATATAAGTGACTGTAATATGAAAGAACAATCCGTGGATTTATAGTGATATACTTTTTGGATTTATTGTGTTACATTTTGGGATACACTGTGAAGTTAACTACTGATGCAAGAGTCCTGCGAGAAAAGGTAGGATATCTCCTTTTTATAACTCTATTGCTGAGAAAAAGATTTATGAAAAATGTCTACTACTATTAATTATAACAAGAATACGCGCAAAGAGGACATATCAAATGTTCTTACTGAGATTGGTGAGCAGTGCATTGCAAAAGAAACGATTATAGAGTTAAAAAATAAACTTGAGAGATCTAAAGCATTCCAAGATGACCCAGAATTTGTAATGAATATTCTTAACCGAATAATTGAGGATCGGCAGCCAAAAGCTGAGCTTGAACTGCAGCTAACAAACTCAAAACTAGAATTAGAAAAATTAACGCTCCAACGTATAGAACGAGAGGTAGAACTTTGCAAATCGAAAGCAGAAGTATGTCAAAATGTATCAAATACTGAAGTTTGTGATCTTGAAAATTTGATTAAAAGTGTAAAAACGCTAACAATACAGTTGCCGACAAAAGCGGAAAATTTTAGCCTTTTTTTCCAATCATTGGAACGAGCGTTTAAAGTTAAGGATGTCCCAGAGAAATTGAAATCCGAAATTCTTATAAATATTCTCGGAGAGAAGGCCCATAGCATTTTACTATACGTTAAAGATGATGAAATGAATAACTATGAGTTAGTTAAATCTTTAATCATGAAAGAATTCCAACCCACGGCTCAAGAGTGTCTACTTAACTTTAGAAGAGCTAGAAGGCAGGTGAATGAGACGCATGTTCAGTTTGCAACACGCTTAAATGCAATGTTCAAATATTATCTCAAAATCCGTAATGTTTCTGATTTTAAAAAACTGTTTGACCTAATGATGAGCGATAAATTTTTAGACACACTTGATCAAGAAACAGCTTCTCACATTAAAATCACACAGGCCGATTCGTGGCTGACGCCTGAACAGCTTGGAAAGACTTGTGATGTTTTTTTTGTTTCTAAAAATAAAACTTTGCATGAAACGCGGAACTATTCGAATGTTCCTTCTAGAAATGAAAGTGACGCTAACAAAGATAGTACAAAATTTGAATATGGAAACCATTCCCCGAGGCAGTTTCAGAGACAAAATCAAAAATTTTCTAGTAGAGAACCTATATCTTGTTATGTTTGTGGGGGGCCGCATTTTGCTAGAAACTGTACAAAGAAATTGTCGAATGCAGAAAACAAAAGTGACCAAAAATACGGCATCAATCACGTTTCAACTTCTATCCCAACTCAAAATGACTATTTATTCAGTGAGCTCCAGTATGTCGACGTGTTTATAGACGGAAAACCCTTAGTCGCCACGGTAGACAGTGGTGCGAGTTCGATAATCGTAAACAAGAATTTTGTTTCGGCTGCAAAGCCAATTCATTCTCAGATTGTTTTGACAAGTGTGTTCGGTGAGCGCCGGCTGGAGAAGGTTTACAAATTCAGCATTTCGCTACGCGAGGGGGGGGGGGAAAGCACGAGAAGTCTTGGCTGCGAGCTCTGAAATTGTTGCGGAAGTTATTTTGCCAGCGAAAATTTACGACATGTTATTGAAACCAGAGGAGGCGGTGGCGCCGACGAGCGGTGGAGGATTGAAAACGGGAAAACATTTAGAGAGCGCGAATGTAAACAACGATTCATCAGCTTCGTTCTTAGTGAGAGTATCCGAATCGTATGATGATTGCCCTTTTGACCTGTCACACATTACTGACTGTAAATTGAGAAACGAAATTCACGCGCTTGTTCAAAATTATGAGCCAAACAAAACAGAAACTACTGCTTTGAAAATGAAAATAATTCTGACCGATGAAAGACCCATTTGTCAAAGATCACGCAGGTTGTCGCTTCCTGAAAAGAGAGAAGTCGAAAAGCAAATAAACGATTGGTTAGAGCAAGGGATAATTAGGGAGAGTTGCTCTGATTTTGCTTCGCCTGTTGTGGTGTGCAGAAAGAAGGATGATACGATGCGTTTGTGCATTGACTACAGAGCTCTGAATAAGCGAATAGTTAGAGACAGATATCCGCTACCTGTTATTGAGGAAGTATTAGATAAGCTAGAAAGTGGAAGGGTGTTCACGACTCTTGATTTGAAAAATGCTTTCTTCCATGTAGAAGTGGATGAAGCAAGTAGAAAATACACTGCGTTTGTAACAGAGTCAGGCCAGTATGAATTCCTAAGAGTACCGTTTGGTTTGTCCATTAGCAGCAATTACTTTCAAAGATACATCAATTACGTTTTCAGAGACCTATTGAGAGACGGGACTTTAGTTATTTAATTAGACGATATCATAATCCCAGCTATCAATGAAAAAGAAGCGCATAAAAAATTAAGTCGTGTGTTAGAAACAGCTTCCAAGTATGGTCTTGAGCTGAATCTTAAGAAGTGCCGATTTTTGCAGAGGAAAATCAATTTTTTAGGCCACATCATTGAAAATGGTACTATTCGACCGTCGTTAGAGAAAACTGCAGCAGTCCGTTGTTTTGCTGAACCCAATAATGCCAAAGAAGTGCAGAGTTTCCTGGGGTTGACAGGATATTTTAGAAAGTACATACCTTCATATGCCATTATAGCAAGACCACTTAGTGATTTATTACGAGCCTCAAAACCTTTCGAATTTGGCTTTGAACAGAAAATAGCCTTTCAAAAACTTAAGGACGCGCTGTCTAACGAACCCCTGTTACACCTTTACAGAGAAGGGCAGAAATTGAAATTACACACGGACGCAAGTAAACTTGGGTTAGGGGCAATACTTTTCCAGCAGAGTGATGATGGGCGCTATTATCCAATTCAGTATATGAGCAAAAAAACCTCTATCCAGGAAGAAAAATTGTGTAGCTATGAACTTGAAGTGCTTGCGATTATCCAGGCTTTAAAAAGATTTCGAAATTATTTATTGGGAACCAAATTCAAAATTTTCACTGATTGTGCAGAATTTGCAAAAACCCCAGATAGAAAGGAACTTACACCAAAAGTTGCCAGATGGTCATTATTCATGCAAGAGTTCCAATATGAAGTAGTACATCGCCCTGAAAAACAAATGCAACACGTTGATGCATTGAGCAGATTCCCCGTTATGCTTGTGAATAGTGATGAGTTGACTTACAAAATTGTTAATGCTCAAGATAGTGACGAATATGTCAAAACCATCAAGAAACTGTTACAGGCAGGCAAAACCTCCGAATTTATCTTGAATAATAATGTCTTGTATAAGATTGATAATGATGAAGAGTTACTGGTAGTACCTGAAATGATGCAAGTGGACGTTGTAAAGCATGCACATTCTTTTGGACATTTTGCTGCTGTAAAAACTGAAGACTTGGTGAAACGCAATTTTTATTTCCCAAACATGAGAAAGTGTGTTGAGAATGTGATAAGAAACTGTGTTGAATGCATAGTGGTAAATAAGAAGACTGGGAAAGGAGAAGGACTGTTACACCCTATTCCTAAGGAAGATTCGCCATTATCAACATATCATGTGGATTTCATTGGACCACTGCCAACAACCAATAAGAATTACAATCACATTTTCACGGTCGTAGATGCATTTACAAAATTCACATGGCTTTATCCAACTAAAAGTACCACAGCGCAAGAAGCCATCGAAAGACTAAAGCTACAGCAGAAAACCTTCGGGAATCCTTCGACCATAATCAGTGATCGAGGAGGAGCTTTCAGATCCAACGAATTCGAAGAATACTGCACTAAAGAGAATATCCATCATGTACAAATAACTGCGGGAGTACCAAGAGCAAATGGTCAAGTGGAAAGAATACATAGAACCCTTATCCCGGTATTAACAAAGATGTCCTTAAATGATCCCGCGAAGTGGTTTAAACATGTTGACTCATTGCAAAGAGTGTTAAACTGCAGTACGTCACGTAGTACTAAGTACTCACCGTTTGAATTACTCATAGGAACCAGAATGAAAAATCCCGAGGATGCCATTATAAGAAATTTGCTTGTGGAAGAAAGTCAAAACCAATTTAATCAACATCGTGATAGCATTAGGAAAGACGCTAAGCAGAATATTTTAAAAATTCAAGAGGAGAATCGTAAGACTTACAATAGAAAACGCAAGGAAGCTTATCAGTACAAGCAAGGAGAACTGGTGGCAATTATGAGAACTCAGTTTGGAAGCAAGCTGAAACTCAGACCGAAATATTTTGGACCCTATCGTGTTACTAAAGTTAAATACCATGATCGCTACGATGTCGCCAAAATTGGAGATCATGAAGGACCAAATGTTACATCTTCATCAGCGGACCAAATGTTGACTTATATAAATGTTTTGGCCAGAATTTAATGTTTGTAAACTGTGTACTAATCTATGTGTTTTTGTTTTTTTAGTTCGTGTATTTTAGATCCTAGGCTGTTGCAGCAGTGAGGACACTGCTAGTCAGGATAGACGAGCGCTATAGGAATGAGGCAGACCGTACCAGAAGATTGCGGAATAGCTACGTTGTGCAGAATGGCTACTAGATGTCGCTGAGGTTTGCGCGGCAAGGTAAAACGTGCGTGAAGAGAAAAACAGGAGTTCGGTCGTAGGGAGTGACGAGTTAGGTCATCTCCGCGAGACTGCCCACGCATCGAATTGATTTGTGTTGAATGGTGAAGAGAGCGGTTATTTTATTTCTTAATGTCCCTATAACTGTCTAGTAAATGTCCCGTGTAATTGTCATGTCCCAACAGCAATAAATATATGTTTGTGCAAAAGTTGCATCATCATTCCCCTAGACATCTTGCCATCCTATATATATATATATATATATATATATATATATATATATATATATATATATATATATATATATATATATATATATATATATATATATATATATATATATATATTTATTTATTTATTTATATATATATATATATATACAGAGGCTCTTCGCACATTTTTTAGACGATTTTGGTAAGCGGTAATAAAAAATCGTTTGCTGCAAAAGAAATAATTGCAATTGTACTATGTTGTTAAAAGTCAAAATTATCGTCTGCTGCTTGAAAGTTGTGTTTTTATTCAAAATGGCGTTTTTAACAAAGCAGTGGTTCGAAGGCTACATTTCTGCTCTTTCCGAAGGGAAATATGCATACTCCGTTATCCAAAAACGATGTGAGAGTCATGGTTTTGTGATATCTAAATCGTCGATAGGTAATATCGTCAACAAGAAAGGAAAACAACGTCAAATTGGAGCCTCAAGTGGGACAAAAATTCCAAACAAGTATCCAAGGAAAAAACGGACATCTTCGACTATTGCAAAGGTACGTTTTTAATGTTAAAAGAAAATCCCCCTAGTCAAAGGACAGTTGCAAAATCATTAAAATGCCCGGTGTCCACTGTAAACAAAATGATAAACGTTGATTTAAATCTTAAGAAAGCGAAAAAAAGCAATGTACATCGTCTTCTTCTAAATCATATCGCTGAACGCAGGACACCCTGCAGAATTCTATATGAAAAATACTTATCCAAAGAAAAATGGAAAACAATTGTCACAATAGATGAATCATGGGTGTATTTAAATGATTGCAACAAAAAAGAGCCATTTATTATCATAAAAGGAGAGAAAAAAATTTAAGTACATGGTTCAAAGAATCGAAAGAAAATTTTTTCTAAGGGATTCATGATTGTTGCTGGTTTTTCTTATAATGGCAAGTTAAGAATATAGAGAGTGGAAAAAATGTCAAGATTAACTCCAAATACAATATCTATATATATTTATATATATATATATATATATATATATATATATATATATATATATATATATATATATATATGATGGACTTACTCGTGATCGTATAGATTGTGATGGTAGTGGTCACAGTAGCTAATTTCTGGTGTGAGACCAATTGTGATAAACTATTGCAAGCGCTACCTGTTTGATTGACCAAAAATATCGTTTCTTGTGTTGTGTTACAAATACTATATGAGCCTACTGATTGAAAAGTAATAGACAGATTTATTGCAGCAAAAAACACATAAATACTCCATAAGAGTTACTCATCACATTTTCTATATTCAATAACCTTACTTCATCATTGCTCTTTAAAATATATATTCAATTTAATACCCCTCAATGAGATATGGGCTACTTATTAATCATCTATTATTTACTCCTGAAGTATCATACTTAATAAACACTTCTATGATTTAACTTAGTAATTGTCAATATTTACGTCGTTTAATTAAATATGGATGAGAGGCAGCGAGGCAAAATGCCACTTAATCAAATTATAAACGTCACACATACCTGATGTGTTGCATTTTTTCAAACGTCCTCATGAACTCCGATTCGACTTGGTGGTTGTCAGCTAGGAAAGGGTCTTTTGTGTTGGGGCAAGTTCCGTGATGTGATACTCGCTTTTTGTCTGCGCCCGGGATTCGGCTGGGTGGTCTCGTTGCTTCCCACTGTCCAGCGCTGTTATCAATCGGTCCCTTGGGACGGGTAATTCACCCTTCATAGACCTTCTCTTTCTGCATTCGTAGCTGGTTCTTTTAATGTCAACGATGTGTCCTTGAGGCGATAGCTCATTTTAGGCTGTCATCATGTCTCGTGCGGTTTTCTTCCCCTTATTATCGACTTGCCTCCGTGGTAATTTCTCAGCTTTCACAGAAATTAATTGCTCGTGATTCTCATTCTTTATCGCATTGCACGACACCGCTCCGATTCCTTTCTCAAATCAATTAGTTTTTCTTATTCGGGTTCGCTGGAAACGGTAAACATCTCAATTCTACGACTGGTTATCTTCTCGGGCCGTTGCCTTTTCTATTGTCGCTGCAAGCCGTACTCCGTTCTCTTGCTAGCATCAAGTGTGCTCTTTCAGCTTCGTTGTATATGGGGCTGTCATCTAATTTCTACGTCGCCAAACAAATCCCTGCTGATTCAATCTTTTCTTGCTTCTCTAATATTTTTTGCCCTTCCTAATTAACTCCTCCTCTTTTTTCATTCGATTGGTCATCTATTTTTTCGTCATACTGTATTGGTTCTCCTTCCTTCTTCTCAAAATTTCCATTACCACCTTCGCTGAGGGCGTGTTGCCTTTACTCATTATCACTTCAGTTCTCACGGTTAGCTGCGATTTCTTGGATCTCCATCTGCTTCTTGTTTCGATTCCCGTAGCTAACTCATTCCCCCATTCATCGTTTCCTTTCTTTTATTCATCACGCGCTTAATCACTGTTTCTTCACATCTGCATCCCCTTTTCTTTGGCCGTTCAGTTTACTCAAAAGATGTTTCTATCTAACTAAGTCCTTTTAATTTGGCTACTTCTCCATTTTCACTTCCTTTTCTCATCAATTTCCTGTCTTCTTGCGGTCTTCTTGCCTTATAATCTTTTCTCCTTTTAACCTTCTTTGTCAGCTTCATAATCTATCTTTCATATTCTAGACCTTTTTATCACATTTCTTTGATTTTGCACCATGTCGCGCTATCTACCCCACGACAATCAATATATATATATATATGAAACGATAACTTTCATAACCATTAAAGGAAACGCCTATTCAAAATACTTTTATATTATCATCTTGAATTGGACCTGGGATTAACCCAAAGTCACCTATTAATTATTCCCTTAAAGAGCAGCCAGAGTTATATAAGAAGAAAGTTTGAGAACTGTGACGGAAACGATCACCTAGGGTCGGATTCGTAAGTTCTAGGGTATGTAGCGTCACTACCATTTTAATCTTAATTCGCGCAAAAACACTAAGCTTTAACCAATAAACTATTAATTCACTCCCTGCTGTCACGTGATGAGATGAAGTGATAAAAGTTTCTGCCGTCCAAAAAATGACGGACTTCTGTACTTTTTCCCTGCCGCAATCATCTCGGCAGCGACGCCAGCGAATTAATAAAGTTGTCTTTCACGAATGCAGGTGTCATCGTCTTCATTCCAACCATGACGTCTCGGTGTTAATTAACTAAATTCTTCGTGATGTGGGAGTTTGGCGTCTTCGAAGCAGTCATTTGCGACCAATCTCCCATATTACAATGAGTCGGCAGTGATAAAGGTACAAGCATGCGGGACCAGTACCAAAGGAGGATTTCCAGTCCATAGTTTTCGCCAGTAACGCTTGCGGGCAACGGACGAGGTTCGCTTATTTTTTTTTTCTACCGGCGTTTAGCCGTGCAGTGCTGAGGCGAAGGTTTTTCTCTCCTCTCTATTTCCAACAAAATGCGATGGCAATAAAAAGGTTCAACGATTCGTAGTACTTTTGCTTGGATTCTTCTGCAAACGTCGTCGTAAGGGTTTCGCTGAAGCACGGTGTTTTCAAGCTTATTTTCCCAAATTTTCATAAAATATAGCAAAACTGTTTTCATTCATTGCAACCGTATGCATAGGTGGGACAACATTCCTGTGGATTTTAACAGTCGTCTTTATTTTTTTCTCTTCTTTCTCCAATGCACACAGGTGTGCATTCATCCGGGACTTGTGACTGGAACTTGAAGATATTTCTGCTACTACAGGACCACTCTACAAGTTTTCTGTGCCTTCTACAAAGTGCGTAATCCCCGCCATTTAAAAATCATCGGTGAAGGTGAAAATTTAGTTCGGAATGAAATAAAATATAACACAATCTTCTTTTTCGGTGTAAGTCAAGTTTTCATTTTGATCCCTTAGTGCAAGCCCAGCGCTGCTCTGTGGAGATTTAAAATTTTTTTTTTACTCTATTCAAAAGGATTTCGGAATCTTCAACGATACAAGCATCACACGACCAGGTTGTATGTCTCCCATCATAAACATTTTAAAATTGTTTTTGTAAACTGTGATTTCTATGATATAGAAAGTATGATATTCCTATTTGACGTATAAATTTGTAATATTTTGACAGTTTTAGTAATGGAGGAAAAAGTACAAAAACAGAACAAGAAAAGTTTTTTTTAAATGAATTATATTATATGGTAATTTATTCCTGTTTTGATTTAAGTATTTGTTTAAGTATTTGTCCTGTTTTGATTTAAGGAATTTGATTATATGGTATTATATTCCTGTTTTGATTTAACTATTAATTTGTGATATTTTGTAACAAACCATGGATGACAAGGGTAAAAAAACGGTTTAAAGAACCAATCATTTACTATTTCAGGGACCAGTGATGATGAAAATGGAGAAACTAGGCAAAAATTTAGTCAGTCTTTTTCAGGCGGTGTTGACGACACAGGAAATGGCGGCCAGGATTTTAAAGATAAAACTCTAATTACTGATACTATAGAGAAAGAATTAAAAGACCTCATTCCTTCTGACCCCTAGAATGGGATGAAATTATTGAAATGGCTTTCATATTTTGAACAGAAGTGTTCCCAAGCTCATTTGTCAGAGAGAGGGAAAGTTAGAAACATTTTTAAAAATATTTGAAGGGAGAAGCCCTCACTGCTTTTGTAAATTCATGTTTGCATATTCAGGAGTGGACAGAGTTAAAGAATACTTTGCAGGAATTATTTTTAGAAGCAGATAGTGTGGATTTTTCAGAATTCTCTGGTTTAAATTATGAAAATGGGGTAGAGCTGACAAAATATTTTCATAAAAAGATTGATGTGGGAAAAAAATTGGGATTGACACAGAAGCTAATACTAGAGGGATTAATACAAGGTTTAAATGCTCAAATGAGAATGACAATAGCTGCAAATCCTCCTCAAACAACAACAGGATGGTTAGTGTTGGCTACTAAGCTTTTAAAAATTGGTGATGAAGGGAACAGATCTAATCAAAGGAATCGGGATAATTATTTTAACACCAGATTTGAAAATGGACCCCCATTTAGACAGAATTACTATAACCAACCTCAATTTAGGACGAATTATAATCCACCTCAACAATTTAGACAAAATTACCCTTCCCAGCCTCAATTCAGACCTAGTTATGGTCAGCAACCACAAAATAGACAATGGCAGCCCCGAGGGGACCACAATTTGAATAGAAGCTTCGCACCTAGACCCAATAACCAAATTAATCATCACCAACAGTATTCAAATTTACCACCTAGACCATGTCGGAAGTGTAACCTTGGTATAAGCAAAGATTATCATTGGGAACAGACTTGCTCCATTAATGGGAGATTTGACAAGATGTCAGTGTCAGATAAAAATCAACAATATGATGAATCTGAATTTGAAAGGGATCAAGAGCCAGAATGTCAATTACTGTCAGTGAGCCGAGATATTATCAGGAATCACAGGGATTATAAACAAAAAGGACTATATAAGAAGGAAAAACAATAATTTTGAAATTTTGAAATTGATACTGCATCAACCGTTAGTCTAATGTCACAAAAATTGGTGAATAAAAGTAAACTGAAGTGTTATTCGAGCTCTCCAATTAGGATCAGGCAAGCTGAAGGCGAAATTTTAATTACAACTAAATGTCGTTTTGCTTTGAAAATAGGGAAACTAACTAGAAACCTTTCAGTATATGTTTTGGAAAAGACTTGCCTTATCTTATTTTGGGACTTCCTGAATGCAAAAACTTTAAGTTAATAATTGATTGTGTAAAATCCTGTGTTTTCTAGAATGGCATTCTTTTAGAATTATTTAAAATTATTGGTAAGAGTAAAGTTTCATTACACCTACAATATAAATTTGATTATATTGATGATAATTATATGTATAACAAAAATAATGGTTGTAAAATTGAAAGTGCTGTTTTGAAACATAATCATGATGTGTTTCACAATTATGGTGAGGGTTCACAGAAAGAAAATGATATTTTTTGTATTGATTATGATGTAGTTGAAAAGTGTGATGAACATTCTGATGATATTAAGCCAAAAGGTATACAAAATTGTGAAAATGTTGATATTGACAACCAAATAAAAGATTTAAATGTTGATAAGGAATTAAAAGATCTATTTCAAGGAAATATTAAACTGTTTTCAACTAATAAATATGGCATAGGCAAAGTAAGAATGGAACCCCAAAGAATAATCCTAAATTCTGATTTACCAGTGAGTTTAAGAGCATAAAGAACTTCGCCAATTGAGAAAAAAGAGATCAGGACCCAAATTAAGAATTTTTTAGAAGCAGGAATCATAAAGGAGTCATATAGTTCGTATTCAAGTCCTGTGACTTTGGCAAAAAAGCGTGATGAAGGAAAAACTAGACTTTGTATTGACTTTAGAAAATTAAACTCAATAACTAAGACAGATGCAGAACCCCTGCCTAGAATTGATGACATTCTTGACAAATTAAGCAAATATAAATACTTTTCAACTTTAGACCTTACCTCAGGGTATTGGCAAGTACCCGTCCGCCCAAAGGATACTGAGAAATTAGCATTTACCACTACTTTTGGCTTATATGAGTGGCTAAGACTTCCATTTGTCTTAAATAATGCCCCTGCAATATTTAATAGAACTATTAGGAGAATCTTAGATAAATATAAAGTTAATTTTGCATGCCATTATTTCGATGATATCATAATTTTTTCAGACTCCAAAGAACAACACCTTGAACATTTAAGTCAGCTATTTAGCATTTTCAAAAGAGAGAACATCAAGTTAAATTTATCTAAATGTACTTTTCTGCAGCGACGAATCAATTTTCTTGGGTATAATGTAGCAAATAAGATAATTGCACCCGATGATGTCAACATTAAAAAAATAAAATGTTTGAAACCTCCAACTAATGTAAAAGAACTCCAAAGATTCTTGGGCACAATAAATGTGTATAACAAATTTATTCCAAATTATGCAAAAGTAAGACATCCATTAAATACATTATTGAAAAAGGGAGAAAAGTGGGGATGGTGAGACAAATGCCAAGAAGCTTTTGAGGCTCTTAAAAACTTATTGATTTGTAAACCAATACTACAATTGTATGATATAAAAAGGGACTGCCACATCTTCGTGGATGCTAGTAAGCATCAGGTTGGAGCTGTTTTAAAGCAGCTAGGTGAAGATGGGGTGTTACACCCAATAGAATATCATTCACGTGTTTTAAAAGATTATGAATCAAATTATTCAATCACGGAGTGAGAGTGGCTTGTGATTGTGGATAGTCTGGACAGGTACTACCACTATCTCCACGGGAGGAGATTCACAATTCACACAGACCATGGAACCTTAGTCTGGCTTAAAGGGGTGAAAAACCTCAGGGGGAGACTTTTTCGTCGGTCACTAAAATTAAGTATTTTTGATTATGAGATTAAATATCAACGAGGGTCTGCAAACATTGAAGCTGACATGCTTTCCAGAAACCCTATTTCAGAATCTAGTCAACAAACAAACCATTTAATTGAATTACAAAAAAATGTAGATTTTCAAAATAAAGACAATGTTCAGGGACTTAAATACAAAAATTTAAATGATGTAATTTATGTGAGAAAAAAAAGGATTTTTAAAAATTGTAGCACCATTTTCGTTGAGATTAGAAATTTTAAGAAGAGCCCATGAGGAATTTGGACACCCTGGAGTGAATAAAGCAATGCAATTGCTTGCACCTCAATATTATTGGCCAAACATCACTGAGGACATTAGTAATTATGTTAAACATTGCCATACTTGTCAATTAAACAAAAAGAAAAGACAGAAAAGGTTTGGATTGCTGCAAGAAGTTTCTCCGACAGACCAGCCCTTTGAGTGCTTAAGTTTAGACACAGTAGGCGGATTTAATTACTATAATTCCACAAAGAAGTACTTACATTTAATAATTGACCATGCAACGTAAGTTTGTCCCACGTTTGCTTACCAAAGATCAACGAGAACTTCGCATGCAAATGGCTTCCGAGTTATTCGAACGGTCGTGTGAGGATCCGGAATTTCTGAATAACATCATAACAGGTGACGAGACATGGGTGTATGGATACGATCCGGAAACCAAACAACAATCATCTGAGTGGAAGAGTCAAAGTTCCCGCCGACCAAAGAAAGCCCGGCAAGTTCGAAGCAAAATCAAAGTGATGTTAATTCTTTTCATTGACCGTGATGGAGTTGTGCATTACGAATTTCCTCCGGATGGACAAACCATTACTAAAGAGTTCTACCGTAATGTGCTCAGGCGACTTCGTGATTCCGTGAGGAGGAAACAACCAGCAAAGTGGAAATCTGGGAAATGGCTGCATCACCACGATAATGCCCCTGCTGACTCCTCACATGTGGTTCAAAATTTTTTAACCAAACATGGCACCGTTCATGTCCCGCAACCTCCCTACTCACCAGACCTCGCTCCGTGCGACTTTTTCGCATTTCCAAAGCTGAAGAAAACGCTTAAAGGACGACGGTTTGAGGATGTGACGACCATCAAACAAAAAGCGATCGAACAGCTGTTGACCATTCCAAAGAACGACTTCCAATCCTGCTTCCAAGAGTGGCAACAACGTTGGGCTAAGTGTGTTGCTTCTCAAGGACGGTACTTTGAAGGGGATTAAACTGAAGTATGTGTATCTATTATATTTTTTTAGTTATAAATTAAATTCGGATACTTTACGGACAGAACCCGTATATACAGAGGCTGTTCACACATTTTTTAGACGATGTATATTGTATTCACAAAACTAAATTACATAAAATTCTTGTGTTTTAAATGTTCTATTTGACATCCCTTATTCTGAACTATCTTTCGACACTGCAATTTCCAGGATAATAATGCCTTTTGAAGTGTCAGAAGAGATATTCTATCCCATTCCTCCTGAACAGCTTTCCAGATTCTTGTAAGGGTTTTGGGACGACGTTTGGATAATGCAGATTTTAAAAGTCCGAAAACACAAAAATCCATAGGTGATACATCGGGAGATTTCGTAGGGATATCAGTGAAGGGTATGGCCTTGATACCAGTTTTTTGTTCCATTTCGTTTAGGAAATTTACAGTGGATTTATGTGTGACTGCTAGCTTTGTCCTGATGGAGTTTCACAGATTGATAGCACTGTGGGTAAAGCGATGGTATTTCATTCAGAAAAATTGGCGATAAAATATGTTCCTGGTAGTATTTGGAGTTAATCTTGATATTTTATTCCACTCTCTTTATTTTTAAACCTATAAACTTTCTTTCGATAACTAAAACGATAACTAAACTTTCGATTTCCCTAAAACTTTCTTTCGATTCTTTGAACCATGTACTTAAATTTTTTTCTCCCCTTTTATTATAATAAATGGCTCTTTTTTTGTTGCAATCATTTAAATACACCCATGATTCATCTATTGTGACAATTGTTTTCTATTTTTCTTTGGATAAGTGTTTCTCATATAGAATTCTGCAGCGTGTCCTGCGTTCAGCGATATGATTTGGAAGAAGACGATGCATATTGCATTTTTTCGCTTTCTTAAGATTTAAATCAACGTTTATCATTTTGTTTACAGTGGACACCGAGCATTTTAATGATTTTGCAACTTTCTTTTGACTAGGGGGATTTTCTTTTAACATTAAACAACGTACCTTTGCAATAGTCGAAGATGTCCGTTTTTTCTTTGGATACTTGTTTGGAATTTTTGTCCCACTTGAGGCTCCAATTTGACGTTTTTTCCTTTGTTGTTGACGATATTACCTATCGACGCGTTAGATATCACAAAACCATGACTCTCACATCGTTTTTGGATAACGGAGTATGCATATTTCTCTTGGCAAAGAGCATAAATGTAGCCATCGAACCACTGTTTTGTTAAAAACGCCATTTTGAATAAAAACAAAACTTTCAAGCCGCAGACGATAATTTTGACTTTTAAAAACATAGTGCAATTGCAATTATTTCTTTTGCTGCAAACGATTTTTTATTACCGCTTACCAAAATCGTCTAGAAAATGTGCGAACAGCGTCTGTATATATAAATAAAGACAGAGAGAGAGACATGTGAAGTTTAATTATTGTAAAAATATCAATGTCATTCTTCTTTTTAAAGAAACCGAACATACCTTAAAATTAAATGTTCTGCCACATTTTTTACATTCCTAAAGAGTTAGAAATGTTCTCGTTTAATAAATTAAACATTTCATTAGAAAACTCTATTCACATCTTTCAGTTAAGCAGCTTTAGAATTAATTCAAGCAGAAGGAACTATATCTTATCCAAACGGAATTTTCAAGAGCATAGTAACACAAAAGAATCAAAAGAGCTCTCAAAACACGACAATGGATTATAGTGTCAAGGTTGCTGGAAAGCAATTAATTTTTAATCACTACGAAATGAGGTTAGTTTGTTCAGCCAGAACTTACTAAGGAAACGATTTACTTCTGTAAATAAAACGAGGAGTAAGAAATAAAATTTCAGAAAGAAGTTTTCCGAATGAGAAGTGTCCTGATGTATTTATTCTTTCCTATTTGCCTTGGAAATTTTTAATGAATTCATTTGTCACATTCTTCTAGCACATTCGAAGGAATGATAATAAATGATATGTTTTAAATAAAAATTTAGATAAATTATTCTTAAGATGACACACCGAAAATTTTATTGTGAACAAATTCTTTAATATTAGACAGGTCACGTTTCTAGGCATTACACGCTTTTTGAATCACATAATTCAGAATAAAACTTTATTTAAAATTTCTAGGATTCATACGTCCCGTATGCTGCATTTAAGACAAACATGCGAAATGTTTGGATATTGATGATATTGAAAATATTCAATATCAGTATGCTTATCCTTTGCATGTGTTTTCTCTACTGAATGATTCCTTAAGGCTGGCTGTGTAGTAACCCTATTGGATCCGCTCACCTTAATGTTAATCTATGGAGAAAATGTATGCAAGCATTGCGGACTTGGAATTAAAGATTTATTTTTTAAAATTGTACTCCGTAATAGAGAAAAAAAATTTTCACCTTGGGGCATTTTTTGTTTTTAAAAAATGCAAATAATGTTTTTAAGTTTAAACTATCCGGGGAAAAATCTGGTATAGCCTGTTTAAAACGCTCATAAATTCCTTTGGTGAACTAAATTTATAAAATGACTCCTCTTACAGAGATGCAGAAATGTTCAGGCTATCTGAAAGTACCATTTTTATTGGATTATCAGCATTTAAGTAGCTGTGAATAATAAACAAACTTTCTCCATAGGTTAACATTGAGGTGAGAGAGTCCAATAGAGTTAATACACATCAGCCTTATATAATATCAATATCTGTTTACGATTAATGCATACATTTAATCCGAATCGAACAATATCTGTTTACGATTAATTAATGCATTTAAATCCTAATTTATTTAAAAATATCGGTTTCCTAATTTTGTTGCAATATCTAGTTATTTATAATTCCAGTCACTGTTTTTATCCCTCTCTTGCTTATTTTAATATCTGACAGCATTTAAATCACAGTCATTTCACAGCGGGTTCTAAGAATACCTGGAAATGAATTGTTTCAACATTTCACTTTACGCTGAAAATCATACAACGAAAATTCATGCTTGAATAGACCTCAGTGGGTCATAAATTCATGTAGATTCTTATCTAGATTCTAGATTAGGCAGATTTATGGAATTAGTCAGATTTATGGCATTAGTCAGGTTTATGGCATTAATTTTAAACTACGGACAATTTAATGAACAATTTCTGTTCTCAGTTTTCTAGTCGTTGCAATTTCTTTGACCGTAATAATTTTATTGTGGCCATTGTGACGAAAAAACATATAATTATTATTTTTTTAACCGATGTGGAGGCACTTGTTGTGAAGACATTCGCCTATAAAAAACATATTATTTATTTCGTTTGATCTCTATCGATTGATATATTTATTTACTCTTGAGTGATTAATTTTCCCTAAAGTAGCAATTGTTGTGTATTTTTATGTAATATTTCCCTGTTCAATTATATATTAATGGTGTCATCTTTTTATGTACTATTTGTTTAGAATCATCTATAAATTAAAATTTTTTTCATATTTTAGCAATATTTAAGGCTATTTATAAAAACATATCCTAATACGGACAGAGATTCAAACAGACTCATGCTCAATGTCTTGCAATCAGAAGAATATTTACAATAGTTTTTCTCTACATTCGAGATTTTAGTCTATGATTTCTTCTGTAATTTCATATTTAAAAGCTGATTTATTCCTATCCTTTTTTTAATTCAAAAGATGCTTTAAATACTGAATATAATAAAGAGCGAAATTGAATTACAAATTCCCTTTTGAGCGGAGCTGAATATCCGCAATTTTATCAAACGATTTCCATAAAATACATTTAATCTGAAATATTAACAGCTTTTATGGTGTGAAGGTAAAACTAATATCAAGTCCTTAAATTTCCCTTCATTGTAGCTCAACCGCTGTTGGAAAGGTTTCGTGATATTTATGAAAGCATAAAAGAGCCTGTTTTAGAATTTCCGAGAGCAATTAACACATAAATGTTGATTAAATTCTGTTATTTTTTATCATTTAAATGCTTACATAAGTTTCAAGTTGACAGTAATTTGAAACTGCATATGGGAAAAATCATAAAAGTCATAATATTTTTGATTATAAAACTAAATCTGTAACGAATATTGCATGCTATAAATAGGAATTTTAAAACAGTAATTGCAATAAACTATTCTTATGATAGAGAATAAAAGGAAAGTGTTAAATTTATAAGCTAAATATCAAGAAAGTATATCACATCGAGACTAAACAATTTGCTCAAATATATGTCTACAAATATACATAACGGGAGAAATTTTCTCTGACCTTAGGAATAGTTAATGCAGTAGCTTTAGTCTCTGCCGTGTGTTTTGTTCATTTCAAAGATCAAATGAATATTATCTCTTGCATGAATTTTATTTGAAATTAGAATATTCCCATGAAGATACTGTAAACTTTGTGTCTATGTCTAGGAATTAAAAGATTGTATCTTTTGTTTTTTAGGGATATCATTTTTTTATATTCTGCTTATTTTCATTTTCCATTTATTAGGGATTGCATTTCAAGTTTTATTTTTTTGGATTTACGTATCCTTATTATTTTTAATTTTATTTATACTGTTTGATTTTGTACTTAATCTAACATAGTGTTAAACAGTCAGTAGTACATAATGTTATAGGTTAACTAGAAAATTTTACGACTTAGGACGACTGTTCGAAAAACGATGGTGAGGTTCTGTTGCCGGGCTGAAAAGTGATTTTCAAACTAAGGAAAATAATTGTAAGATAAGTTGACAAATTGTAACAGAAAGATCGTTATAACCTTGATAATTTTTTATACACTCAAACATTTTTCACTGTCCAACCGGGAAAATTAATTTCCATTTCACGTTGATAGGATAAATTTTGGGGCCATATTCCGAAATTTGATTGAAATTTTTGGCAATATATCTCAGGTTCGATATTACATAACAAATCAACTCTTCCGAAATTTCAGAAGTTTCACAATGTTTAAATTTAGTACACTTACATAGTTATATTTTTTATGATTCCTGGAAAAAAAACACGTGCTAACATTATTTGTATATATAGTCTTTTTACAAATGAAAATTTTTTAGTGTTTAAAAATACGAAATAAGGTCTAAATTTCAAGTCGCAAATTTAAAAATCCTAATTTTATTAATTAACTAATGAAAAATCACTGGTTTTAAAACGAGCCCATGTTTTAACTCGCACATTTTCATCAAGAAAACCACATCACGCGACTAAACTTTTCTACTAAGGTAAACTCTTGCATTCAGATGTCGATAAAAACAGTTTCGAACATTGTAAGACAACACATACACACACACGCACACACACATGTGTGTATGTATGTATGTATGTGTATATGTATGTATGTGTATATGTATGTATGTGTATATGTATGTATGTGTGTATGAGTGTATGTATGTGTGTATGTGTGCATGTGTGTGTGTATGTGTATGAATGTATGTATGTATGCATGTGTGTGTATATATATGTGTGTGTATATATGTATAAATATATCTAAAGGATATGTAATTATTAAATAATAGATAATGAAATACAAACCTTAATACATGAAAAACCGAAATGAGAAGAATGTGCAATATATGAAATGATACAATATATATACAAAATAAAACTGTACAGGGAATTTTGGTAGTAATAAAGATCTTCAACACAGTTCTTTAAATGGCTGTAATGCCCGTAATAATAATTAGGCAGATTTATGGCATTAGTCAGATTTATGGCATTAATTTTAAACTACGGACAATTTAATGAACAATTTCTGTTCTCAGTTCTCTAGTCGTTGCAATTTCTTTGACCGTAATAATTTTATTGTGGCCATAGTGACGAAAAAACATATAATTATTATATGTTATGACGATATTAATAACACAAACAATAGTAACACGGGAAACAATACTTATATTAATATCCATTTTATTGTGGGTATTATTTACAGCTAGAAAAATGAAATAAGCTTTACAGAAAGAGAAAATCACCGAAATTATTTCCGTAGATCAGAATTTATTGAAAGGGACTCGAGTACTATCCAACGCATCTAGAATTGTGTACATTAGATTTACCGTAGCTTCTCAGCTTCTCTGTTATTTAGCATGGCAGGATATCTATCTCAGAAATTGCAACTTCTCAGTTAAGTAATAGTACTTAAGTTAATTCTTATAAGAACTTTCCATAAAGACTAAACTTAACCAGAATATATAAAATCTCAATATTTAAATAACCGACTAAGACAAAAATACAATTTATATGCATTTTTATGTTATTTACAGAAATAAAATAATACTGTTGTCAAGGGTTCAAGAACGTTGTCATCAATACTGCTTTAATTTCTACTGAAGAGATTCATTTACCTTTATTTGCTACGGCAGCGTTATTTATCGAGGCATAAAAACGTGGCTTTCCAATTTTCGAGAGCAATTTGACCATAAATTTTGATTAAATCTCACGTGACCCTTTATTATTGAATTTATGAGAGAATTTCTTCGTTTTTATAGTCTCAGTGTCCTGATCTTGCGTAGGTTGTGTAATTTGAATAAAAGGTACATTAAACTTTAATTAAAATATTTTTCGATGACATAAAATTAATTTTTCAATTTTGTACGATCTTCGTTCACAAAAATTTTTTAAAAGGGATTTTTCGAAAATGAGTTGCTCGGGTGCTGTACAAAAAATTGCCAATTCAATTTAATAATGCGATGCAGTTCCTACTTCGTTTAGTTCTGGATGTAATTTTGTGACATATTTTAACATAAGTTTTCATGAATACGATAGTATTTCGTTATCTTTAATTAGTTTTAATGGTAAATTGCATTTTTATGACAGTTTTATCATTTTTGCGACTTGCTGTTTATTCATAAATTATACAGCAGGGGTGGGCATTAAGTCGATCGCGATCAACCGGTGGACCACCAAGACATTTTGGGTTGACCGCCTTTACTAAGACCTAAGACGCGCATACTACTAAAAGGAACATATTTATAGAACACCGACGCCATAGACACCGAGTTTTTTTATTGTAGTTATGTAGGTAAGTACATATTCCGTGTTTATTATTAAGTTTTAATAACTATTGTAGACCCTTTTTTTAGCTCACCACACCTATGCCACTGGGTGGACCACAACACCTTGAAAAATTAGAAGTAGCCCGTACCCTGGAAAGGTTTGCCCACCCCTGTTATACAGTGTTGCTATAAGCAGTCCTCCTATCAAATTTTTACGATCAGAAAATTGAAACATTGATTCTTTATTTATTTGCCAAAATTAAAGTGAAATAAAAAATGATATTTAGTGAACAATATGATTGGCAGTAAAGTCAATCAACAGATATTATAAAAAGAAAAATACAATAAGAAGATATGATTTTTATCATTTGACCAATATTTAAAAAATACATATATACAACTTTTTCTTAAAATTTAATTGTATAGTACATACAACTGCATGAGTTTTACTATAATGAATATAATACGATAATTAATATAATTCTAGAATTAATTGCATTTTTCTTTGATTACTAGGAGATTTGAGTATTTTTCTTATATATATATATATATATATATATATATATATATATATATATATATATATATATATATATATATATATATATGTGTGTGTGTGTGTGTGTGAGCACAGAGACACAGACACGGGCTCGATATGAAACGTTTAATTATCTCTAAATCTAGTCTAGGGGCATTATTTACAGTGGGCCAGCATTTACAGTTTGAAATTTAAAGGGGGAGAGTTCGTCATAGCGGTCGTGTCTCTTGCTCAGTCGTTACTCGTTCAGCAGCATCGCGTCTACTGGCTAACACTTCGCTTTGCCACAGAGGGCGCTATCGTTTATTGAAGTCGACGCGTGCGACATCACCACTTCGCACTCGTCTCATCCTGGCGGGACCGGACCTCCGGGACAGCAGGTTTAGGGACGACAGAACAGACAGTAACTGCAAAATAAAAAGAAAGAGAGAGAAACGAAAGCAGAAGAAATGTTCTCCGAAAATCCTCTTCACAAACACACCGACAAAGTCGTTTGGACGGTCTCATTTGAACTAGTTGACATCAAAAGAAATTTTTCATCACAGGTGTAAAGATGAGATGGAGTTGGCACCACATCAAAGCCAACATCCAAGTCACGTGCAGGTAACATTATTATAGCAGCGTGTCGACGTCACGTTTTCAAACATCACAAGTTTATCATCATTTGTTAACATCACAAATAAGAAACATCATTTTCTAACATCACGATTGAGAAAACAAGATGTCGTCCAATCGAACAGTTCAGAGTGTCTTAGAGATTCAGTTCAGAAATGAAATTTGAAAGGAATGAAGATTGTTCTTGAATAATACATGGAATAAATATAAAAAGTACGTCACAAACACAAAAAAGTAATGTTCAAATAGTATAATGAAGGTACTAATACGACCATTTTTTCATGTAATCACTGGCCGTAGACGTTAGGTTTGGTCCATCATGTGACCCGACTTTTTCAACTTGGTATCTGTCATTCGGAAGCACTTTTTGAATTATATAGGGACCAAAAAACCTGGGTCGCAGTTTTTGTCCAGTGCTAAATTGTGTCCGTTGAATGGCTACAAGATCACCAATGTTAAAAATCGATGGTGATTTGCGATGTTTATGAAAGTTTTTCTTGTTACTCGCTTGTAATTTCTCAATGTTTTTGTTAGCGTCAATACGTAGGTCGTTTCTGTCATTAATCAGCGAATCAAGATATTCTTCATTTAATATTTGTTTAATTTTAAGGTCGTCTTTGTTTTTCATTTTTATGCCAATTAAATGTTCGAATGGAGTATATTTGGTAGCATCAGTTATCTGTAATTCATTATCAAGTTCTTCAATTTGGTATTTTTGGTCTTCCAACTTGCCTTCAAGAATACATTTAGGTTTCTTCAATTCTGAAGTCCTTTGACAGTTAACTAATTCATACAATTCAGCTTCAAAATGTTTCTTAGTCTTTTCAAGTTCTTCAACCTCTGATTTTAATTTTTTTTTGATTTATCCAGTTTTACGTCAACAATTTGCATATAATCTAATTTGTGGTGCAGTTTACCAATATCTTCCGACATCGACTTTTTTGTTCTTCTAACAAAGCAAAAGTATATGCTTCCTCTTCAGCTTTCTTTTTATATTCTGCAACCTGGACATTGGCAATAGCTAACTTTTTCTACAAGTTTTTTCTTACTTCTACTGCTTCATCTACGTGCTCATGTAAACTTTCACGTTCACTTTCAAGCTTCCGTTTAGTCTTCTCTAGAGCAACTTTAGCTTTTTGCACGGAATCTAACTGTTCCTTGAATTTTTCAATGGCAATTTATGTTTCTGCTTTAAAACACGAATCTGGTTTTGGTGTGTAGTAGTTTCCTCCAATCTAGTTCGCAAAGCTTGTTGTGTAGCTGTTGAATCCATAGAATCAAGAAGTTTGTTCCTCATAGCTTCTAAATCCTCACTTAAGTTTCTTTTCTGCTTTTCAGACATTGCTAAATCTTCTTGTAACTGAATCAATTGAGATTCCACAGCTTTTTGCTTCTTTTCAGCTTCTTTGGCTTGAGCATTCAGTTCATCCTTAACTAACCGAGATTCTTCCACTTCTCGCTGAAAATCTTTCAACTGACTCTGCAATATTTCGAGTTGGTGGGTTTGGTCAGTAATCATTGTAGCCTCGCTACCTGAATCGTGAAGCTCATGAAGATCAACGCTGTTTATCGTTATTGGATAAGACATATAATTAGTTGGTGTAGGGACATGTAAGACGTCATTAGGGGGAGTAGTTTCCAAAGAATTTGCAGTTTTGGGACATTCTGAATAGATGTGTCCGAAATTTTGACAACCATAACACCTTTTTCCGCGGTCTCGATTGTGACATTCAGAACTTTTGTGCCCTTGCATGCCGCAAGAGTAGAATGTAACCATAGGAGGGTTTCCACGAAAGAAATTGTCTTTTTTAGCACTAGTTTTATCATAAAATTTCCCAAATGGCTTTTTGTAATTACCAGACTTTTGTTTAGTTAAGTTGAACAATTTTTCATAGGTTTACAATTTATCTTTTAACACTAGAACCGCGGAGCGGGTCAATTTGACCCAAAACGATGTTTAATTTATCACCACGCGAAAAGTATCGATTGAAAAAAAATTCCTTTTATGACTTTTAATATTTTAAGGTGAACAACAATTTACCAAATTTAAAAATTCGTAACATAAATAATTTTCCGATTATTAACACTTATACCTAGAACCGCGGAGCGGGTCAATTTGACCCGTAAGAAATGTTATTGCACAAATGACGAAAAACAGATGCATTTTCTCGAACTGTAACTGTAAAATACTTCTATCCAACCCTAGAATTCCTAAAATGGACTGTACCAGAAGGGGGAATAGTAAAGGCTTTGAAGTCAAGGTCATTATATTAGGTTTGAAGCATGAACTAGATTCGAATGCAGTTAAAAATTACTGCGAATATTTAGAAGACTTTTTGAATTTGCTCTTATTCTGTAATCAGTATATGTATAAAAACTATGTCACGACGCCGTAATCTTGTTGTTCAGGAAGCTTTGGAATATTTAAAACAATTATCTGAAACGGATTCAGAAGGTTCGAAAAAAGAAGGTTTCTCAAAATTCGATTTTGAGTACTGAGGATGAATACCTGCCTGCTAATGAAGAAAATTTGGATTCGGATGAAGAAAATGAAAGTGAAGATGACTCTGGAAATGCTTTAACAATCGCTGGTCCTTCTCATCGCAATACTGATGATAATTTATCTGATAAAAAGTAAAAATAAGACATTCCAAGAAAAGATACACACACGCAAAGAAATTTGAAAAAGAAATCGACAATAGCATTCAAATTTGGAAATAAGGCAGATGGCAAAGATGGGACAATTTGGAATGTCGCTCAATTAGGAACAGATAGAGGAAGAAAATCAAAGTGTAATATTTTGAAAGAAGTTGGGGGTCCAACATCACATGCTAAACGCAATGTTATCGACAACAGTCCTTCAAGTGCTTGGATACTTTTTATAAATGAAGGATATTGAAACACATAAAGAAATGTACAGAAGATGAAGCTCATCGGCAGATTCATAAAAGAGAAATGGAATATAACATTAGAAGAAATAGATGCTTTTATATAAATTTTATATGCACGTGGTATATATTGTGCAAAAGGACTTGAACTGGATAGCTTGTGGTCAAAGGACTGAGGATCACCATTTTTCCAAAATAAAATGTGAAAAGACCAATTTCGTAAAATAATGGGATTTTTACGCCTCGACATAAAATCAACAAGATCAAGGCGTCTAGAGACAGACAAATTTGCCCTTATTTCGGATATCAGGAATCATTTCATGGAAAACTGCAAGACTAACTATACACCAAGTCCTAATATAACTGTAGATGAACAGTTATTTTCTACAAAAGCTAGGTGTAGATTTATCGAATACATGCCAAACAAACCAGATAAATGTGGAATCAAGTTCTGGTTGGCTGCAGATGTTGACTCAAAATATATGATAAATGGATTCCCGTATCTAGGAAAAGATAATCAAAGTCCATCGAACGTTTCTCTTTTTGAACATGTAGTGCTGCGACTAATTAGTCCTTATGAGAACAAAGGCAGAAATGTCACTACGAACAACTTTTTCACAACACTGAAGCTTGCAGAGGCATTGAAATCCCAAAACACCAGACTTGCAGGAACTGTAAAACGCCCAAGAAGAGAAATACCAGTCTCTGTAAAAATGTTAAAATCGACATTGTATTCGACTACGGTACTAAACCATAAAGACATGAGTCTAACTGTTTATCAAGGTAAAGAAGATGGAAACATTTTGTTGCTAAGTTGTCTCCATCCAAACGTAGAAATTGCAGATAACCAAAAAAAAAAAAACACTACCTGATACAATTGCTTTCTACAACGCAACTAAATACGGTGTGGACGTGATTGAACAAATGGCAAGGAAATATACAGTCAGGTCTGCTTCACGTAGGTGGCCGGTGCAGGTTTTTTTTATAATATTTTGGACCTTGCTGCAATCAATGCCTGGGTTTTATATAAAGCTGTAACTGGAAAATCTATTAGTAGACGGCAATTCATTCAAGACTTGGTTGAAGAATTGCGAGAAAAGTTTGTTCTCTTCCGACATAGAAAGGTGGCAAAAAGGGCATGTGAAGCAACCAATGAAAATGACGCACAACCACAAATTAAGCGTAAAAGAGTCCGATGCCACATTTCGAAATGTGAAAATAAAACTCTAGATATCTGTTCAAAATATAAAGCACCTATCTGTGGAAAATGTACAAACTTATTACTCAGTTTTGTACAAAATGCGTACAGTAAATTGGATTTTATAATCTGTAAAACTAAGTACTGATAAAATTTTTAGTAACTGATAAAATTTTTAATTTTTAATTTTTTTAAAAATTATGTCTAAACATATCGAAAAGAGATACTCTGTTTTTAAATTGAAATTAGGAAATATATGTCATATTTTGTTAAAGAGACATGCTATTATACTCAAGGACATAAAATTTTAAATAATACAATTTTGTAAAAATTAAGTTAATTTCTCTTGATTTATATAATTTATTTAATGTAAATTCTGAGAAATATTGATTATTATTTAAAAAATAAAATGATTTAGTTAAATAAATTAAGCGCTTGTGCATATTTTATAAGTTTACAATCTAGGGTCAAAATGACCCGCTTCGCGGTTCTAGGTATATCGAAAGTCCCGCGGTTCTAGTGTTAATGCACTAATGGTTTTACAATCATAAAGAAGGATCTTATTAGGGGAAGTATCGGGAATTCCACCTATAAAATATTCAATTACAGAGCTTTCATCAACGTTACCTCGAGCACCGATTTGTCTCAACTCAACCAAATATTCGGACAGTGTCTCATGTGGTTTCAATTTGCGCTGTTGCAAAGCTTGGTGTATTTGAATGCTATTAATCGTATCGGAGAATTCATCCAAGAGAATTTGTTTAAACTCATTCCACGAGTTAATACCACGAAGAGATCTTATTAAATTTAACGCGGAACCCGAAAGACATTTTTTCGCAAATATGACTTGATGGACAGGATTCGTAATCTCACACAATGAAAAAAATTCTTCTACTTCTAAAATGAAACTTTCAAGAGGCACGTTGTCCTTTCCAGTAAACAGCCTAATTAATTCTACAAGTTCTATCAACGAAAAGGGGGAACGAAATGAATCCGTCGTTCTAAGCAATAAATTCTGTATACTTCCGCTTTGTTCAGGGTCAAAATTCAATCGAGCTGGTAAATCAGCGTTTTTGGGCGAAAACGATTTTTCACCGACGTGTGTTTTGTCTTCATTGGAATCTGACTCAGATTCTGAAGTGATCCTTTTCATCAGTGAAAAGTCACATAATGCATTTACAATTGTATCGGCACATTGCTTAATATCAGCAGAAAAATTTAAGGACAACAAGTTGCAGACAGACGTTAATTCTTGCAAGTTAAAATCACGAGAGAGTGATTTTTTCTTTTCGTCAACATCAAAAGTTAAAAGATCAAAACCAGAAAATTCACGTAAATGTTTACGGTTCAGCCGACCATCATCGGTTCCAAAAATTAATTTATGTAACAGTTTGACTCTATTAGTGGAACCTTTTTTCAATGCGTCACGAATGTGTGGAATTTCTTGCAAGGTTTTCCTGATTTTAAGTTTAACCACACCAATACTATCATACGAAAATATTCAAAACAATAGAATTTTATAGTTCACTATAATACAAGTTCTTCAAAATAGCACGAAAAAATTCTTTTAAGTAGCACAAATATTATAATCAGTAGAAGCATCAAAATTTCTCAAAATAACACAAACTTTAATATCTTCTAAAATAACAAACTTTTAAATCTTCTAAAACATCAAAATTCTTCAAAATGACACAAACTTTCAAATATTCTAAACCATCAAAATTCTTCAAAACCATCAAAGCGAATGTGTTATTCATCAAAAAAAGGTGCAAATATTTGTTAATCAGTTAAAATCAGACCAAATTCTTTCATCGAGTGCGTTGAAATACTATATATATACATTAAATTGAAAGTGATCTTAGAACAGTTTGTAAGTACTTTGAAAAATGAATCAACGAAAACGAAAGTACTCACAGAATGAATGAGGAGAATAACATCACATGTAGAGGTATCCAACCAGCATCAAGATAGCAAGAACCACGGGCATCCATTTTCACTAGCTGTTGAAGTATCAAATCCAAATCGAAACTGCTCGGGAAAAACCGGGCGAGCACCCATGTGAGCACAGAGACGGACACGGGCTCGATCTGAAACGTTTAATTTCTCCAAATCTAGTCTAGGGGCATTATTTACAGTGGGGAAGCATTTACAGTTTGAAATTTAAAGGGGGAGAGTTCGTCATAGCGGTGGCGTCTCTTGCTCAGTCGTTACTCGTTCAGCAGCATCGCGTCTACTAGCTAACTCTTCGCTTCGCCACAGAGGGCGCTATCGTTGGTTGAAGTCGGCGCGTGCGACATCTCCACTTCGCACTTATATATATCCATTTGTTAAACAAGTAATTGTATAATACACAAAACTATATGATTTTCACTATAATTAAGGTAATACGACAATTAATATAATGCTATAATTAATTGTATTTTACTATAATTACTAGAAGATTTTAGTCTTTTTCTTATATATCCATTTGTTTAACATTTGTTTACTGAAAAACACGTTAGTATTTCTCCAATTTACTTATGTCATTTTTTTTTCGATATTGATTGGTTCAATGAAAGTATAAATTCATATAAGTTCATTGGAATCAGATTTTTCAAAAAAAAGGTTGGAATTAAATCAACATGTAAGAAGTAAAAGAAAAAAGTAAAAAAATAATTTTTTCATATATTTGCAGATTCTTTATTGTTCACCTTTCCTGGCAAAATCTTTCTGTTAATTTCTTATTAACATATTCTGCATATTTATAGATTTCCTACAATCTTTAGTTCTATGTTCTTTTTCAATTTGTTTCTCCTACCTCAGAATGAAATGTTGCAAATTTTAATCCTCTCATATTTATTTTTTGTCGCATTTAATATTCTAAGCAATGTTGTTAAACTCCACACACTAATATCTTTAAAATGAGGAAAACTGGTATAACCAAAATCATGAAGCTCAATGGTATTTAAACTGATTTAACCAAAACTACGAGTTCAATGATATTTAAACTGATATAGCCAAAACGATGAAACTCAATAGAATTTAAAATGATAAACCCAAAACTATGGAGCTCAATAGAATTTAAACTGATGTAACCAAAACTACGAAGTATAATGGTATTTAATAAATTCCTCGATATTAAGGAAATAATAATTCAATATCTGTTTGAGTAACAGTATTCATAATATGATATTTCCTAAGATCAGCAGGATATGTTGATCATCAGGACGCTAACTTCGATGTATCGAAGTGCGAGGTCACTTTTAAACAGAGCATATCCTTTTATTTTGGTCCCAATCTTCTTTTTTTTCAATCTCCATATTTGTTCTAATCTTTTTTGTCCTCTCTTTTCCTCATTTACTTTTAACTTCTGGCAAGCCTACTGACAGTTCAGGTGTTCATATATATATATATATATATATATATATATATATATATATATATATATATATATATATATATATATATATATATATATATATACAGGGTGATTTTTCTTAAGCTGACACTACTCAGAGCAATCTGTAGTGCGATCTTTTGCAACGGTGCTTCAGTGATCCATTAATCAGCCCTGAACGTATTTAATTAAGTTTATTTCACACCTATTTACATATCTACAAGATTTAATAAACTGAGGGCATTAATTATTAGGCAACAATACTTACAGAACGTACATTTTCATTCGCCTGCCACAGACTGGCGGAAACACAAAAAACATACATTTCGTGCGGTGCTCACACAGCACCCTCTCGCGGACAAAGGGAGAAATCTGCAACACTCTCCACCTGAACTCTCATGAGTTCACTTACCTTAGATTCCAAAACATTTTTACAACCAATAACCATTTACAATTTCAAGAATAAACTATAAGAATATATCAATACAAACATCAAAATTAAGCATAATTTGATAAACAAACGTACAAAAATAAGAATATAAGAAATTAAAAAATGGTATGCACTGAATATTACACAAATTAGAACTTCTAACATTTTTAAATGAAAAAATAATCAATAATCAATGTTACAAATGTATATTCACGCGCAATTACAAAAATCAATAATACATATAGGAAATCAACATTATACACTTCAATTAGACTTACATAATTAAGGGTTAATTTCTAAATTATAAACATGTTGTACTGATCGTTTTATGTTACCTTTAGGCGTTTTAAAAAGAAGAGAACAGATATTTCCATCTCGTCCCGGATACAGTTCTAAAATCTTTCCCATCATCCACATATTTCTAGGGTAACGCTCATCATCGATTAAAACAATATCATTCACTTTAAATGAAGAAACTTTACCTGGTTGTTGTGAGATATACGCTGATCTGAGATTAAGTCAATACTCCTTTCTCCATCCATTCCAGAAATGATTCAAAAGGGTTTGTTGATATTTAAATTTCTTTAACAAAAAATTACTATTAACAATTAAGTCTTCATTTTTATGTTTTGCTACAGGTTTTTATGTTTTGTCACAAAGACATTAACCTTTTTCCAACTAGAAAATGAGAGGGGGTAAGAGGAGAGGGTTCTGAGGGTTCGTTGTAAAGATACGTGATAGGCCTAGAATTAACCATGGCTTCAATTTCTAAGAATACAGTTTCTAATTCCTTAAAGGAAAGAGATGACCTTCCAATAATTTTCTTTAACCCATTTAGGACCGCTCCATGTTTCCTTTATTGGAAATGCACCAAACAGTTTTTTAACACTGTTTAGAACATTAATTACACAAATAAGTTGTTTCCATAAAAATACATTTATTTTTACGAAAGTTACAAAATGTTGCGTTTTCGCAACATCAGTCCAAAGCGGTATAAAAATTTTAAAAATATAAAAATTTAAAATAATAAAACTTTTTTTAAAAAATTTAAAATCTTTGAAGCATTTCGCATGAAGAGGTACATTACACTTATTACATACAATAATTGTTTGACTTTTGCAGTGTTTACATTTTTTTTGTTTATTTTCACTATTCTTAGTATTAATATGGCCCATACGGTCTTTCCGAGTTTCGTTGAGAATTAGATTTTGAATTGAAGATGGTCTTCCAATATGTGAAGTTTCAGGTAAAACAGAATTCATCTGCATTTCTTCAAGCCTTTTTATCAAAGATATGGCTCTCTCGAAGATATAGATTTTAGAAACTCTAATAAACTTACTTTAGAATTCATTACATCCATGTAGAATCTCCATTTTTCCCATAAAATATGATCTTTTTGCTTACTATATTGCTTACTTTTACATTTATTAGAAAAAAAGGTCGATTTCACCTACAATGTCTTTAGAGGAATCGAAATTTTCACATAAAATATTATCATCAATAGCTTCTTCATCCTTCAAATCATCCGGATCTGGAGGGATAATGAAGAATTATGGTTCATCCTTAGCTTCTGTTGAGGACGATTCTGAAATATCATCATCATCTTACCCATGAAAATACTCCAATGTCTCTTCCAATGTCAAAAATCACTTTTTACTAGAGACAAACTTATCCGAAATGCAAAGAATACCAATTTACTGCATAAAAATCTAGGCAGCACTAATAAAACACATTGGAAATAAGTAATACACAAAGGACTGATGTTGCGTTTTCGCAACATTTTTTAAAATACGAATTGAGAAACATAAAAACAAAAATTATGATTTACCTGTTGAAGCCATTTTGTTCTTTAGTCTCTAGTAAACTCGGAACAAGCATCAAATCAGAAATTTAACATGTGCTGCTATCCAAGGTTATTTGAAATTAGTCTTTTTTTTCCCTTTCAAAACACCAGAAAAAAAAACAATTTTTTGCTAGTGCTAAAAGCGGGCAAATGTGGAAACAAAAAATGTATTATGATCAATTAAAGTAAAGAGAATAAAATAAAAATGTTATTTCAGACGTACAAATCTTAGAACATGCCTTTAAAAAATATAGAAATTAATGTTGCGGTTTCGCAACGCCAATCTTAAATGGGTTAAGCATGTTTTAACAGTATGTATCTGTCTCTCCCAGAAACCTCCCCACCATGGACTTTTTTCAACAATAAATTTCCAAACAATACCTTTGGAAGAAAACATATTTTTAACTTCAGGATTATTAATTTGATTCCACCATTTTTTTAATTCACAATTTGCCTTTTTAAAGGCCTTCGCATTATCTGAATATAATACAGAACATAAACCCCGACGTGAAATGAATCGACGGAATCCCAACAAAAATGAATCAGTATTCATATTAAGAACTAATTCCAAGTGAATTGCCCTTGTCACTGCACATGTGAAAATAAGTAAATAACATTTTGTATTATAATCATTCACAAAAAAGGGTCCGGCAAAGTCCACACCACATACATCAAATGGGGGATGTTCTTGAATTCTGTCAGGGGGTAGTGGAGCTACTACCTGAGTTCCAGGTTTCGCTTTGAAACTTCTGCAAATTAAAGAGTTATTCAACACCTTTTTTACAAACTGTCGACCTTTGATAATCCAGAACTGTTTTCGTAAGTGCGTTAAAGTAGCATCTACACCTGAATGACACATTTTGCTGTGAGCATCAAGGATGAGTAGTTCAACAAATATCATTAGTTGGAAGAAGCCAAAGACGCTTGGTTCTCTCGTCATCATTTGAGAACTGTAAGCGTCCTTTCAAACAAAGCAAGTTATTGTCATCAAGTTCAGGATTCAGATTAAATATTGTGAACCTTTGTCGATAGTACCTTTAGAGTGAAGTTGCATAACTTCCGCACCAAAATGACTTAATTGAGTAGTTTTTATCCAAAAGTACATGGCTTCCTGAAGTTCCGATACACCAATAGGTCCATTTAATTTCAAAGAATTTTTTTCTGACATTGTTGTCAAACCTCAGTACATAAGCTGTAATTCGATCACATTCAGGCTGTAAGAGCCAACTTGGTCCATGCAACCAAAGGGGATGTTTCACAAGATTAGAGGCATTTTCTCCACGGGATAATGAATCTGCGGGGTTTTCTTTACCGCTGCAATGGAACCACCTTCGTGGATCGGTAAGAGATTGAATTTCGGAAACCCTGTTACAGACAAAGGGCTTCCAATCTCTGGCGTATCTTTTCACCCAATGGAGAGTGATCTGGCTGTCACTCCAAAGAAATATTCTGTGACAAAGTTCAGGAAACAGTCCGGTTAAATATTTTGCTAACTTGGCAGCTACTAATGTGGCCATCAACTCTATACGCGGAAGAGTCAGCGGATTCAGAGGTGCGAAACGACCTTTAGCTGTGATGAAGCTCGTACAGATGGAACCATTTGAATTCGAATACCGAAAGTAGGCAACTGAACCGTAGGCTGCAGAACTAGCGTCAGCAAACTAACGGAGACTCACATCGTTTCTTTTGAAACTGTCAAAATATTTCCTGGGAATAACAAGTGTTTCAAGCACTTTTAGTTCGGATTTCCATTTTAGCTACTCTCTGATTATTTCTGGCGGAAGTGCTTCATCCCAATCTAGACCTAGAGTCCATATTTGTTGTAAAAGGATCTTCATCCTCATTAAGAATGGTTGCGTGATCCCAATGGGATCGTAAACACTAGCCAATGTATAAAAGATTATTCTTTTTGTGGCCTGAGTATCGTCTAATACTTTGTTAAAACTATCACAGTTAATTTTTATTTTGTCAGTTTCTGGGGTCCAGATCATGCCCAGCATTTTTGATTCCTTCAACTCTCCTACATTATAACCCCTTTCCATCCAAAATGAAATTAGTTCTTCGGAATTAGATTTTAACTTCCTACGATTCATCCAAGCATCTATAAAAATGTTAACCGCGTGTGAAGATAACCTACATGCATCTTCAATTGTGTCACAACCATAATACAAATCAACTACATACATTGAATAGTCTAATATAGTGTATGCTTCGGGATTCGTGTCTTTATATATTTTAATATGAAACTTGATAACCATTGCCAAAATCGCAGGACTACAACAAAGACCGAATGGGAGACGTGCAAACCTCAAAATTTTATAATCTCGCTCATTGTCTCCGAACAAAAGAAATTTCAAAAACTCCCTGTCCCTTTCCGAAATCTCTATCATTAAAAAGGCCTTAGCAATATCTCCGTTAAAGGCAATTTCAAATTTTCGAAATTTTAAAATTAAGTCTAGGACAAGTGGGTTTAAACTGGGTCCAATGTCAAGAAATTCGTTTAACGACTTTACGCCCTTGGCTCTAGAAGAGCTCGCATCATATACAATTCTGCAGCGCGTAGTTTCGGTGGGTTTAATCACCTCCCGGTGTGGCATAAAATAAGGCGATTCCGTTATTTCTTGTGAACATTCTTCGATTATATTCTATTTTAACTGTTCTTCAATCAAGTTTTTATATTGTTGATAAATCTCTGGATTTCTAATTAATCTATTTTTAAGATTCTCAAAACGCCTTAATGCCACTGAGAAATTATTCTATAACTCATTTATATCCGATTTCCATAATAAACTTACCGAATATCTGTTTACTTTAAATTTTATTCCCCTTTCAAAATGCTGAATCAGTTCCCTTTCCTCACTAGACATTGACGCGTCATCATTTATTCCCATCAAATCCAGACTCCACAATGATCTCAAAGAATCTCGTAAACAGGATGTCGTGTTTACAAGTACGCAATTCTGCGAAATTACGCCGTTTTCATTAAATTGCAACCCAACTGGTATATATCCAAACATAGTTGACACCGCATAAATTTCCTTAGTGAGATTTATTTTTCCCCCACTATCTGCCAAAAGTAATCCACGCCTGTAAGTACCCCTACATTGACCGAAGTATCGCACATGTCAGCAATTTTCAATCCCAAACCATTCATTATTTCAAATATTTTTACCGAAGTAATGCTAGGTGGCGCCGCTGTGATTACGTCGTTCATTAAACACGTCACCTTCATTTTATTAGTTTTCTGTTTATCGGAAACAAAAAATTCCACAATTGAGAAAGTTTTAGGGGAAGCATTTTTCATCCCAAAACGAAAAAGTGAGAGTCTTTCCTCTCCTATAATTTTTAATTCAAGTTTTTTAACTAGGCTAATGTGAATAAAACTGCGCGTTGAACCGCTATCTAAAATTAAATTGGTCACTTCCGATTTGCCATTAGAACAGGCCAAAACCGAACAGGTTTGTAATAAAGTATTACTTGAAACATTATTAGACACTGAAAGAGTTTGCTCATTTGGGATTTTTTCTGGCGCGTTGTCAGACGATATATTTTCGTTTTGCTTAATTTCAGGTGACTCTTTTTTCTCCTTCGAAACCCATTGCGTTCTGTTTCGATTTTGAAGATTAGTACGTATAGATCCGTGATGCGATCTGAATCCGTATTTCGTACAAATTCTTCTATTTTTACAAGCCCTACTTAAGTGAAATCTTTTAAAACAAACGAAACAAAAATTTTCATCGCGTATTTTAAACAGTTTCTCTTTGACACTTGTTTCACATGAAAATGAATCATGGAATTTGTTACTGAAGATGCATGCTCGATTATCAACAGTATTAAAACTGGCAGCCGTGGATACATTTCTAAAGTATCTTTTATTGCCAAATTGTGCATTTTCAGAACATGGAGTCACGGTACCTTTTCTCTCTTGCGTCAAAAAATTAGATGCTTCGCGACATTCAAGTTCGGTTTTTATAAAATGCAATAAATCTGAGACATTTATATCTTTCTTAGATATTTTTCTTTCGATTGAATTCCAGCACTAGGTCTTCCGGGATTGATTTTAACAAAACAGGAATAAATAACTGACCAAATGAACCTTTTGTTACGTCCTGTGCCTCCAAATTCCAGACGGCAATTTCAATTTCATCATATAATTTTCTCAAACCTTTAACATTACGTGAACTCCTTACAGGTTCTAAATTTAACAGTTTGCTCATGAATTGGTTCACTATTAAATCTCTTTTCCCAAATCTGTCTTTGAGTGTCTTTCATCATAATTTTTCTCATTTAATTCCAAAGCAGCTACTTCATTACTAGCCGGACCTACAAGTAACGTTTTCAGATATGCGAATGTTTCTATCTTGTTAATAGTTTCGTTTCTATGTATAGTGTTTTCAAAATTGTTCCAGAAATCCGTGAATTTGGTCGGATCACCGGAATACTTTTCTAAGAGTAATTTTGGAAGCTTTACCCAACTCTGAGCAACTTGAGAAATATTTATTTGTTGTGCGGCATTTGGTTCACAAGATTTATTATCATTCAATATTAAACTCATTCTTTTAATTATTCGCGAACATTTCTCCTGATATTCTTCGGATGTAACTACATCCGATTCCAGAGATTCTAAATCAATTGACTCGTGAATTCCTTCATCTAATTCTTTTAAATTAACTTTCTTTTCTAATAACAAGTCATATGACTCCTTCAAGTGATCTTTATTTCCCGATGCTATACTTTCCTCAAATTTCTTTAACAATTTTGAAACTACAGTTCTTAAAGCCGTTCGTTTAGTTTTTAATCGTTGAAAGCTTTCAGCCATTTCTATATCATACATAGTACATGTACCCAAGACTGCACAAAAGTATCAAATCTATTTTTAAACAAAACTCTTACCGTTATTCCTGTTCGCGCCCAAGCATGATCCGGAACCAAAACATTTTGATTTCCATATCTTCTTCTTGTCGGCCTGGATGCACCAGTTTTGCAACGGTGCTTCAGTGATCTATTAATCAGCCCTTAATTAAGTATTTAATTAAGTTTATTTCACACCTATTTACATATCTACAAGATTTAATAAACTGAGGGCGTTAATTATTAGGCAACCCCAATCCTTACAGAACTTACATTTTCATTCGCCTGCCACAGACTGGCGGAAACACAAAAAACATACATTTCGTGCGGTGCTCACACAGCACCCTCTCGCGGACAAAGGGAGAAATCCGCAACACGATCTTTCAAGAGGAATTCCACCAAAATTGATAGGTGGACTAAAGACGACATGGTAAAGAAGTTCCGTGAAGAAAAAATAGTTCCAAAATCGCCGGTAGGGGAATATATGGCGCTGTTGTTGTCGGCACACTCGAGAATTTGCATTAAACGCAAGTAAAACAACAAAATGCAAATTCATGACTACGTAGCATGAACAGCAGCTACGTAGCTGTCAGACAGCGGCGTCAGTATTTCGGGTTATAAAGATAAGGGGTGAATACGCAAACAGTTGTAATCAGCAGAAAAATGAATAACTAAAAGAATTTCACTGCATCACCGCTTTATTTAGCAAATTCACTTCTCCCTTTTTCAATGTGACCACCGTCCTGGTGGACGACACATTGCATCCTGAACACTACGTTTTGAACGTCCGAGCGTAACATGTCACCAGGAATGTTCATCATCCACCGGGATATGCTGTCTTTTAGGGCCGGCGAGTCCAAGACTCCACCAAGATACATCTTAGACTTTAAATAACCCCACAGAAAGAAGTCACATGGTGTTAGGTCTGGAGAGCGAGGGGAAAAGCGACAGATGAATCTTTCTTCTGTAAATCGACGGCGCAACAGATTCCGCACCGATAGTCTAATGTGGCGTGACGCTCCATCGTGCATGAAGATTGTCTGATCAAGGAATCGCCTTTGTTGAAGTTTTGGAAGGGCTAAACTAGCCAGCATATGGTGATACCTTTGCTATATAACTGTAAAGGTTTCTGTTCCTGCTCGAGTATTGTTCTCAAAATGAATGGTCCGATGATGAAGTTTGCTGTGAAGCCACACTAAACAGGGTGTTTTGGTAAATGCATTGGAATTTGCTGAACAGCATGAGGATGTTCAGATGCCCAAATGTGACAATTTGGGGGTATTAACAGCTCCATTTCGGTAAAAATTGTCCTCATCATTCCACAGACCTTTCCACGGACAAACATTGTCGACCTCCATCGCAAGAAATGTCAGAGCAAATGACAACCGTTTTCATGATCGTCGTGTTTTAGATCGTCGTGTTTTAATTCTTGCAGGCGGCTTATCGTATACGGATAGAACTTGAGAACTTTCCGCAAGATTTTCCGCAAGAGCCCGAAATACTTTCGCTGATGTCAACTACGTAGTCGTGAATTTGTACTGTGACGTTTTACTTTCGTTTTATGCAAATTCTCGAGTGCGCCGGCAACAACTGCACCACATCTTCCCTATCAGCGAATTTTGGAACATTTTTTTCCTTTCAGGGAACTTTTTTCCCATGACATACTTAGTCCCCCTATTAATTTTGGGGGAATTCCGGCTGATAGTTCGCGCTTCAGATGGCTCTGAGTAGTGTCAGTTTAAAAAAAATCACCCTGTATGTATATATATATATAGAACAAAATATTCTGAGGAAAAAAAGAAAAGAGCATCTAAGAAAAGATGACCACATAATGCTGTGTGGAAAAATGTAAGGAATAGGATTCACAATACATTTTCTCACATCGCCGGAATGGTCTTTAACTTAAAAATCCAGAATTTCTCTGCTGAAATATGGCCGTTATAACAGTATATCCTAAAATACACTAACATCGAGAAGGGAACCATACAAGTTAAAACACATAAATATTCTAACGTGTTTAAACTTTTCAAATGTAATCTTCATATACTTTTCTTAAATTTAAAGTAAAGCTCTTTTTTATGTTCGAAAGGGAAAACTTGTCTTTTATAATATGGTTAAGATGCTCAAAAATTAATTCAATCAAAAAAATGCTTGTGATGACACCGGGTGGCTGAAAAATTGAATTTTTTTTGTTTTAAGTCTTTCGTGATTTTTTTCAGTGGAAATATTTCTATTATTCTTGATTTCTAATAGTGAGTCAAAGTTTTTGTTTATGACAGTGTGAAATCTGCCAGTTAACGAATTTGATCAAAAATGTTTTGAAGCGCCTCGAGTCAAAGAAAAAATGATTCTTTTATTGAATTTTTCAGCATTCAATTTTAAGTGTTTTAGTCACTATTCTTTTTATCTAGGATTTTCGTAACAATTTGAGATGAAAAGGAATCGGCCTTGGATTCCTATTATTTCTCGTTTGAGAAGACATTTTTTATTATCTTTTATATAGTGTGATCTTCATTACACCCCGAGCTCTTTCTAGAATATCTCTGAATTTACCAAAATCTGTCTTTTTTTATTAAATCATGGGAAAAAGATGAAAGAATTTGAAATCTTTAAATATAAGACAAAGAAAAAACCCTTTTAAAAGGGTATAAAAAATTGTATAAAAATTAACTAAAAGAAATTATCAATGAAATTAAATATTGATAGCAAAAACCTCGCTATCATTATTGACACAGTGAGAACTCTTTTACTGTATCTTCTTTTAGAAAATAAATATTAGTTTTGTGACACGATCCTAGCCATTAGGATTTCATCCCTTGTAGTTCCTCCATCAACTAGATGCGAAGCTTTAATCAAAAGTTTTATAACAGTTATTTGCGCAGTATTATTACCGTCTAAAATTCTAAAGAGGTGGTGTAAATGAAGTTTCTTTAATTTATAGAGGCAAGGAGCAAATCAATTCTTCCCATCACATTGCAGGTAACATTTTCCATATGTGTTCGCGTTTCATGTATGAATGGCTCACTACTGCTTTTATATAACCTTTGTCAGAAAAGTTCCCGGACTGATTTTTTAATTCTTTATGTGTTCTGAATAGTTATGTTTCCATGTAAACTTTCTTGGTGTCAGGGCAATGCTTAACAACCCATTGTGAAGTCGTAGTAATTCGACGGGTAGCGTGAATACTTACAGACTAATATTAAAGTTTCCAACTCTTGTCTTTACCAATTTTATTATTTATTTACAAGAGCAATTATGTACGCATGGTGAAGTACAATGCCGTGCGGATTAATGATAGGTACGGATGGACCATGGATGGTGATAGGTACGGATTGGGGATAGGTACGGTGATAGGTACGGATGGTGGCGTACGTCTTGACCGAAGTTCACAAATCGAACGTGCGTAAATCGACGGTCGTCGTCTCTCAGAGAGAACGGCGTTCTCTTTCCTCTCACGGTTCTCAATCGAACTCTGGAGTAAGGATAGCGGGATCTGGTTAGACCAACACCACTCGGAGATAACCATCTGCACCCTTTGCAGTTCTCTTCGGCTCTCTCCCGACAATCCAATCCCTAGTTGATCTCCTCGATTTTAAGGGGCGGGGAGAAATGACGTCTCCTGGCCCTCTTATTGGTCACTGAACCCATGACGTCCAAGGTGACTAGTCTTTCTACCTTGGCAGGTGGAACGTTAATTGGAAGCAACCCTTTTGGGTTCCGCTTTGAAAGCCAGAAGTCGGTTCTTAACACTCAAGATTCTGTGGAATCCATATCTTGCCAAAGACCAGTGCAATCGGAGACTCTGTCATCTTTTTCCATTTGTTCTGATTTCCTGCCGCAAGACAACTTCTCGTCCCCGGAAATAAACAATTACTCTTGCCAGGCATCACCTTTTTTAGCGCACACCTATTCTCTCGTGACTCGTGTGAAGATGAAGCTTTCACTGCTTGCTTTCATGACCTCCAGAGACAGTGACAGCTGTGTATAGATAGCCGAGGGAACTACTTTGACAAGACCTAGGTCTATTAGTTTCTAAGTTGAATAAATTATTTTTTACAAGGTCAGTACTGTAACTATTCTCACATAGTCCTGTAACTATTCTCACTTAAAGTTCATTTCTACAACATGACTCATAAATTTTGTTTCTATATCTTCATCTGTATGTGAATCAAAGAGTTGTTCATATTTTATTGGCTTAAAGACCGTTTATAAATTCACATTTTCATACTAATCAAATAAAAATCATTGCTAGCAATAAAAACATATTTCTACCACCTTAATACCATATTCTAAAGAGTCAAAACTAAAAGAACAAAAATCCTAGATGCCAAAACCTACCTAATTTTCACTGCTAGTTCATCTAATTATAATAATATCAATCTATAAGAATCAATTCTACATAGAAAAATCTTATTACTTAAAATCTGATTTAGTCAACTAATTAAGTCTATGTTGAGTAAACGATATTCATCGAGTTATCATTTGATGATATCAGTTTTAACTGTTGACAGATCGATAGAAGAAAAAAATTCGTACAATAAATCTGAGATTTTTACTAATTATGAGACTGATATTTCGACGAAAAATTTTGAAATCTAATGTTCCTCTCCCCTATCAACCTGCGAATCGAAAGTGTAGAGTGAAATGGACGATTTATCATTTCATTCATTTTAAAGCAACTGGAAAATTAATCATTAATAGTTTAAATATCTTTCATAAAATGACAACGGATATGACAGGTATCCAATGAAGCATAAAAAGCCAGTAGCAAACTGTCCATATTTAATTTATAGGGTTCATTGTACCCTGTAATGGGAATTTCTTTAAGTGAAAAGTTCTTTTGAGCTAGCCAAATTTTAACGAAGTCCTTTGCCAACTACACTGGTGAAATAAATTAAAAGAATTTACATATATTACCGAATTTCATGAAAAGAACTGAACTGAATGTAAAACCACTGCTTCTAGACAAAAATTCAAATCTTGTACGTCAAATACGTAAGCGTACACGTGTGTGTAGGTGGAGCCAGTAAAGAAACAGGCTTTATTAGCGCACCTAAGTTAAGACACATTTCTTTCGCCAGCACACCTCGGCGAATTTCTTGGTGTTATTTTGCAGCAATCGGTTAATTTCAAATCGTAACTGTAAAAATGAGTAACCATAAAAGTTTAGATGATGGAATGAGGTGGCGAATTGAGGGGAGGCTAGAAGCAGGCCAATCAAGTCCAAATTTGTAGAGAGTTCAATTTAACGCCCAACGTCGTGTGTAACTTACAGAAACAGTTCTAGTATACCCGATCCATCGAGAGAAAGCCTGGGCAAGATAGTCCAAGAGCCACGACGGCCAGAGAAGATCGCCATTTGTCGACTATAGCGAGGCGTAAAAGGAGTGCTACAGCTTCTCAGCTCTCTCGTGACCTGTATGCAGCCACAGAAACTCGTGTATCAAGGATGACTGTTTCCAAAAGACTTCATGAGAGAGGGTTGTTTGCAAGAAGACCTGCTGTTTGCGTCCCGCTCACTTCTACGAACAGGAGAATCCGTTTATGATGGTGCAGAGAGGATAGAGATTGGAGCATGGATTAATGGGCGACCGTTCTCTTCACTGATGATTCCCGGTTCAGCCTAAACACCGATTCTCCCCGTACGTTCATATGGAGAGAACCAGCAACCCGCTACCTACCCTCCAATGTCCGCGAAATCGACCATTGTGGTGGAGGAGGTTTAATGGTCTGGGAAGGCATCATGTTGGATTGCCGCACACCTCTCCATGTCTTTTAAAGAGGCACTGTGACTGGTGTGAGGTATAGGAATGAGGTCTTGGAGCCCTATGTTCTCCTTTTCAGGGGTTCAGTTGGCCCTGAGTTCATTTTAATGGACGATAACGCGAGGCCACATAGAGCTCTTCTGGTCGATGAATTTCTAGAGAGTGAGGATATTCGCCGGATTCATTGGCCATCCAGATCTCCAGACCTTAACCCTATAGAGAATGTATAGGACGCTCTGGGGAGGGCAATTGCAACTCGCAACCCCCCTCCAAGAACCATCCAGGGAATGAACACTGTGTTGCTGAACGAGTGGGACCAATTACCACAGGAAATGATAAACTGCCTTATTTCAAGTATGAAATCACGCTGCGAGACCTGTATATCTGTAAGAGGGGACCATACCCCTATTAACCCATCTATTAACCCATTTTTTGCTTATTCTGCAACCGCTGTTTCATACCTTCTGACTCCAACGAGTGTTACGCACGATCATACGTGCGCTTTACAATTATTGAATGGTTATTTGTTTTGTATTGTATCAATTAATGTACATATCAAATTTCAGTAAAATCGGTACAGTAGTTCTAGAGATAATTGACCAAGGCTGCAAATTCTCTTAATTTCTTACACCAGTGTAATTAATTAAATTAAATGTTAGATGAGAAAATCACCATCACTTACCACTGATCGTATAGTGGCTGCGTTCTTTAACTTTTCAAAGAACAAATCAACTCGGGCATATTAAATCAGAACACAGGACATATAATACATTGATTTATTAATTCACATTAAATAAACAACATTAATATCAAATCCTCAATATGTTATTTACGCCTCTATTTTCAAAGATTCCCAACATTTACTTACTTTACTATCATATTATAATTTTTAAAATTAGCACTTAATTTCATCTCTATTATTAATACAATCGTTATTAATTCAATTTAAATGAGCCAATGTGGCGACCAATATAAAAGTAGGAAAAAGGGGCCGCATACCGATATGCTGTACGATCTGCTGGTCATCCATCGTTGCTCTGCTGTTAGGGACATTGGCCGAGCGCTATTTACGATGGGTCTCTATTCGTCAACCCGAATCTCCTTCAATTGCGGTATGGGGATTCAGCTCCTCCGTTGACCATTCTTACGCGTTATTTCAGCAGGCCTCTCTCCATCGATATAGGGTATCTTTTTCTAAGTTCCCCGTCTCTTCGCTGTTTTCCTTTATTTCTCTTCCTCTTTTCTATTCTTACTTCTCATTTTGGTAACACCTCCTTTTTTCTTCTTGGATTAAGGCCTCCAGCCAATCATTTTAGATACCCTTCTCTCGTTGGTTCAATTCAAGTAATAAACTTCGTGGGGCCGTCACTATAACTTTTCACTAGTGCACACTTTTTCACTCCCGTTTCCCACAGATTCCTCAACTTGGGGTTTCACATAAAATCTGGTTGGTGCCATAAAACTTCGGGTGCTTTCATCGACAGTTCTGACCCTTTACGATATACTTCTCATCTTTTGATTCTTTTTTCATACTGCAGCAGGCCTGTCGTCTCCTAAATCTTTCGTCCTGTACCATCACTTGTCAAATTCTCAGTTTGCATTGCGATCGCCCGTCGCTAACGATCTCGACTCTTTTATTGCCTATTAGCAGCCGTAACTATCTCACTTTATTTCACTAAACGAAATTGTCACACACATTGTGACATACCCTAAGTGTTGTATTCCATTGTTTAGCAAAGCAAAGGAGGCGTCATTTCCATTATTGATTATTAATATCATTCAGAGCAATGACTTTGAGTTGAGGTTTTCTACATACATTACTTTTATTCTTCTATCCGGATGAATCGGGCACAAATCTACCTGTAGTTTTAGGTCTGGATCAGTTTAGCCCATGTGTGGTAAAAGGTCACCGTGGCACTCGGAACCAACGAACATTTCACTTCAAGTTAGAATAAAAGGTGTACTTGAAACAGTAGACTTCCATACAGAGCCCGAAATGTTCCGAAAATATCATTTCCAGAATTTTAAATCGGTTCGCACTCAAGAGTTGCCACTAATTCCCAGTTCTGTGCATCGTGTAAATTGCTCGATGTCTTTGGATGATGGCTGCCAGATATCTCAGAGCTCAACCTGTAGCTGCTTTTGGAAGCAGAGTTTGATTGCAAACTCTTTAGCACTTCACGACAAGTGTTTTCAGTCCTCCACGTCAAGCTTTGTGTGTTTGTCTTACTAGTCCAAACACAGGATGGTTAAGTTCTTCCTCTAGAGTTCTAAGCACTAGCATTCTCCTTCTCTAAGAAGAACAATACAGGTTATGTAACCCACAAATGGCAAATGGCTAGTGAAAGCCATAAAACACAAATATTAATGTTTTAAAAATCTTTTACTGCTTATGGATTTGCATTCGGAGGAGAATAGTTACTGACTGAGAAATTTTTACATTTAATACAGTTTTACGAGTTAGAAGTACTAATTATGCGTTAAATATTTTAATTTAACATGAAAGATAAAGTTATTATTATGAATAACACAACTTATTATTTACAGAGGTTTCAAATGTATAATTCTTTGAAATCTCCTCATCAAGCTGACGTTATTGTCTCTACGGGGATGGCATAGAGTATAAGTTTCAGAGACTTTTGCGAAATTAATATATTTCGAATTTAGTGGTGAAGATAAATCGTTAAGTTAGTTATCAATACGAACCACTTGAAGCTATACCCTCGGGAAAATTTTAATCCACTGACAACTGAAATTAATCTTCGAAAGGAAATTTTTGAAATACGTTAATAAATTTGGTCTTCAGAAAGCTAAACTCTATTCCAAGAGCCTAGATATTGTTCTAAAATTAGATAAAGTAGAAGAAAATGTGCCTCTGGCTAATTTAGTTAGCATATGAATGCTCTTTAAAACAGCCAACTTTACAAAAATGAAATATAAATGTACATGTAGACCATTTTAAAAAAGTAATTTAAAAAGCATTCTATTGAAAAAAATCAAATTTTTTTAAAGATTTTGAAAATATGAAACAACCTGCGATTTTCATAAATTGACAGTAAATGTAAACACCATAGTGTAAAATATGTTTGAATCCGATAACGAAAACGGACAGTTCAATATTATTACCATTAAAGTTCTGTGGATAAATTTAGTACACTATTCAATCCATGGTTTTGGATACTAGCTAATACACGGAACCCACATTTTTTAATACTTTTCTTTAGGTACTGACACAAACTAAATGAACCGAAAGGGAGGTACAATGACCACAAGTGAATTTTAATTAATTCAATTAAGTATAGAATCCGATTATTTTGAAGATATAATACACAGTATACAGACATGAAGAATTTCGGATTCCAGCATAAGGGTAATACGACTACGAATACACCTGATCAATTCAATATTGTAACATAAGAAAACTTATTTATACTGTGTGTAAGATAGGTTCCAGACATATTAGTGATGAAGCAGAAAGAAAATTTGATGTGGATTTTCTCTCCAGATAACCACTTATATTGCCAATACTGCTGAGAATAATGGGAATTGTATGATTGTATCTAGTTATAGTGATATGCAACCCATAAATTAATCACCTGTCCTACTACAATGCACCGACGCATAACCGTCTTCATAAACTCCTAACATTATATATATATATATATATATATATATATATATATATATATATATATATATATATATATATATATATATATATATAATACCGAAGCAAGCTCTTGGTTCTGAACATATCCATATTTTATCATCATTACTTATAAAACTGAATTTTTTGTTTTGTCTTGGCTAACATTAAATTCTTCAATTCATTAATGTCTATAAAAAAAAGATACTTTCAAAGCTCAGAGATTAGAGTACGTCAGATTTCAGTGAAATTAGATTATTTATAATTACTAAATTTAAGTATTTTCTTTGTTTCCCTCATCTGTTACAAATTTAAATAAACAAGCATGCCGTCTGAAAATGAAAAATAATACAGATCACAGAAACCGAATGAAGTATAATGTATATACAATCAAGAGCCAAAACATTATGACCAACCATACATTTTGCAATGAATTTGCCTGGATGACGTGGAAGGCACGTGATCAGGTGGAAGTGGTATTTAACTGCTGCTGGAGAGTCTGAAGAATCATTCTTTCACTTACTTCTGTGTGTGATGGGAAAGGCCGCGGATCTAAGCGACTTTGATAGAGGGCAGATTGTAATGGCTTGAAGGCTCGGAACAAGTATTTCCAAAACTGCACCACTCGTGGGTTGTTCGCGACCTACAGTTGTTAGTACTTATGCAAAGTGGATGAATGAAGGTGAAACCAGCAGTAGACGACATGGTGTTGGACGTCCACACGCTATCAAAGAAAAAGGTCGTCGGAGACTGTCTCGCATGGTGAAGCAAAACCGGAGCCAGACAGTGGCTCAGCTGACAGCCCAATACAATGCAGGGCCAAGTAGAATAGTATCGCAGCACACTGTTCAGCGGACACTGTTGGATATGGGGCTACGCAGCAAACGTCCCACTCGTGTGCCATTCCTGACCAAGCGTCAGCGCCAACTGCGCCTGCGCTGGGCCCGGGAACATCGCGACTGGTCCATGGATCAGTGGGAGATAGTTGCCTGGTCAGATGAATCACGGTTTGTCATTCATCAAGCCGATGGCCGTGTCAGGATACGTCGGCTTCCAGGCGAACTCTTGTCCCTCAATGTACAGTAGGTCATACACAAGCCGGTGGTGGCGGTGTTATGCTTTGGGGGACGTTCTCTTGGGCGTCTCTGGGACCCGTGGTTGTGGTAGAGCAGACCATGAATGACAGGGTATCTGAACATCATTGCGGACCAGTTGCACCCTTGCATGGCCTCTGTTTTTCCAGCTGGAAATGGAATGTTCCAACAGGACAACGTCCCGAGTCACAAGGCTAAAATTGTGTTGGAGTGGTTCCAGGAACATGATGCTGAATTCCAGTTAATGTCCTGGCCGCCTAACTCACCGGATCTCAATCCGATAGAACACATTTGGGATGTCATGGGACTGCAGCTCAGAGTTCAAAGACCACTAATTCGCAATATCTCGGATTTGCGTGACCGTTGCTTAAACATCTGGTACAATCTATCTCCGGCCATCTACCAAGGACTTGTGGCATCCATGCCAAGGTGTATTGATGCTTTGTTGCGAGCCAAAGGTGGGCCAACTCGTTATTGACAGGTGGTTATAATGTTTTGGCTCTTGAGTGTATATGTACATACATATATATTATACATACATACATACATATATATATATATATATATATATATATATATATATATATATATATATATATATATATATATATATATATATAAACTGATTTAGTACACTACTAGCAAATACACGGAGCCAATAAAACTGTCTAATATCATGTAGGGCCCCACAAGCGCAAAGGAGGGCCGGAACACGACATGACATGGACTCGACTAATGTATGGATGTATCCTGGAGGCAATTCCAACCATGAATCCTGCAGGGCAGTCCAAAAATTTATAGAAGTGCAAGGAGGTGGAGATATCTTCTGAACAGCACGTTGCAAGGCCTCCTAGATATGCCCAATAATGTTAATGTATGGGGATTTAGGTGGACAATGGGAGTGTATAAATTCAGGAAAGTGGTCCTGGAGCCACTCGGTAGCAACTCTCAACGTGTGAGGTGTCACATTGTCCTTCTGGAATTGTCCAAGTCCGTTGAAATGCACAATGGATGTGAACTGGTGTAGATGATCGGACAGCATTATGTACACGTGACTGTCAGAGTCGTCTCTAGGCATATCACGGGTCCCATAAAACGCCAACTGCACTCGCCCTATACCATCACAGAGGCTCCACCAGCTTGAATAGTTCCCAGTTGCCATTTACGGTCTATGGATTCATGAGTTTGTCTCCATACCAGTACAAGTTCCTCCCGATACAATTTGAAACGAGACTCGTCAGACCAGACAACTGGTATCCAGTCATCAACAGTCCAATCGAAGTGTTGGCGAGCACAGGCGAGGCGTAAAGCTTTGTGCCGTGCAGTCAACAACGGTGCACGAATAGGCCTGAAGATCCGAACTCCCATTGTAGCGATGCTGACTCCTAAAACGTGGGAAAAGTGTCCAGGGAAGCGTTCATGCTTATAACGGATTTAATTCATCTGTCGAAAGGGGACACGCATGCCACTTGTCAATAATAGTCCAGACCGACAGGAGCCGCCCGACCAACAGGAGCCGCCTGATTCGGTTCGCCTGTGGAATTCCTGAAGAGCCACTTTGGCAGAAAAAACATATTACATAGACCATTGTCACAACCAGACGACTTGACCCCCAGGTGATAATGATTCGCTAGAAAGGAGATGCCGATCTGAGAATCATTGACTGAATGGGGTAACTACATGAGGCCGGGGAGTTGTGATCGGACCGTCCAGCGGAAATGCCAGCGAAAGGTATTAAAAGACGACAGACAGAACGAAATGATGCTAGATGCCTGACCTGCATCGCGACATCCCGAACTCACGATTTTTAGATAATGTTTAATCTTAATCTATTGTAATTTAGCCTAGATTTATCCCAAAATGCAAATAAAGCATTGTGTAAATATTAAAGGCTGTCAGCCTTATTTTGAGGAACACTACTTACAATATATCAATGAAGGTCCGTTTAACAGTTTGCACGCTAACACTTGATGATGCCCCAGCGCTGAACTCCGCAGAAATTTGAGGAAGTGTTGCACGTCCATCTCGTTCAAGGATTCTCGTTTGTCATCCACGGTTCAGTTCTTTCAAGGTCTTTTCCCGGCTGCACCGCTGTCGGAGATTTGATGTTTTACCATATATCTTGTGTTCATGGTACACTCATGAAATGGTCGTGCGTCAAAATCCAATTTGCATCATTACCTCGGATATGCTATGTCCCATCTCTCGTGCGTCGACTATAACACCACGTTCGAAGTCACATTATGATAACCTGCCATAGTAACTGCAGGAATCGACCTAACAACTTCGCCAGACACCTGTTTTCTTATATAGGCGCTGCCGATCGCATCCTATGAGGTTGATTGGTTGCATAGCTTCGTTATTTGCATACGCCACCTGTAGCAGTTTTTGGGGTTTTCAGTGTATACACACACACACACACACACACACACATATATATATATATATATATATATATATATATATATATATATATACAGTGGCTCCCAAAAGTCTTCGTACACTTACGATTTTCAATGGAATAGGGGTCTATCCATTGATTAAAATGAATATTTCAGAATGGGTATTTAATAATAAGATCTATAATCTATTCTTAAAAAAACTACATGAAATATTTTGAAAACACAGTAAAACTTTAATTTTAAGAAACCAATAATCCAAAAGTAACAAAAAATTTATCTGACAAAAGTCATCGTACACTTGTAAAAAATCTCTACATATTAGTAATTATTCTAATTTTTCGTTAAATTAATATTTAGTAGGATATCCTTTAGCATCCACAACAGCTTTTAAACGTCTGGGAATAGATTGCTTTAGTTCTTTTAGAATTTTTGCATCAATGTTCATCCATTCTTCCATCATAATTGTTTTTAGTTCGCTTTTCGTGTGAATGTCGTGTTTTCGTACTTGAACCTCCAGTTCTCTCCAAAAAGGTCATATTGGGTTTAAATCTGGCGATTGAGGAGGTGTTTTCACAACTTGTGTACGATTATAGAGACACCAGATGCGAACGTTGAGAGCCGTGTGCATAGGATCGTTATCTTGATAAAAAAAAAAACAAAGTTGTTTCCAGTACCCAAATTTTGACCTGATAATTTTAAATTGTCTCTTAAAATATTTATAAAAACAGCATGATTCATTATGCCATCAATAAATACCAAATTTCCTAGTGCTGATGCTGACATGCACCCCCACACAAGGATACCTCTACCGGCATGCTTAACTGTTAATACTAGTTCTTGGGATTAAGTTCCTCAATTTTTTCTTCTCCATACAATTATACGCCCATCAGCACCAAAAATGTTCATCGACAAATAAGACATTATTCCAATAGGTCTGGGGCTTATTTATCGTTAATAGTGCGAAGGGAAGCCTAAACTTTCTGTTTTTCTCACTCACAAAAAATCGTCTATGGGCAGAAAGCCCATGTAATCCAGCTGTTCTGAGAACTCGTCAAAAAATTTCAGGTGAAATTGAAGTAGAAAATGTTTCCTTGAATTCTGCAGAAACTTTTACGGCACTCAAACGTCAATTTTTCTCAAATTTTCTAAATATAAATCTCTGATCACGTTCTGTTAACTTTACCGGACGGCCTTTTCTTACCTTGTTTTCGATCCAATTTTCTTCTTTAAAGCGTTTTTTCACATACTGCACAGTAGAATGGGATAAATTAAGTAATGTAGCAATATTCCTAACTGATTTGCCACTACTATGATGAAAAATAATCAATTTTCGAATGATGTTTGTTGTTTCTTTACGACTACGAGCCATTTTTAAATAATAAATAGAATATTACGGAGTAGGCAAGCAAAAATTAAAGCCAAACGATATTGTAAATGCCATCACAATTCAAAAATAAAAATAAAGCGCCAGACGATAATTTTAATTATGAATTTATCCGAAAATATTTCAGTGTACGATGACTTTTGTGAGATAAAGTTTTTGTTACTTTTTGATTACTGATTTCTTAAAAATAAAGTTTTACTATGTTTTCAAAATATTTCATGTAGTTTTGTTAAGAATAGATTATAGATCTTATTATTAAATACCAATTCTGAAATATTCATTTTAATTAATGGATAAACCCCTATTTCATTGAAATTCGTAAGTGTACGAACACTTTTGGGAACCACTGTATATATATATATATATATATATATATATATATATATATATATATATATATATATATATATATATATATATATATACGAGGGTTATTCGGAAACTAAGGTCCGTTTACTTATAAAACAGAAAAATTTACAGATTTTTCAAAAAACTTTATTTTTTAAATTCCTTACATGCGTCTCTATTTTTCTACATAGTTTCCATATTTTTTTAAACATTTGTCATAACGTTCTACAAGCTTCTGTATGCTTAAGTCGTACACGTCTGCCGCCGGTGAGGATAACCAGTCTTGAACTGCTTCTTTCACCTCGTCATCTGTGGCGAATCTCTTGCTGCCGAGAAACTCTTTTAGGTAGCGGAATAAGTGAAAATCATTCGGCGACAAGTCTGGACTGTACTGTGGGTGGTCAATCTGTTCCCATCCAAAAGATCTGAACAGATTTTGGGTGTGAATGGCAGAATGGAGTCTGGCATTGTCATGCAGCAACAAAACTCCAGACATCAGAAGACCACGTCGTTGTGTATTGCACGTCTAAGTTTAGTTAGGGTAGCGCAGTAAGCGACTGCATTTATTGTTGTCCCTTGCTGCATAAACTCGACTAACAAGACCCCATGTCTATCCCAAAACACGGTTGCCATCACTTTCTGTTGAGATTGTCTGCTTGGCCTTGACTCTGACTGGTGATGTTGTGTGACGCCATTCCATTGAGTAACGTTTAGACTCTGGGGTTCTGTGAGAAACCCACGTATCGTCCCCTGTGACAATCTTCTCTAAAAATTGAACACCTTCTTTATGATATCGATCCAAAAAATCAAGAGCACAAGCCATTCTTTTCAGTTTGTGTTCCTCAGTAAGCAGACTGGGAACCCAACGTGCGCAAAATTTGCGAAATTTCAACTTTTCGGAAGCGATTTTGTGCAAAGTTGTACTACCCACATTCGGAAATTCCAAATGCTAAAGTTCAAATTGTGAATAGCCGGTCTTCACGAATCTTTTCATCCACGGCATTGAGCAAATCATCTGTGATCACTGATTGTCGACCTGAACGCGGTTCATCATGAGCATTTTCCCGTCCGTCCTTGAAAGCTCTCACCCACTCACCTTGAAAGCTCTGTTCAGATCTTTTGGATGGGAACAGATTGACCACCCACCGTACAGTCCAGACTTGTCGCCGAGTGATTTTCACTTATTCCGCTACCCAAAAGAGTTTCTCGGTGGCAAGAGATTCGCCACAGATGACGAGGTGAAAGAAGCAGTTCAAGACTGGTTATCCTCACAGGCGGCAGACGTCTACGACTTAAGCATACAGAAGCTTGTAGAACGTTATGACAAATGTTTAAAAAAATATGGAAACTATGTAGAAAACTAGAGACACATGTAAGGAATTTAAAAAATAAAGTTTTTTGAAAAAATCTGTAATGTTTTCTGTTTTATAAGTAAACGGACCTTAGTTTCCGAATAACCCTCGTATATATATATATATACACTCATGGACAAAAAAATTAGCGCACCAAGAAGGAGTCGTCAAAATGAAACGAAATTTTACATACGTAATGACTACTTTGATATAAGTAAATGATAAGAAAATCAAAGAAAAAGGATAATTTATTTCAGAGAAAAAGGCAAAAGAACGGAGGAGTTAATACTCCGTTGGACCCCCTCTAGAGCGAATGCACGATGCGATACGATCGGGCATTGAGTCATACAAGTTCTGTATGATGTCTTGAGACATTTCGTTCCATATTTGCTGTAACCTTGCCTCTAGTTCGTTCAAACTCGTGGGATGCCCAACTCGTCGTCCCAAATGATCCCAGATATGCTCGATTGGAGACAAATCTGGGGATCGGGCAGGCCAAGGAAGGGTAGTAACAGTGCGGAGACAGTCTTGTGACACCCTTGCCGTATGAGGCCGAGCATTGTCTAGTTGAAAAATGGCTCCTGGGAGCCGTTGCATGAGTGGCAACACATGTGGTTGCAGGATTTCATGAACATACCGCTGGGCTGCCATGGTGCCACGGAACAATACTAGGGGTGACCGTGTATTGTAGGCAATGGCACCCCATACCATCACACCAGCTGTGGGAGCGATGTGTCGCTGTACAGCAAAGGCAGGATTGAAGCGTTCACCACGGGCTCTCCACACACGAACACGATTGTCATCACTGCCGAGATTGAATCTGGATTCTTCTCTAAAGACGACCTGGTTCCATTCCGCTGCAGTCCAGTTTCCTCGTGCGCGGCAAAACTCCAAACGGAGGCGTCGATGGGTGGGCGTCAAGGGCAGCACACGTAATGGGCGCCGCGATACCAACTGTCCTTCAGCCAGGCGCCTTCGTATGGTTTGAGAAGACACATAGGCCCCTAGTGAAGGTGCTACCTGTGCATGGATGGCGGCCGATGAAGCAGTTGGCTGTACGCGTGCATTTCTTACACGATGTGGCGGTCTTCTCGACGACTGGTCTGCCGAGGGCGTCCTGAGCCTGGTCTTCGTGTACATGACATCTCTAGGGTCCACTGGTCCCAACACCTCCTCACAACACAATCAGAGCGGCCTAATTGACGAGCTACTCGCCTAGCTGACCACCCAGCTTCCATCATCCCGACGATTCTCCCCCTCTCAAACTGCGACAACTGCTTATATTGTCTTCGAACACGGCGTAATGGCATGTCTATCTTAGGTCTTCCTTTGTAAATGATTCAGCACACTCAAACAAGCTTTGGTTACCTGTTTTATACTCCACAGAGTACGATGTTCAACGCCCTCTACCGGCTATATGTAATGCGCAATCACGCTGCATTTCTAATCATTTGAATATCTCCCCGACATGTACCTTCATTGCAAGTTTCGTTACGATCCCGCAATTATTCTTGGTGCGCTAATTTTTTTGTCTATGAGTGTATATATATATATATATATATATATATATATACACTGCTGGCCATTGTAAATGCAACACCCTGAAGGAAACATGCAAATAACATGAAATTTACAACATGCATTAGCGGAGGTGAGATATGCAAATGATTAGAATTTCAGCGCAGACGCACATCACGCGCGCCTGTGGCGCCACTTCAAAGCGCTATTTAAGGCTTGGAGATTTCGACGATTTCAAGTTCGGCAATTGTGTTTTTCTTGTGGTTTTTTCAAAAAAATGATCAATTATGCCTCGTCGAAAACAGCGATCATCTTTTGATCAAGTATCCGAGTTCGACAGAGGAAGGATAGTGGCCTACCGAGATTGTGGATTATCTTTCAGGGAAATCGGTAGTCGTGTTGGACGAAACCAAACACCTGCAATGCGGATATGTGATCGTTGGATGCAGGAGGGTACGACGGACCGGTGTGTTCGATCGCATCCACCTCAGCGCACCACTTCACGTGATGACAGGCAAATTGTGCGCATGGCAGTGACGGATCGCTCAGTCACACCAGGAACCATAGCACAGCAGATGCAGTCTGTGACGCATCTTCCAGTGTCTGCGCGTACCATTCGACGCCGTTTACAGCAGAGTGGTCTGTCCGTAAGACGTCCATTGCTTTGTCTACCTTTGACGCAGAACCACAGACGTCTCCGCCGCCAATGGTGCGATGACAGAAGGATGTGGACGGCAGAATGGAATGAAATTGTCTTTACTGACGAGTCACGCTTCTGTCTGCAACACCACGATGGTAGCATTCGAGTCTGGAGACACGGTGAAGAGAGGACGCTGAACAGCTACGTTATGCAACGCCACACTAGTTCTGCACCGGGTATTATGGTATGGGGCGGTATTGGATATCACTCTCGCTTACCTCTAGTACGCATTGCCGGTACTTTAAACAGCCAGCGCTACATCTCCGAGGTGTTGGAGCCAGTTGTCCTTCCTTACCTTCAGGGCTTGCCCACAGCCATATTTCAACAGGATAATTCGCGACCACACGTAGCACGCATTGTCCAACGGTTCTTCGTCAATCTCCAGATTGAATTGCTTCCCTGGCCGCCTAGCTCTCCGGATCTTTCGCCGATAGAAAACATGTGGTCCATGGTTGCTCTACGATTGACCCAGATTCCATTCCCAGCTGCCACAGCAGATCAACTTTGGCAACGTGTGGAAGCTGCTTGGTCTGCTGTACCCCAAGAACTCATCCAAAGTCTCTTGGAATCAATTCCGAGGCGTGTGGCAGCGGTGATCTCCAACAATGGCGGCTACTCTGGCTACTGATTTTGGCAGGAACCACAATTCACAGAAGTCTATAAATTTAATCATTTGATTCTTGGTCATCATCTTATCTAAAAAATAATCTTTCTTGTGATATCTCTTGTCTTTCTTGGTGTTGCAATTTGGGTGGCCAGCAGTGTATATATATATATAAGAGTGTGTACCCGTGTATCTAGACTTTGAAGACAACTAATTTATATTTTTCTATTGACGTGCATTTAACTTCATTAGTTTTATATGTGGGACTGATAATTTTAATTGTTTACATAGTTTCAATATACTTTTGTAGTATTTCAGAAAAAGAAAGTATAAAAAATTATTCAGTCTTACCGAATCGTTAACAATCAGAGCAAATTGCAGGTTGTTACTTTTTCGCTCTTCAGACGAAATTTCTTTTTCTGTTACGCTTCCCTGTAATAGTTAATCTCACCAAGTATACTTGAGGAGTAATCAGGATAAATCAATTTAGTTAACAAAGGCGCAAGGGAAAGTCGTAGTGAAGGAAATGTGCATTGAAAGAAGTATCGTCCTACGCACTGTAACAAAAATAAAAGACAGAAGAAGATGAAAAGTAATAGCGTTTGTCTTGCGCAGAATAAATAAAAATAAATCTAGGAAATATTAAAAATGCAAATTTTGTGAGACCATTTTGGATATTTTGCACATTTCAAAATTTTAAGCACAGGGAGGAATTCTCGATTTCTATACACCCTTTTCGCATTAAGCGTTTGAAAAACCGTTTTCTTATTGAAAATTGATAATTAAAATTGATTTATTTGCTACTGCATATGTATTATATTAGTATACATAATTAGTATATTAGTATACATAACCCTCTAAAAATTTTATATCTGGCATTTTATATTCTATATTAATCTTTTTTCAAGCCCAGTTTATTCGTCATCTAACTGACAAACGGAATAATATTTCGAATCATATACTGGTATTCTCTGTACAGTTTCTGCTCTTAGGTGTTTACGTTTTAGAATTTAAGATTACTTGCATTTCCCAGAAAAGGACACTTTTTTCCATTTTGATAACAGATGAAATCAAATGAAATTCCTGTTTACAGTTGTTTACAGTTTTCAACTGATTGCTATTTATTAGTAACAATGTTCAGAATTTTTCATTGATTCTTTCTCTCGAACTCATATTTGTCATTTCTGGCAAGTCTCAATTTAGAGCTTTTAAAGCTGAAGTCCTTTAGCAAACAGAGATATTGTTCGAAACACTAAAAAATATATCTTTTATTTCCTCCCTTTCATAAAGATTTTTTACACGTCATTTCTTGAATTCATGATATTTCTTTATACCGTGTAATGTGGAGCCCTATATTTTGTGGTTGAATTGCACATAGGTACATAGGGTTATCATAAGTACTTTTTAGAATATGTATATATATATATATATATATATATATGTGTGTGTGTGTGTCTGTGTGTGTGTATGTGTGTGTGTGTGTATGTGTGTGTGTGTGTGTGTGTGTGTGTGTATGTGTGTGTGTGTGTGTGTGTGTGTGTGTAAAAGATTTATTATGGGGGGGGGGCAAACTGTGGGGGGTTTAACCCTTTGAGGGGCGCCGGCCTCACTGTGCGAACGCATTTTCTAGAATTTTTTTAACCTAAAAAATGTCAATTTTTTTTCAATTAAAGGCTGTAAAATACTTTTACATCTTTAAACTGATAATAAATGGCAGCACCAGACATTTGTCTGTTCATTTAATTTGAACACAATGAATGTAAGTTAACGCTGTATCATACTTGGTTTTATTTTCAATTATTTTAAGGATTAAAAACCTAAAATGTTTTAATTCTTTCCACTAGATTTTATAAACATGCCTCAACTAATACTGACATGTCATTACTTCTTAAAAAAAATCGTTTATTTCTTTCTATTTTTGCGCTTTTAAATGGTGTTCGCACAGCGAGAACGCCGCCCCTTTACGACATTGAAATACAGGCTCCCCCCGGAAAGGAAAAACAAACACAGCTGTCCTTATGTTATCTCCTCTAGACGATTTCGTCTTGCTTCTTGGGGGGTAAAGGGGATAAACAAGATTGTTAACCGTCTGAAATTGGGGGTGTTTTTGGAAAAGGAAAACTTTATCATTTGTATTGTCATCTGTATTGTCATCTGTTTCAATGGTGTGTGCTGGGCACTATCACCTACAGTTCCCAACCTTTCTGCTTTCGACAGTGGTCTATTGAATTCATTCTGTGTGCTAAGGTTGACCTCTGTCAGAGGTTCCACAGACAGAAATAATCAGGATGTGACAATATGTCTGGCTTATTGTTTCCAAACGGCAACCGGCCACCTTCAGCACAAGTGAATTTAAATCAATTATTATAAGCATGACCGCTCTGGGTGGGCTCCTGGAAATCCTCACTTGTGAAGGTATTAGAAATAGCTAAAGCGCGTTTTAAAAATAGATCATTCTGCTTTTGCTGTTTTCAGATCAGTCGCTTTTATTTCCTAATTTTTTTAGTTAAATATTCTGTTGCAAATATCTTTTTTTAATTCGTTTCATATAGTTTACTCAAATCTTTAAAATTGTACAAAATAAGCTTTGATTTTATTTAGTATAAAATTTATTTAAAACTTTGATTTTTTAAAAATCATAATGCCCCGTCCTGGCCTGAGCCTATCAGAAGCTCTAGCTTTATTAGAGGAGCTTCCATCAGATCCTGAATCTTGAATTTTAATGATCCTGAATTTTACTGATATTTCTCACGTTTTTCTGACATTTTTATATTTTTCTGATATATTTTTATATTTTTTGATATTTCTTATTTTTGATATTTTGAGTTCAATGAATTTAACATTTTGAAAAATTTCTTAAATTTTAAAATTTTAAAAATAAAATTCAAATTTCTGTTTGTTGAAAATTATTTAGTAAAATAATTATTATTATAACGATATAAGATCAGTTATTTTTGCTTTTGCTCGAGTAAAACAAGGTAATTTAGTTGTCGAACTCAAATGCCCTACACGGGCGCCGTTCGCACTGTGAGGACGGCCCCCTCTACCTAAGGGGGGCTGCTAAATTTTTTTAATCACATTTCTTTTATCTGTAGGACCATTATACCTCATTCTTACGTTTTTTTTCAAAAAAATTACAATAATAAAATTGCGCCCCTCAAAGGGTTAAAAGGGGTTTTTTCTAGAAGAAATGGGAAATAAACATTTTAACGCCAGATTTATCACAGTTGAGCATGCGAAAAAAGGGAAAAATCGAGTAGTGAATTGAAGGTCATTGAACTATTAATAGAATCGGACTTGATTGACAGTAAAGGACCGCCTAGTCTCATCTTCGGCGCTACGTCATAACAGTGTTCAGAAGTTTTCTGTGGAGTTTGAACAGCTTGAAACAAGGAATAAACGTCAGAGACAATGTGATCGGGCAAACGAATAAGACGTGCCGCTTTTAGTAGGCCAGACATTTTGGGAAAAGGGAGTTAAAGTAAATTAAAATGGAGCCGAAGACTTAAATTCGAATTAATAAAGAGATGTCACAGGATTAAGTAGCCTGGTTTATGTCCACTCGGGCCAACATCGACAGCAAGACTAGGATTTATTTCTGAGTCGACTGCAAAGTAAAGAGTGACGTGGTACACAAGTTCCGACAATGATTAAATTATGGGCTTGAAGAGTTAGTCCGACACACACGCACACACACACACATACATATACATATATATATATATATATATATATATATATATATATATATATATATATATATATATATATATATATATCTGTGGCTTCGTACAAGATGTGCCTGCCTAAGTCTAAGTTTTTTCCAAGATGGCTTTGTTTGCTTATGTCTCTATAAAAAAAATTGTTTTCAATGTAAGAGGTACCCCAAGTCTGTACAATGGTTTAGAAAACACTTTCAAAGCATCGGACAGACTTGGGTACTTCTTACATTAAAATATTTTATTTTTTAAAGAGACATAAGAAAGCAAAGTAATATAGGAAAAAACTGACTTATGCACTTCTTGTAGCAAGACAGACACACACACACACACACACACACACACACACACACATACACACACACACACACATATATATATATATATATATATGTCATAATATTCACGTCGCGTAGTGGAGGAGATGACTCTCATAATAAACTACACATCACTGATTCTGGAACGCTGTTAATTTCAATAATACATCCCTACCACGGTACACGGGAGGCGCGATTCAAACACTTTCGTAGACGTGGCGGTGGAGATGCAGAGTTTGGAAAACATACACCTTGGAGATCCATAGAAAAGATGCACGAACAGAATATTGATTTCTTAAAGGAGCACAATGTAGACATTATTATGGACATCGATATAAGGCAGGCTGACGAACAGAACACGGAACATAGTAAGCCACCGGAACCAGCCGGAGCTTGAAAATATACGCTCACGTTACCGGGACGAACATCGGCGGCGTATAACTCACGAAGATACGCAAAGCACAGACGATACCAGTAGAGAGCAAAGAAGCAGACAGAAAAAGCCCTCGTAAATCACTTTTCGGCCTTTATTTAACATGAGGGTGCCAGGAGCTTAAAATACCCTCAATTGGCCAGAATTTAACACGTGAATGTATGATTCAACGTCTTAGGATTTTCCGAACAGTTGCGGCGTGGTGAGATAGACGCGTGATGCTGACTCGTGTATAACTTTACCGCGCGTGCATTGGAGAGAAAAGAATAGTCGGTGGTTTCGTTTTTTAAGTAGGGGCTATGCTTTATTGAGATGCAAAGGAATTTAGAATACGCGTTAGCTTTTCAAAGGCAATTAATAATGGTGGGGCGATTTCACTGCCTACACACACACACACACGCGCATACATACACATATATATATATAAATATATATATATATATATATATATATATATATATATATATATATATATATTATACATATATATATATATATTATATATATATATATATATATATATATATATATATATATATATATATATATATATATATATATATATATATATATATATATATATATATATACACTGCTGGCCACCCAAATTGCAACAGCGAGAAAGACAAGAGATATCACAACAAAATTTATTTTGTAGATAACATGTTGACCAAGTATCAAATGATTAAATTTATAGACTTCTATGAAGTGTGGTTCCTGCCAAAATCAGTAGCCAGAGTAGCCGCCATTGTTGGAGATCACCGCTGCCATTGATTCAAAGAAACTTTGGATGAGTTCTTGGGATACAGCAGATCAAACAGCTTCTACACGTTGCCAAAGTTGATCTGCTGTGGCAGCTGGGGATGGAATCTGGGTCAATCGTAGAGCAACCATGGACCACATGTTTTCTATCGGCGAAAGATCCGGAGAGCGAGGCGGCCAGGGAAGCAATTCAATCTGGCGATTGACGAAGAACCGTTGGACAATGCGTGCCACGTGTGGTCGTGCATTATCCTGTTGAAATATGGCTGTGGGCAAGACCTGAAGGGGACCTGAGGGGGTAAGGAAGGAGAACTGGCTCCAACACCTCGGAGATGTAGCGCTGGCTGTTTAAAGTACCGGCAATGCGTACTAGAGGTGTGCGAGAGTGATATCCAATACCGCCCCATACCATAATACCCGGTGCAGGACTAGTGTGGCGTTGCATAACGTAGCTGTTCAGCGTCCTCTCTTCACGGTGTCTCCAGACTCGAATGCTACCATCGTGGTGTTGCAGACAGAAGCGTGACTCGTCAGTAAAGACAATTTCATTCCATTCTGCCGTCCACATCGTTCTGTCATCGCACCATTGGCGGCGGAGACGTCTGTGGTTCTGCGTCAAGGGTAGACAAAGCAATGGACGTCTTGCGGATAGACCACTCTGCTGTAAACGGCGTCGAATGGTACGCGCAGACACTGGATGATGCGTTACAGACTGCATGTGCTGTGCTATGGTTCGTGATGTGACTGAGCGATCCGTCACTGCCATGCGCACAATTTGCCTGTCATCACGTGAAGTGGTGCGCTGAGGTGGATGCGATCGAACACGCCGGTCCGTGGTATTCTCCTGCATCCAACGATCACATATCCGCATTACAGTTGTTTGGTTTCGTCCAACACGACTACCGATTTCCCTGAAAGATAATCCACAATCTCGGTAGGCCACTATCCTTCCTCTGTCGAACTCGGATACTTGATCACAAGATGATCGCTGTTTTCGATGAGGCATAATTGATCTTTTTTTTAAAAAAACCACAAGAAAAACATAATTGCGAACTTGAAATCGTCGAAATCTCCAAGCCTGAAATAGCGCTTTGAAGTGGCTCCACAGGCCCTCGTGATGTGCGTCTGCGCTGAAATTCTAATCATTTGCACATCTCACCTCCGCTAATGCATGTTGTAAATTTCATGTTATTTGCATATTTTCTTCAGGGTGTTGCATTTACAGTGGCCAGCAGTGTATATATATACTGTCACAACAAAATATATGCACCCAGAAGAAATAGAACTATTATCACGAAAATTGGCAGGAATGTAGTCTGGTAAGAGATATGCAAATGATTAAAATTTCAACGCCAATGAGACAAGGATAAGCGCGCTATGGGCACGTGAGATGCGCAGCTCGGATAGTTTAAAAGCATGATTGTTCGTGCAATAGGGTTAATCAAACAAATCTGTTGGCCTGGATGCACGGTATTGTGACTAGAAATGCCTCTGAGACGTAACCGGCGACAGTAAGAGCAAGAGACGTACTTTGAGAGGGAGCGTATAGTAGACCTCAGAGAAGCAGGTTGGTCGAACAGGTGTATCTGCCGCCACCTCTGTCGGAGCTATATGGTAGTTGCTCGGGGTTGCCAACAATGGATCACGGAAGGGATTGTCTACCATCGAGGAGGAACAAGGCATCCCAGGAACACAAATGGGCGCGAGGATCATGCATTCATAAGAGCGGCCACGTGCGCACCAACAACGTCGCTAGAATTGGTTCGACACCTTGCCACGTTCCAGATATTCAGTTGTATCAAGGGAAACGATTCGGAGACGACTAGCCGCTGCAGGTATAAGGAGCCAACGTCCATTAAGACGCCTACCAATGAACCCACATCATAGGCAGTATCGATTGGATTTTTGCCGACCTCGGGCAAGCTGGAGTGTGACCGACTGGAGGCGTGTGATCTTCAGCGATGAATCCTGATTCAGTCTCAACGCTGATGACCTGCGCATACGCGTGTGGAGGCGGCCAGGCCAATCGTCCGATCCGACATTTGTTTTCGTGAGGCACACGGCGATTACACAAGGTGTGACAGTGTGGGTTGCGATTTGTTGGGACACACGATCACCTCTAGTCGTCTTTCAACGCACTTTGACGGCACGCAGTTACTTAGACGAGATTTTAACACCAGTTGTACTGCCTATGCTATCAAGTCGCCCAGGTGCCATTTATCAGCAAGGCAACGCTCGTCCACATACTACTCGAATCTCCGAACAATCTCTTCAAGGATATTACGTACTCCCATGGCCTGCCAGGTCACCAGACCTCTCACCAATAGAGAATGTCTGGGACGTGCTTGGAAGGCAACTGCAGCCGTCCCGGAATACTGGTGAATTAACTGCCCAGTTGCAAAGATTATGGCATGATCTTCCGCAGGAGGTCATAGGTGACCTCATTGATTCGACGCCACGCCGTGTTTCGGCTTGTATAGCTGCCAGAGGTGGATTTACTACTTACTGATTTGTAAACTTTTTCATGCCATATCTTCTTAATTAAACGGTCTGTTCTTCTGAATTTGTAGTCATTTCCTTATCTTCTCATACATACATGTTAAGTTTCGTGATAGTAGCTCGTTTCCTTTTGGGGTGCATATATTTTTTTGTGTGAGTGTATGCATATATATATATACATACATACATATATATATATATATATATATATATATATATATATATATATATATATATATATATATATATATATATATATATATATATATATATATATATATATATATATATATATATATATATATATATATATATATACAGTGAAACTTATCTATGGCGGGCAGCTATGTTTCCGAAAAAAACGTGGCCGTTTTTATGGGTTTGCATCGAATACGGGTAGCCTGCTAGAGAAGTTTCATTGTATGATTCATTTATAGAGATAGTCTGTTTTCACATTCGTTGATGTATAAATGCATGCTGTAAGTAAGGGAGTAATTCTACATTTTGCATTGTCTTTAATTTGGACTTCCAAAATCACACTAAAATTTTTAAGATTAGATTATTTATAATCACGAAACTTAAGTATTTTTCTCTGTAGATTTGTTTTCGTCTTCTGCTACAAATTTAATCAAACAAGCTTGCCGTATAAAAATGCAACATAATACGTATCACAGCAACCGAATAAAGTATTATTATGGTATAGAAAGGAAATAACTACCGAAAGATCTTAGATAAGATATACTTTTACGGAGAAGTCCGTATCAGACCAATCATGTTCATTTATGCGAAAGAAGGGGAAATAATCTAAAATAAAAACATTTGTCTTAAGAACTATGTTACAAATGCGAATATTTAGCAGAATTACAAAACATTCTAAAAATACAAGTAATCTATATGAAGTTTTTTAAAACGTGTTAAGAAGTTAATGCGATTTTGATGCTATTACTTACTTGAAACCTGTGAAAAAATAAAACAAAAACTCTCATCTTCCTAGCTCTTCTTTTAATTGGTTTATTATATAGTTTCTTGTTCCTAATATGATTTTCATGTTATTTTTGCAGAAATAAATTGAGATAAATTTATCCTAATTAATTCGTATACATCAACATATTTATTTACTTAGTTTTCTCGTTTATTTAGAACTAATAAATAAAATTTGCTTATTAACTCCAACCCTTGTTAGCACCAATCCCTTTCAGGGATAAAATCTTTCGCCGTTTACATGGTGCTTATTTTTCCCCGATTTTTTTTAACCTAAAAATTCTTGAATTTTTTTTCAATTAAAGGTTGCAAACGGTTTTTATTCTTTAAACTGACAATAAATGGCAGCATTAGCCATTTTTCTGTTCATTTAAATGGAATACATTGAATACAAGTGAATAGAAGACTAGATTTAGGCGTTCGCACTGTGCGAACGGTGCCCCTGAAAGGGAAAACTTACATTGTCCCGTTTGTATATTTTAAAAGTTGTGTCAGCAAAATATCATGGTTTTAATATGCTAAACCACAACAGTTGTAAGCTGTTTTGTAGTTGCTATGCAGACATTTATCTTCCATTTATGGATCATAAAATTCTGATACAAAATTTAATCCGAGAAATTTTACTTGCGAGAATTGTAAACTTGCGAGGATTAGTGGTACTGTGTAGATTATAATCTTATCTCCTCTTACCGAGATAAAACATCGCATAGAACAATTGGAACATTTCTGGTTTCATTGAGCTTCAACCGAAATCATGCTATGAAGAATTAAATCATAGGAGGTAGTTTGTTTTGATAACAGTAATTTTTTACTCTGAGTTTAAAAGTATTTTTATTTAATAGATATTAATGAATAGATGAATTTAACATTAGAAACAAAAAAAAATTCAGTTTGATAAGCAGCGATGAAAAAGTATGGATAAGTTCAGAACCGAGAGCTTGCTTCGGTATTTTATTTTAGAAAAACGAAAATGTTTCTTTCTATTAGAGGTGATAATGTTTTACGGTGGTATGACTTAAGATGGAGTGGATATTATATTGCAGAAATTGTTTTATTCCGTAAGAGTATTATATTTCATTCAGTGAGGAAACGTGAGTATTTATTTTGGTAATTAGGGTTTTGAAATAAATAGGATTAAATAATAGTAAATAGTGTTTTGAAATTTAGGGTTTTATTTTAGTATTTAGGGTAATGTGAAAACCATGCCTCCAGTAAAAGAGACTTCTATGTAGTATTTTTTAACAACTTTTATTTATGGTTTATTAGGAACGCAACTCCCTGTAAAGAAATCGGAAGATATAATTTTATAAAATCTCTGAAAATCGGAGCATACGAGGTGTGACAATTAAGTATCGGGACAGCACATGTCTTAGTTGTTTGACCTGGTATGGGGGAGTGGGAATAAAATGTTTATTTCCTTGATTCTTCCGGTGCGGGCAGTAAATAAGGGACTACTCTGCCTAAGGGACCCCAGATATGTTAAATGCGCCGGAAATCATCTAACTAACGAATGCCCTAATATACAACCCGACAGTAAAAAGGTAGAAGCAAGAAAGTGCTGCAACTGCCAAGGTAATCACCCAGCTAACTGGAGAGGTTGCCCAAAATTCCCCCATAACATAGCCGCTAAAAAACAGGCCGAAAAGGAAGCCAAAGAAGCCCTAAAAGCAGCTAAATAAGTAACTCCCAATATCACCTTTGCCTAAATGGTCAAAGTCAATAATAACTCAACAGAAACCTCAAACCCAACTCAACTCAACAATCAACCCCCCCCCCTCAATATTCCATTAACGTCGAATGCTAACATTTCGCCATATAACGTATTTACCCTCCTTAAAAAATTCAAAGAAATAAATACTATTATTAATGAAATAACCACCGAAATAAATATTATAGACTTCTCACTCATTCTCAACAACTTAAGAATAGCAAGATAAAATATTAAGTTAAACCGCGGAGGAAAAGCTATTTAGCTTCTTCCATACACTCTTTGAATGCGTCCTAAGTGCTGGATAATAGCCCTCCTTTCGCTGTCTGTTTTCGCATGGAACGCAAACGGTATCAACGCTAAAATCTATAATTTCACGGAGTTTATTAATGAGCACAACCCCGATATTATTTTAATTCAGGAAACCCACCTCAGACCAGTGGATAAACTCAAAGTCTACAACTACATCACCTATAGAAACGATTACGCAAATTCAACTTATCCCATGAGAGGCACCGCAATCTTAGTTAAAAATACCCTCCCACACCATGAAATCATTCTCCACCCTCTTAAGTGTATTAACGCAACCGCTATCAACATTAAATTAAACAACCTTCCTTACTATACTATCATCTCTACCTATATCCAATCCATGCAAAAATCAAATGAAATTAATGAAGACCTAAATACTTTAAATTCTATTAATTTAAATACTTTAATTTTCGGCGACCTTTATGCCCAACATAAACTATGGAATTGTAACACTAATAACTACTATGGTAACTTAATCTATAATTTCACTAGTAAAACTAACTTTGATATTATCGCCCCCATTTCCCCAACCAACTTCTCTACTAATACTAATAGTATAATTGACTTAGTTAAAGGTTGCCCTAGTTAAATGTTTCCCTTACGATCTTACTATTAATACCCACTGCGAGCTTACATCTGACCACAACCCAGTTGAAATCCGTATCCCACTAGACACAAATCCCTTAATTATTAATCATACCAAACAAATCAACTGGGACACCTTCAAAAATGAACTTAATAACATTAACTACATTTCCCCCATTGTCAATAATATTAATGATTTGGAAAATCTTGTCTTATGTATCACCACAGATATTAATGATAGTTTGCATAAAAGCACTAAATTAATACCCCCTCGTGTTAAAACACAAACCGACCACCACCTTAAAATTCTCATAAACAACAAAAACAGAGCACGTAAAGCATGGCAGCAAAACAGAACTACAGCTAACAAAACAATTATGAATAAAACTCAAGAAGATCTAAGATTTTACCTTCGAGATCAATATAATATTAATTGGAATAATTAATTTGACTCTTTAGACACAATTGACAATTCCATTTGGAGAGCCGCCAGATGTTTTAAAAATCAATAATGGACCATTCCCCCTCTCAAAGACCCTGATAATAACAGTAACGTTCTTACGGATATGGAAAAGTGCCAAGTTATTGGCAAAAATTTCACTCCAAATCAAATCTCTAACCCAAGTACAGAAAGCATAGTCAATAATAGTATTAACCTCTTCTTAAACACCCCTTACGAAAGTCCCACTCCTTATATTGTTCAAACCGACGTCAAAGAAATCATTAAAAATCTCCCTAAAAGAAAATCCCCTGGGGAAGATAACATCAACAATACTATGCTTAAAAACCTCACTTTGAAGTATATCTTCAAAATTGCTATGCTTAAAAACCTCCCTTTTAAGTATATCTTCAAAATTACTATTTTAATGATCTCTATTTTTAAATTCGAACATTTTCCCCACAGATGGAAAAAGTCCATAATTGTTCCAATCTTAAAACCTAATAAACCCCAATCCTCTCCTTCCAGCTACCGCCCTATCAGCCTTCTACACTGCTGGCCACCCAAATTGCAACACCAAGAAAGACAAGAGATATCACAACAAAATTTGTTTTGTAGATAACATGTTGACCAAGTATCAAATGATTAAATTTATAGACTTCTGTGAAGTGTGGTTCCTGCCAAAATCAGTAGCCAGAGTAGCCGCCATTGTTGGAGACCACCGCTACCACACGCCTCGGCATTGATTCATAGAGACTTTGGATGAGTTCTTGGGGTACAGAAAACCAAGCAGCTTCCACACGTTGCCAGAGTTGATCTGCTGTGGCAGCTGGGGATGGAATCTGGGTCAATCGTAGAGCAACCATGGACCACATGTTTTCTATCGGCGAGAGATCCGGAGAGCGAGGCGGCCAGGGAAGCAATTCAATCTGACGATTGAAGAAGAACCGTTGGACAATGCGTGCCACGTGTGGTCGCACATTATCCTGTTGAAATATGGCTGTGGGCAAGCCCTGAAGGTAAGGAAGGACAAGTGGCTCCAACACCTCGGAGATGTAGCGCTGGCTGTTTAAAGTACCGGCAATGCGTACTAGAGGTGTGCGAGAGTGATATCCAATACCGCCCCATACCATAATACCCGGTGCAGGACCAGTGTGGCGGTGCATAACGCAGCTGTTCAGCATCCTCTCTTCACGGTGTCTCCAGACTCCAATGCGACCATCGTGGTGTTGCAGACAGAAGCGTGACTCGTCAGTAAAGACAATTTCGTTCCATTCGGCCGTCCACACCCTTCTGTCATCGCATCATATGCGGCGGAGACGTCTGTGGTTCTGCGTCAAGGGTAGACAAAGCAATGGACGTCTTGCGGACAGACCACTCTGCTGTAAACGGCGTCGAATGGTACGCGCAGACACTGGATGATGCGTTTCTGACTGCATGTGCTGTGCTATGGTTCGTGATGTGACTGAGCGATCCGTCACTGCCATGCGCACAATTTGGCTGTCATCACGTGAAGTGGTGCGCTGAGGTGGATGCGATCGAACACGCCGGTCCGTCGTACCCTCCTGCATCCAACGATCACATATCCGCATTACAGTTGATTGGTTTCGTCCAACACGACTACCGATTTCCCTGAAAGATAATCCACAATCTCGGTAGGCCACTATCCTTCCTCTGTCGAACTCGGATACTTGATCAAAAGATGATCGCTGTTTTCGACGAGGCATAATTGATCGCTTTTTTGAAAAAACCACAAGAAAAACACAATTACCGAACTTGAAATCGTCGAAATCTCCAAGCCTTAAATAGCCCTTTGAAGTGGCGCCACAGGCGCGTGTGATGTGAGTCTGCGCTGAAATTCTAATCATTTGCATATCTCACCTCCGCTAATGCATGTTGTAAATTTCATGTTATTTGCATGTTTCCTTCAGGGTGTTGCATTTACAGTGGCCAGCAGTGTAAATTCTCTTAGTAAAATTACTGAAAAATTAATTGCCAGGAAAATTAACGAGTACCTCGAGGATAATCAAATCATTATTCCTTACCAATTTGGCCTCAGAAAATATCTTTCAGCCCCGCACCAAGTTTATCGCCTTGCTGAAAACCTCGCTAGTGCTAACAAAAATCCTCCACTGCAGCCCGTTTCCTAGATATTTCCCTTGCCTTTGATAAACTTTGGATTGACGGTCTCATTCATAAACTTATTAATTACAACTTTCCACCCCAAATTATCCACCTCCTTATTTCTTATCTTAAAAATCGCACCTTTCAAGTAAAAATTAACTGTCGACTATCTAGTAAATTTAATATTTTCTCTGGAGTCCCTCAAGGTAGCGATATCTCCCCAATTTTGTATAACATTTTTATAAACGATGTGCCCCAATATACTAACACCAATCTTGCAATTTTCGCTGATGACACTGCCCTTCACGCCACCAACAAAAATTTTAGATATGCTGTTAAATACATCAATACCCATATGTCCTCCATTCGAAATTGGCTCGACAAATGGAAAATTAAAATTAATTCTGAAAAATGCGTTGCTGTCATGTTTACATCTAAACGTAAAAAGACATACAACAATCACCAAATTCAAATAGGAAACGCAAAAATCCACTGGTCTGATACCGTTAAATACCTTAGAGTCGTATTATACAAAAATGTCACTTGGAAAAATCACATCCTCCATTCAGGGACAAGTTCCGAACAGCCAGAAGATTAATTTACCCATTAATTTCTTGGAACAGCAAATTAAGCATAGCCAATAAAATGCTCATTTATAACTCCCATATTCGTCCTATCTTAACTTATGGAGGGCCAGCGTGGTCATACTGTGCAAATTCCCATATTTAAAAACTCACATCTGTTCAGAGCAGCACCATTAGTCAAATCGTTAACGCGGATTGGTATTTCAGAAATACTTGAATTTACAGGGAGTTAGAAATCCCTACTATTCAAAATTATCTCAAAAACCAAGCTATTAACTTTCACAATTCTATTGACAGCGAACTCTTAATTAATCTTGCAGATTATGATCACGCACACTCCTCTAACAGGAAAAGGCCTCAAGCCATCCTGAGTCTTTCGTCTTAAAATTTTTGTTTGTCCTCGTCATTTAAATAAAAAATAGTATATAAAAACTATACTTGGCTTTGCCAAGGCAAAAAAACAATTGCAAATTTTATAAAATAAAATAAAAATCTATTTACTATCCTTAAACTCAATTCTAGCACTTATATTTTTGTCTCTGAGTAAATCCGTTTGCTCATTTTTCTAGTATTAGAACTCACGGATTCTGAACCTTAACTCTGTGTCCAATCACTTTTCTTCCTCATCTCTCTACTTGCCGATTGAAAACCAGCTTACAGACAACCATTGACTTCACCCCCATCAGCGAATCAACAGGAAGATCCTGGAGGCATCCAATGAGAACTCTTCTTTTCACCCTCCAATGTTCTGACCAAATGACTCGCTGCTACACTTTTGTGTTGCATTTTCTCGGAACTGAAGATAATAATTTCGAACTTTCCATTTCTCATTTCGGTGAAAATTCCGCTCTCCGCTGACAATCTCCAGAAATATATGAGTTAGAAGCCGTTGGCCTAGGCAACACAGTTAATTACACGTTCCTATGGTCTTATGGTCTGTAGAAGAGGTCAAGGCAGAAACAGCAGACTTGCTGAAGAGAGTGACAATTAAGGACCTGAAGAGCATGCTTTGGACAATGGAAAAAACGTATGCATCGGTGTATGGATAGGGAAAGCGAATATGTTGAAGGACATTAAAAGCTATGTGAGATAAGTTTTCATTAAAGTATATTTTTCAGACCAGTCCCTTCATTTAATTGTCATACCTATTTTTAAAAAAAAATTATAGTTACAGAATAACATAATTAATAGAAATATTTTTATTTCAACTCTTAGTTAAAAGAAAAAAATGGTTCATTGAGTTATAGAACAAATCCTCAATTTCGAGTGGGACTCAAATTTGAGTGAGAGTGTGATGATTCACTGCATGATTGAGTGATTGGTCGATTATAAGTTTAATTTGATACTCCACTTACTGGCCTGACTGCCCGGTAAATCTAATTGCGAGGAATACGGATGAAAATATTAACAGAATAATACAGTGATTAATCGATAATCATCCAGACAAAATTATTTACTTAAAAATAGGACGATTAATTGAATATCCGCTTGATACCCGATGCACTTACTTCAAAACTACATAAAATTTTACTCATTAATGAAAATATTCAAATAAACTATTTTTCTGCCATTTAGGCTTGAACATATATATCTGAAAATTATATAAATGTTACACTTGAGAACAAAATACCATTTATGAAAAAAAATTCAAAAGTATGGTCAGCAGCATATAAAATCTGAATGGATACTATATCATTTTCTCCTTTGATAGACTTAAGGAAAATTTATATTTCGGTGTAATTTTAAATGTACAAGGAAAAAAAAGTAAAACCACAAAACATGAGTAAACTATAGATATAGGTAAATTTTCAATTAGCGCAGCTCATTATGAGTTATGGTACAGACTTAATTGCATTTACGTTTACGGTTAAATTTTCTTCAAAAATGTCAATTATGATATTTTTTATTGTTCAGTTTTTCAGTACTTACATTACTCTTAAGTATATGACTTATATTACTCTTAAGTATACATCCAAAATAAGCAACGTATTCTAATGGTATGTTCTAGACAAAACGGTGCAATTCGTTAATATTTTATATCATATAATTCATCGGGTTTAGTAAACAAGCTATTTATAAGATATGCTTGCGATACAACATATTCGTTGATATACTTTTTTTTTCATATATCCATGGGTAAAATTGATTTTAAGAACAAAATGCAATACTTAACTGGCATTATTTTTATTCATCTTAATTTTGCTCAGAAAAAGTGAAGAAAACTTTAAATATGGTGATTAACGAAGTTGTATCTGTAATAGTAAATTTACCCACTCAATGTTATTAAATTATCCATAAATTCCAAGTCTTATATAACTGGGAAAATTAGTTCTATCTCCATGTAACAAAACGTTTTGTGTGGGGTATTCTTATAATTTTCTGGTTCAATGGCGACTTTAATGGAATTTTTAAGAGAAATAATTTCCAAAACTCTTTGTTTAATGTAAAAAAGAAAAACAGTCGCATCAATTTACGAAAACTATAAGATTGTTATTTCGAACCTAAAAATTGCTTTTCTTTGATGCATTCATAATGGTTCTGGAAATGTAGAAATTCGAGAGAAAGGAAATTTTTATACTCTTCTGTTTTGTAACACAAGGGGTTATCAAAATAGCAAAAATTATCATTCCTGCATAATTTTTTATTAATAAATTGCTGGCCAACCTTCAGATTACAAAACAGCATGAAACTGATGTGGAAAATACTGATATAAGCCCTTAACAAATATATTGGAATTTTGCACCATTCATTCTGCTAAAATTGTTCCCATGTTGTTGGAGGGGTAAAATGTCATCGAATCTTTCTCTCCAAATGTTCCAAAAAATTTTAACTACGTTAAGCTCTGAAAACTGAGGTGTCCAGAAAATATTCTATACCTCCTCCTCGTGCTATTCAAACTCCTTTTGAGATATCTCCATCAAAAATCGAGTGCGTTATGGCCCTATATATATAGCGACAGCCATTAGAGAATAACACCATCACCAAAGATTGAATATAGTTCCCCAGAATGGTTTCGTAGAGTACCGAAGTTTGAGGACAAGGGAGAACAAATAACGGTCCTAAGAAATTCCCTCCATGTCTCCTACGATTTACGATTGCGTTATGATCCTGGAAACAGCGAAAAGAATTAGAAAATAACGCCAGCATCACAGAATGCATATAGTTCCCCAGAATGGTTTCGTAGACTACCGATGTTCCAGGACAAAGGAAAAAATAACAGTCCTAGGAAATGTCATCCATGTCTCCCACGATATACGGGGTGAGTTATGGTCCTAGAAATAGCTACAGCAATTAGGAAATAACACCAGTACCATATAATGCATATACTTCACCAGAATGGTTAAATATATGCATTCTATACCTGGAAATAGCGACAGCAATCAGGAAATACCACCAGCACCATAGAATGCATATAGTTCACCAGAATGGTTTCGTAGACTACCGATGACCTATCCTAGGACTCGGGAGAACAAATAATGGTCCTAGGAAGTGCCAAGAGATCCCACTCCACAGCATCAGAGATCCCTCGCCTTTCTAAACAATGGGCACTATAAGCATTCGGAAATGAAACCAAATGGGCTAACTGCCATTTGTAAGAAACAATGTGAAGGTCGATACGTCGGACATCATGACGAGGAGCTAATCACTCGAATTTTAGATTTTGTGTTAATGACACCATCTGTTACACTCTTTCTTGCACTAGTATAAATAATGAGTGTCTTGTGGATAACAGTACGACCCACATTACCAACAGCTAACTGTTATTACCGAAAGCGAACTGTTATTACCGAAATAGAATTTTTGCGATACATATTCGTATCTGCTGTTACTTTCTGAACTCTAGTATTAGGTTTTCATCGTGCTATCCGTACCAGGATCCACTTTTCTCTTGCTGACAGCCTCGTATGGCGTTCATATATTTTCCGTTTAGCTAAAATATCCCTCTAATTTTTTTACCGTGCTATTATCTTTGATACTGTGATATTCATTCCCTCTGAGATGCACATGCACTCACAAACATCGATAGTTATTCCTTTCTGTAAGTCACTCAGATCCGATATTTTGCACATTAATTCTTCAACACCTGACACTGCATCTACTGTACCACAACTGTGGGATAACCGATACTCGTACATCACAGTATTCACCATATGTACTCTTTTTAAGCGGTGTTTCCTTTATTTTGACAACCTCCAGTATGCTTATACATATTCCTTCAAAACAATTATACATGTTTCCTTATGTGGAATGTTTTTTTCTCTGTGTCTAATAAGCGATTTAATTTTGTTTAAAAGTAAGAATTTGCAATTGAGAATATTCTAAAAATCCTAATACTAAGTAATATGCAGAATGCCCGAGAAAGGTCTTTATTATTCTAAAAATTTATAAGAAAAATACGAACAGATCAAATGAGATGCAGTCTGCGGCAAAAGAAGGAAGAAATTTAGCACTTTTTTCTTTTTACAGAACCTTCATTGTAGCTCTGCGTGAGATCAGTTAGTAGAACTAAGAAAGTTGAGTTCTATCCAACACCTTCAGAACTGGCCTGATATTGGTGATAGACCTTCAATCTCTGTTCTAATTTTACTGCAAGATCTATGAATATACTATGATATCCATTTGCAATGGATCCGATCGCATATTGGTCTCAGCAGCAACGAAGTGGCTGATGCTCTGGCTAAGGAGGGATACAATGGATTTGACCTCTAAGTCCTCTAAGACCTCTGATTGATCTTGACCTCTAAGACCTCAGCTCAAGAGTTAAATCTAAAATCGCCCTTTTATGGTGATCTTCTTCAGCACATACTTGGTATTGTGGCAGACAGTCTGGAGGAGCTATGGCTTTTTGGGGCAATAGTGCTCAGCAAACTGCTTTGTAAAGACTCCTAAGTGGTCACCTGAAGTCCCTTAAATTTGATCAAGGCAATAAGATCTTTCCCATTTGTAGAAAATGTAACATAAATCATTCCACCCCTGACCATCTTCTTTCTTGTATGGGGATTGAAAAGGAGAATTTGACGCAGAGTCCCCTCCTTGTCTTGGATTTTTAAAATGTTTTTGGTTTCATGGATCTGGTCTAGCCTATCAGCTAGATCGATAGGATTAGGAACAGCAACAACAGAATGTTAAGTCTGTAGTCGATTTCTCGCTAAATGTTTTTCAACATTTCTGGTGTAATAGTGAGGATTGCGAAATGCATACATTCCTTTGAAGCGGAAATATCAGAAACAGGTATTCAATGAACAATGTCTTAAACGTAATCCCACAAAAAGAAATCCATTGGAGAATTCCATACTAGAAATGTAGAGCGATCGCAGAGGCCAGGTATTTGTACTCCATGAACAATCCATCGTTCGAGAAACAGTCTATCAATTACTGATACTAGAAAAAATCTTAGATTTCTTCATTCTTTTGCATTAAACTGCATTAATTTGACCTGTTCATATTTTTCTTATTTATGTTTAGAATAATAAAGAACTTTCTCGGACACGTTGCATAAGGAGTAATCAAACGAATGTGTTTTTCGATTTTAAAGATTTTGATATAAAATAAAGAATTCTATGTTTCAATCTTTAATAATAAATTGATTTTCAGCCCGGTAACTTTGAGAATACAAAATTAGTTTATGTAACGAAAAAGCACTCTATTTTATAGTACGACAAACATTTATTAAAATTCATTAGAGAAGTTAGTAGAAGCAAAAATGTTGCTACCCGGGGAGAAAATTTGATACTTTATAATGATATCTGTTTTTGCGGTGCTTTAACGACTTAATGGTCAAAGCAAAAGAAAAAAAATCTGCATCTTATGCGTTTTCTGAAACATTTTTAATTTCGCTTTCACAATATTTTTCACACGTTTTGGAGCTGATAAAAGAACTGTCTTTTTCTTCTTTTTCATTTTACTAGACTTAAATAAAAATGCTGAAAAAAGCATGCATTAATATGAAAAAGTAATGATAAAATTATTTTAAACTAATCATACATTTTCTAAGGCTATTAAAAGCATAGACTTAGCAATTTTTAAAAATTGAACAATATTTTACATTTTCTACGATTCAGACACATAACCCAAGGATATCAGAAGAAACTTACTCTGTTTCTAACAGTACATAAATTTCATTTTCTAAACTCTATTATTTAAATACGGAGTAGTTGCAAAAATTTAGTAACTAATTTTTTTTCCAATACGGAGGCACTTGTCTAGTAACCAATTGTAATTTGTTTTAACTTGGAATGCTACTTTAAACAAAACGGAACAAAAGAGTTTGATAATACTATAAGAGGAAAATATTCTAACTACATGGAATACATAGCCCATTGTCGCATGAATATTTAAATGGTGCATAAATGAGTAAGATAAAAGTTAAATTCAGTAAGAAAACGGTGACAATTTGTAGAGGACTATTGCTGATTTAGCCGAAAAATTCCGAACAAACAAAGAAGGAACATAATGTCTATATGAAGATCTCTCTTATGTGATATCAATATATGAATCAGCGATAACACCCAAGAAATATTTTAAATAACACTTCTTTATTTTTCACTGTTTTATTCTGTCCTACATTACATTGTATTTGTTATGACTAAATTATTTCGGATTATTAAGAACATAAGTCTTTAAAGTTATTGGTAATTTTAGCTATATATTGAGGTTTTCCTAGAATTTCAGATACATAAACACACACACACACAGACACACACACACACATATATATATAGAGAGAGGGGGGGGGAGAAGGTGGGATTATGGACCCCCCTTTTGTTTTGGGGGCACTGTGGTCATAGACCAATTTTCTATTTTGGGACTCTAACCTCTTCAATAACTCATCATCTAAACATCCTTAAGTGGATTTGCCATTAAATCTAATTTTAAGATGTATACAATCGCATAAGTGAAAAAAGTCAAAACTTGCAGGTGACCCAAAGTGGAGGGTAATATGGACCTCCACATTTTTTACCAAAAAAATCATTTATCTATCTATTAAACAGTTGTAAACAAATAAGAGAAAAGTTTTCAAATGAAAAAGTGAAAGAAAGATAATATATTATTAAACAGCTGGATCATCAAATATTATCTATATAAAAAAACTTCAATTTTGGCGACAAAAGTAGCAAATATAAAACTCAGCTTCGGCTCCGGTTCACACAGAATGAGTCCAGTGTAGACTCATCCCACAACGAATACAAAGTTCTCCTCATGTGTCATCTTTCAATGCACCTTCACAGAAAATGCACGATGCTTCTTGCTGGTCTGGGCCATCTCTGTAAACATATGGGCTTATATCCACCCAGAGGGATGAGCTCTTCCAATTGCTCTGGATGGGGCTCCATTCATAAGCTGATCCGTTAAGATTTTGCGAGGAAATATCATCATTGGTGGAAAATATGTTCCCCCATCATTCATGCAGCAAACCACAGTTACCAGAGAACCACGTTCAGCTGTAGATAGAGATCCCACCTGACGTTTTCTCTTCAACCAGTTGACTTGGAAACTTTTGACTGAACCACACTTAAACCAGTCTCATCTACATTGAAGATTCTGGAAATGATTCCCTGAACACAAGCCTTCCAGCAAAAAAAAAAATAACCTAACCACCTTTAATCAGCTTTAACACTAGAACCGCGGGACTTTCGATATACCTAGAACCGCAGAGCGGGTCATTTTGACCCTAGATTGTAAACTTATAAAATATGCACAAGCACTTAATTTATTTAACTAAAGCATTTTATTTTTTAAATAATAATCAATATTTCTCAGAATTTACATTAAATAATTTATATAAATCAAGAGAAATTAACTTAATTTTTACAAAATCGTATTATTTAAAATTTTATTTCCTTGAGTATAATAACATGTCTCTTTAACAAAATATGACATAAATTTTCTAATTTCAATGGAAAAACAGAGTATCTCTTTTCAGCATGTTTAGACATAATTATAAAAATTAAAAATAAAAATTTTTATTAGTTACTAAAAAATTTATCAGAACTTAGTTTTACAGATTGTAAAATCCAATTTACTGTATGCATTTTGTACAAAACTGAGTAATAAGTTTTGTACATTTTCCACAGATGGGTTCTTTAAATTTTGAACAGATATCTACAGTTTTATTTTCACATTTCGGAATGTGGCATCGGTCTCATTTACGCTTAATTTTTGGTTGTCATTTTTTTATTGGTTGCTTCACATGCTTTTTTTTCCACCTTTTTATGTCGAAAGAGAAAAAACGTGTCTCGCAATTTTTCGACCAAGTCTTGAATGAATTGCCGTCTACTAATAGATTTTCCAGTTACAGCTTTATATAAAACCCAAGCATTGATAACAGCAAGGTCCAAAATATTACAAAAAAAACCTGCACCGGCCACCTACGTGAAGCAGACTTGACTGTATATTTCCTTGCTATTTGTTCAATCACGCCCACACCGTATTTAGTTGCGTTGTAGAAAGCGATTGTATCACGTAGTTTTTTTGGGTTATCTGCAATTTCTACGTTTGGATGGAGACTACTTAGCAACAAAACGTTTTCATCTTTTATACCTTGATAAACAGTTAGACTCATGCCTTTATGGGTTAGTACTGTAGTCGAATACAATGTGGATTTTAACATTTTTACAGAGACTAGTATTTCTCTTCATGAGCGTTTTACAGTTCCTACAAGGCTGGTGTTTTTGGATTTCAATGCCTCTGCAAGCTTCAGTGTTGTGAAAAAGTTGTTCGTAGTGACATTTGTACCTTTGTTCTCATATGGACAGCACTACATGTTCGCATAGTCGCAGCACTACATGTTCAGAAAGAGAAACGTTGGATGGACTTTGTTTATCTTTTCCAAGATACGGGAATCCATTTATCAGATATTTTGAGTCAAATCTGCAGCCATCCAGAACTTGATTCCACACTTATCTGGTTTGTTTGACATATATTGGATAAACCTACACCTAGCTTTTCTAGGAAATAACTGTTCATCCACAGTTAAATTAGGACTTGGTGTATAGTTAGTCTTGCAAATTTTCCTTGAAACGATTCCAGATATCCGAAATAAGGGCAAATTTGTCTGTCTCTAGACGCTTTGATCTTGTTGATTTTATGTCGAAGCGTAAAAATCCCATTATTTCACGAAATTGGGCTTTTGACATTGCATTTTGGAAAAATGGTGGTCCTCAGTTCTTTGACCTCAAGCTATCCAGTTCAAGTCCTTTTGCACAATATATACCACGCGCATATAAAATTTATATAAAAGCATATATTTCTTCTAATGTTATATTCCATTCTCCTTCATGAATCTGCCGATGAGCTTCATCTTTAGTACATTTCTTTATGTGTTTCAATATCCATTCATCTATAGAAAGTCTCCAAGCACTTGAAGGACAGTTGTCAATAACATTGCATTTAGCATGTGGTGTTGGGCCCACCAACTTCTTTCAAAATATTACACTTTGATTTTCTTCCTCTATCGTTTGTTCCTAATTGAGCGACATTCCAAATTGTCCCATCTTTGCCATCTTCATTATTTCCAACTTTGAATAATATTGGCGATTTCTTTTTCAACTTTCTTTGCGTGTGTGTATCTTTTCTTGGAATATTTGATTTTTATTTTTTATCAGATAAATTACCATCAGTATTGTGATGAGAATGACCAGGTATTGTTAGAGCATTGCTAGAGTCATCTACACTTCAATTTTCTTCATCCGAATCCAATTTTCCTTCATTAGCAGGCAGATATTCATCCTCACTACTCAAAATCAAATCTCGAGAATTCTTCTTTTTTTCGAACCTTCTGAATCCTTCTCAGATAATTGTTTTAAATATTCTAAAGCTTCCTGAACAGCAAGATTACCGCGGCGTGACATAGTTTTTATACATATACTAATTACAGAATAAAAAAACTTCAAAAAATCTTCTAAATATTCGCAGTAACTTTTCACTGCATTCGAACGTAGTTCGTGCTTCAGACCTAATATAATGACCTTGACTGAAAAACCTTCAATATTCCCCCTTCTGGTATAGTCCATTTAAGGAATTCTAGGGTGGGGTAGAAGTATTTTACAGTTACAGTTCGAGAAAATGCATCTGTTTTTCGTCATTTGTGTAATAACATTTCTTACGGGTCAAATTGACCCGCTCCGCGGTTCTAGGTATAAGTGTTAATAATCGGAAAGTTATTTATGTTACGAAATTTTAAATTTGGTAAATTGTTGTTCACCTTAAAATATTAAAAGTCATAAAAGGAATTTTTTTTTCAATCGATACTTTTCACGTGGTGATAAATTAAACATCGTTTTGGGTCAAATTGACCCGCTCCGCGGTTCTAGTGTTAAATTATAGGTCTTGGTCTAATTAGCCCTTGTATAACAAAAGTTGACCGTAGCGCTCCAAACCAAAACCAAACTCTAGTTTTTGTATAACCAAATCTGCTGCTGGCTTATCCACTTGTGAAGCCAATAATCTCAAAGTTATTCTTGATACACCAAACACTATGACAGCCTCCTTTAGTCCCATTCTTCGCATATTAGCTTGTAGATAGCCTGAACCATCTTCACCCTATCCCAACTTCTGCGCACTACAGCGTCCTTACAAGCGGGAGATTTCTCCTCAACTTTCATTCTTAGCTTCCAGAATAACCGAGAAGGATTAAAAAACATGAAAATAAAATGTATCACAATGAAATCAACTGTGGAATTGCATTTTCTCACGGACACATTATTATTATATTATGGAAACCGGTTGTTGGTAATATGGACCTGAGTCCATAATACCAGCACCCATGGGTCCATATCTCAAACAACGCCATCTTAGAAACAAACTCATTTTTCACATTATGAATTACATCGAATTTAATTTCGAACTAGCTCAAAAGGAACTTCATGTCGTGTAGAATAAGGCACAGGAATCAGTTTTTACAAAACATAGCAGTAGATATGTAAAATATTCACTTTTACATTTCTCAGAAAAGTTTAAAAACTCGAAAAACAAACAATTGGCCACAGGACATCATACGCGAGTGAACTGGGGTCAATGACCTTGACTATCCATTACAGCCACCTAGGGACTCTAGATCACAGCTATAATTAGCGTCTGCACCTGCGCATAGGGCAGATATTAAGGGGGTCCATAATAAATGCAAGGTCCATAATCGCACCTTCTCCTCTCTCTATATATATATACTATATATATATATATATTTATATTTTAACTGTATAACATATATATATATATATACACTCAAGAGCCAAAACATTATGACCACCCCTACATTTTGCAATGAATTCGCCTGGATGGCATGGAAGGTACGTGATCAGGTGGAAGTGGTATTTAACTGCTGCTGGAGAGTCTGAAGGATCATTCTTTTACTTACTTCTGTGTGTGATGGGAAAGGTTGCGGATCTAAGCGACTTTGATAGAGGGTAGATTGTAATGGCTCGAAGGCTCGGAACAAATATTTCCGAAACTGCACTACTCGTGGGTTGTTCGCGACCTACAGTTGTTAGTACTTATGCAAAGTGGATGAATGAAGGTGAAACCAGCAGTAGACGACATGGTGTTGGACGTCCACACGCTATCAAAGAAAAAGGTCGTCGGAGACTGTCTCGCATGGTGAAGCAAAACCGGACCCAGACAGTGGCTCAGCTGACAGCCCAATACAATGCAGGGCCAAGTAGAATAGTATCGCAGCACACTGTTCAGCGGACACTGTTGGATATGGGGCTACGCAGCAAGCGTCCCACTCGTGTGCCTTTGCTGACCAAGCGTCATCGCCAACTGCGCCTGCGCTGGGCCCGGGAACATCGCGACTGGTCCATGGATCAGTGGGAGAGAGTTGCCTGGTCAGATGAATCACGGTTTGTCATTTATCACGCCGATGGCCGTGTCAGGATACGCCGTCTTCCAGGCGAACTATTGCTTCCTCAATGTACAGTAGGTCATACACAGGCCGGTGGTAGCGGTATTATGCTTTGGGGGACGTTCTCTTGGGCGTCTCTGGGACCCGTGGTTGTGGTAGAGCAGACCATGAATGCTACAGTGTATCTGAACATCATTGCGAACCAGTTGCACCCTTACATGGCCTTTGTTTTTCCAGCTGGAAATGGAATGTTCCAACAGGACAACGCCCCGTGTCACAAGCCTAAAATTGTGTTGGAGTGGTTCCAGGAACATGATGCGGAATTCCAGTTAATGTCCTGGCCGCCTAACTCACCGGATCTCAATCCGATAGAACACATTTGGGATGTCATGGGACGGCAGCTCAGAGTTCAAAGACCACGAATTCGCAATATCTCGGATTTGCGGGACCGTTGCTTAAACATCTGGTACAATCTATCTCCGGCCATCTACCAAGGACTTGTGGCATCCATGCCAAGGCGGGTTGAAGCTGTGTTGCGCGCCAAAGGTGGGCCAACTCGTTATTGACAGGTGGTCATAATGTTTTGGCTCTTGAGTGTATATATCTTAACCACATATTACAATAATATCAAATTTAGTATTTTCGGAAAGTTACAAACTCGACGCATGCGTAGTGATATATTCAAAACTCTCTGTACGGTAGCGGGCTTTTCAAAGCGAATACGTAACACAACAGCAAAATTTTCTTAAAACTTTAAAAGTGTTTAATTGAATATTTTTAAATTGCCAACACGTGGGGCTTTCATGTCCTCACATGTAGCTTTCATGGGAATTTTTGTAAAGCATTCTATTACGACGATAGTGTTTTTAATTTCTGCTTGTAATTGTAATTTTAATATTACTTTTAATAGTACTTTTATAACGATTTGTATTCTATTTTGATTTCTTATTTAAACGGTGTGACGTAACATATCGACAATACAACTAATATTCTGTAAAAAATTCTAATATTTTAAGAATCTGAACCTTTTTATATTGGAACTGCTCAGTTATTTACCGTCAAGTTTTAACGAGTACTATCTAGTATATATATATATATATATATATATATATATATATATATATATAATAGTATTAATTTTTTTAATGGTACGTTGTCTGTACGGCTGTGTTCATATGAATTCATCCCCCCACCTTTTTTTTTTATTATGATCAAAGACACAATTATCGGTGTTCCTGGTTTTTAGAGAACAAAACTGAAACAATATATATTTTAGAAGCATTTATAAAATGATTTGGTGTAAAAAATTTTCTTTCAATGAACTTGGGCATCTTATGCTGACGAGCAATCGGAAGTGACATTTATCCAGTGTTACTATATTTTACTGAAATCTGACACTTTTTATCTGGAAAGCAAAATAAAAGATCCTATGTTACAACTGTGAAATAGAAAGAGTAATTACATTTTCCGCGTCCAATAAAATACAGTGGAATTTTATCTGACGTTCAGTATTTCTCACCCACTTTAAATTAGGATTACATTTCCGTTATTAGATGGCTTTTATATTGTTCCGTTATTAGATGGCTTTTATATTCCGATGGCTTTTATATTGTACTAGCCGGGCTTCGCCCGGCTAGGCTCGGGCTTCGCCTAACTACGCTCAAGCCATCCGTCCACCAGATGAAGTTTCAATAAAGTGTGAAAAATTTTCATATTGGAATACAAAATTGCGTGTATTATTTTTGCATTTTAAAATTTTCTCTTAGATTTTAGGTCATTTTGAAGATAACTGTCATATGTATCATGTGTGAGAGGGAAATTAAAATATCATGTGTGAGGGATTTTGTGCAGAGTTATAGGTGTTTTAGGTAAATTTCCTTAAAAATTAATTCAAATTGACCAATTTATAAAAAAGTATGTTATTTACAGGTAAGTTTTTGTCTCTTTTTTAATTTTTAAGTGCTATTTTCCCATAAAAGATGAAAAAAACCTTAATTTTTTTTTTCTAAATTGACTCCGAACGTAGACAGTCACCTTAATTCCTACTTGAGTATGATAATGAAAAATGAGGAAAAAATAATTTTCTCTTAGATTGTAGGTAATTTAGAAGATAACTGTCGTATGTATCATGTGTAAGAGGGAAATTAAAATATCATGTGTGAGGGATTTTGTGCAGAGTGATAGGTGTTTTAGGTAAATTTCATTAAAAATTAATTCAAATTGACCAATTTATAAAAAAGTATGTTATTTACAGGTAAGTTTTTGTCTCTTTTTTAATTTTTAAGTGCTATTTTCCCATAAAAGATGAAAAAAACCTTAATTTTTTTTTTTCTAAATTGACTCCGAACGTAGACAGTCACCTTAATTCCTACTTGAGAATAATAATGAAAAATAAGGAAAGAATAATTTTCTCTTAGATTGTAGGTAATTTAGAAGATAACTGTCATATGTATCATGTGTGAGAGGGTAATTAAAATATCATGTGTGAGGGCTTTAAGATTTTGTGCAGAGTGATAGGTGTTTTAGGTAAATTTCATTAAAAATTACTTCAAATTGACCAATTTATAAAAAAGTATGCTATTTACAGGTAAGTTTTTGTCTCTTTTTTTTAAATTTTTAAGTGCTACTTTACCATAAAAGATGAAAAAAGGTTTAATTTTTTTTTTAATTGACTCCGAACGTAGACAGTCACCTTAATTCCTACTTGAGAATGATAATAAAAAATGATGAAAGAATAAACTGTACCCCCACACCCATTGAAATATTTAAAGTAATAAATTCTGTTTGAACAATTAATTTGTGAACAACTGTTTTTATAAGGAAAGGAATGACGAATCGGGGAAAATGTTCATATTGAAACATAATTCTGTTTTAACAATTAATTTCTGAACAATTAAAAAATAAGTAAATCGAAAAGTAAAGAACATAATTATATTTCACTGGCTTTCAAAAATATCCAATAATAAAACAATTTCCTTAGCAAATACAAATAAACAAATATTTCACTGGTGTTCAAAAATATCTAGCAACAACACAATTTCCTTAGCAAATACAAAATAAACAAAAAGTGAACAATAATTGGTGTATAATAAATAGTTTTTTATTTAGAGCTAATTTTATAAGGAAAGGAATCACGAATCGGGGAAAAATTTCATATTGAAATAAAAAATTGCATGTATTATTTTTGCATTTTAAAATTTTCTCTTAGATTGTAGGTAATTTAGAAGATAACTGTCATATGTATCATGTGTGAGAGGGAAATTAAAATATCATGTATGAGGGCTTTAAGATTTTGTGCAGAGAGATAGGTGTTTTAGGTAAATTTCATTAAAAATTACTTCAAATTGACCAATTTATAAAAAAGAGTGCTATTTACAGGTAAGTTTTTGTCTCTTTTTTTAATTTTTAAGTGTTATTTTACCATAACAGATGAAAGAAAACCTTTAAATTTTTTTTTTAATTGACTCCGAACGTAGACAGTCACCATAATTCCTACTTCAGAATGATAATAAAAAATGGTGAAGGAATAAACTGTAACCCCTCTCCCCCCATTGAAATATTTAAAGTAATAAATTCTATTTGAATAATTAATTTCTGAACAATTGGAAAATTAACTCAACGCAAAATAGAAAAGTAAATAAAACATAATTATATTTCACTGGCCTTCAAAAATATCCAATAATAACACAATTTGCTTAGAAAATACAAAATAAACAAAAAAAGAACAATAATTGGTGTATAATAAATAGTTTTTTATTTGCGGCTGTTTTTATAAGGAAAGGAATGACGAATCGGGGAAAATTTTAATATTAGAACATAAAATTGTGTGTATTATTTTTGCATTTTAAAATTTTCTCTTCGATTGTAGGCCATTTTGAAGATAACTGTCATATGTATCATGTGTGAGAAGGAAATTAAAATATTAGCATTAGGATATTGTGGAGAGTAATAAGCGTTTCAGCTATATTTCAGATTGATATTCTACGTTCGGAGTCAATTTTTAAAAAAAAATTATGTTTTAAAGATTTTTTTTGTCTTTTATGGTAAAATTAGCACTACTTTACTTGAATTCTCACACATGATACATATGACAGGTATCTTTGCCTGCAGCTTGTCCACTTATTATAGTCGCTTTTATAAAGTTCTTCATCAATCTCTTTAAACATACTCTTGAAGGTGGATCCAAATTCTTGAGAAGCATAGGATATTGTGGAGAGTAATAAGCGTTTCAGCTATATTTCAGATAATATTCTACGTTCGGTGTCAATGTTTCAAAAAAAAATTATGTTTTAAAGATTTTTTTTTGTCTTTTATGGTAAAATTGCACTACTTTACTTGAATTCTCACACATGATACATATGACAGGTATCTTTGCCTGCGGCTTGTCCACTTATTATAGTCGCTTTTATAAAGTTCTTCATCAATCTCTTTAAACATAATCTTGAAGGTGGATCCAAATTCTTGAGAAGCATAATAGGTATACCAATCTTTAATTCCAATATATGCGGCGGTACTCCAGATGGCCACAGAGAGTAAAAAAATGAGTGTTTCTCAGAATATGTTTTTTTGCATAAATCTCTACGGTTATCATATCTCACATAAGGTATATAATTTGATAAAATTTTCAGAAAATGTTTTAGATGCTATTATTAATGAAATGAGGCACAATAATTGGTGTATAATAAATAGTTTTTTGTTTGGGGCTGTTTTTATAAGGAAAGGAATGACGAATTGAGGAATATCTTCATTAGAACATAAAATTGCGTGTATTATTTTTGCATTTTAAAATTTTCACGTAGATTGTAGGCCATTTTAAAGATAACTATCACATGTATCCTGTGTGAGAAGGAAATTAAAATATTAGCATTAGGATATTGTGGAGAGTAATAAGCGTTTCAGCTAAATTTCAGATTAATATTCTACGTTCGGAGTCAATTTTTAAAAAAAAATTATGTTTTAAAGATTTTTTTTGTCTTTTATGGTAAAATAGCACTACTTTATTTGAATATTCTTTCTTTTTATGCTTCTGTCTACAACTCTTTGCAATATTTGTGTGATGTAATTGTATTTTTTTATTTTAGGCTGTTTTTATAAGGAAAGTAATAACGAATCGTGGAAAATTTTCATATTAGAACATAAAATTGCGTGTATTATTTTTGCATTTTAAAATTTTCTCTTAGATTGTAGGCCATTTTGAAGATAACTGTCATATGTATCATGTGTGAGAAGGAAATTAAAATATTAGCATTAGGATTTTGTGAAGAGTGATAGGCGTTTTAGCTAAATTTCAGATTAATATTCTTCGTTCGGAGTCAATTAAAAAAAAAAAAATTAGATTTTGTTGGTCTTTTATGGTAAAATACCACTTAAAAATGAAAAAAAAAACTTACCTGTAAATAGCATACTTTTTTTTATAAATTGGTCAATTTGAAGTAATTTTTATTGAAATTTAGCTAAAATGGCTATACCTCTGCACGAAATTATATTGCTACTATTTTAATATTCTTCTCACACATGATACATATGACAGTTATCTTTGCCTGCGGCTTGTCCACTTATTATAGTAGATTCTATAAAGTTATTCATCTACGGTTATCATGATATCTCACATAATAATGTATATAATTTGATAAAATTTTCAAGAAATGTTTTAGAAGATGAATGTTTTTCAGGAAATGCTATTGATAATGAAATGAGGCACAATAATTGGTGTATAATAAATATTTTTTTTATTTGGGGCTGTTTTTATAAGGAAAGGAATGACGAATCGGGGAAAATGTTCATATTGGAACATAAAATGACGAATCAGGGAATATTTTCATTAGAACATAAAATTGCGTGCATTATTTTTGCATTTTAAAATTTTCTCTTAGATTGTAGGCCATTTTGAAGATTACTGTCATATGTATCATGTGTGAGAAGGAAATTAAAATATTACCATTAGGATTTTGTGAAGAGTGATAGGCGTTTTAGCTAAATTTCAGATTAATATTCTTCGTTCGGAGTCAATTTAAAAAAAAAAAAATTTTTAAAGATTTTGTTGGTCTTTTATGGTAAAATACCACTTAAAAATGAAAAAAAAAACTAACCTGTAAATAGCATACTTTTTTTATAAATTGGTCAATTTGAAGTAATTTTTATTGAAATTTAGCTAAAATGGCTATACCTCTGCACGAAATTATATTGCTACTATTTTAATTTCCTTCTCACACATGATACATATGACAGTTATCTTTGCCTGCGGCTTGTCCACTTATTATAGTAGATTCTATAAAGTTATTCATCTACGGTTATCATGATATCTCACATAATAATGTATATAATTTGATAAAATTTTCAAGAAATGTTTTAGAAGATGAATGTTTTTCAGGAAATGCTATTGTTAATGAAATGAGGCACAATAATTGGTGTATAATAAATAGTTTTTTTATTTGGGGCTGTTTTTATAAGGAAAGGAATGATGAATGGGGGAAAATTTTCATATTGGAACATAAAATGACGAATCAGGGAATATTTTTATTAGAACATAAAATTGCGTGTATTATTTTGTCATTTTAAAATTTTCTCGTAGATTGTAGGCTATTTTGAAGATAACTGTCATATGTATCATGTGTGAGAAGGAAATTAAAATATTAGCATTAGGATATTGTGGAGAGTAATAAGCGTTTCAGCTAAATTTCAGATTAATATTCTACGTTCGGAGTTAATTTTTAAAAAAAAATTATTTTTTAAAGATTTTTTTTGTCTTTTATGGTAAAATAGCACTACTTTATTTGAATATTCTTTCTTTTTATGCTTCTGTCTACAACTCTTTGCAATATTTGTGTGATGTAATTGTATTTTTTGTATTTTGGGCTGATTTTTTAAGGAAAGGAATGACGAATCAGGGAATATTTTCATTAGAACATAAAATTGCGTGTATTATTTTTGCATTTTAAAATTTTCTCTTAGATTGTAGGACATTTTGAAGATAACTGTCATATGTATCATGTGTGAAAAGGAAATTAAAATATTAGTATTAGGATTTTGTGGAGAGTGATAGGCATTTTAGCAAAATTTCAGATTAATATTCTATTGTTAACGAAATGAGGTACAATAATTGGTGTATAATAAATAGTTTTTTTTTATTTGGGGCTGTTTTTATAAGGAGAGGAATGACAAATCGGGGAAAATTTTTATACTGAAACATAAAATTGTGTGTATTATTTTTGCATTTTAAAATTTTTTCTCTTAAGGTTGTAGGTCATTTTGAATTTAACTGTCATATGTATCATGTGTGAGAAGGAAATTAAAATAGTAGCATTAAGATTTTTATGGAGAGTTATAGGCATTTTAGCTAAATTTCAATAAAAATTACTTCAAATTGACCAATTTATAAAAAAAAGTATGCTATTTACAGGTAAGTTTTTGATCCTTTTTTTAATTTTTAAGTGCTATTTTACTATAAAACACTAAAAAAACCTTTAAATAATTATTGTTAATTAGTAGTTGTTTGGTTTTATTTAAAGTTAATTTTCTTATATTACTCCTTTTGTTTTCTTTTCGTTAATCCTTTTTTACTTGGTTAAAATTTTCAGGAAATGTTTTAGATGCTATTGTTAATGAAATGAGGCTCAATAATTGGTGTATAATAAATAGTTTTTTATTTGGGGCTGTTTTTATAAGGAAATGATTGACGAATCGGGGAAAATTTTCATATTGGAACATAAAATTGCGTGTATTATTTTTCCATTTTAAAATAACAGTCATTTGTATCATGTGTTAGAAGGAAATTAAAATAGTAGCATTAAGATTTTTTTGCAGAGTTATCGGCATTTTAGCTAAATTTCAATAAAAATTACTTTGTAAAATACCTAAAAACAACATTTCAGAAAGTAAATAATCGCAAGAGAGGTTTCAACGGTAAAGAGTTTGAACGATTATTCGTATACTGAAAATTAACCAAGTAAAAAAGGATTAATGAAAAGTATACATATGTAACAATATAAGAAAATTAACTTTAAATAAGACCAAACAACTACTAATTAACATTATTCCATGCGTTTATTTACGTTGTAACATTTAGGTGCGCATGCGCAGTTCTTATGAATGATGGATTCCAACGCCTTCAGATGAAATATTATTTAAAAACTGTATTTATATATAAGCATTTTAAAGATTCCAAACTTATATTAGAATTATCTCCAGGCTTCAAAACATAAGTATACGAAGTTTCAACCAGATTTGTCAAGAAATATAGAAACGAAAAAAATACCAAATGTAATCATTTCACACCTAAATCAGTAAATCCACCAAAAATCAGTATATATCTATTTAGTTTCAATAAAGTATTTTTTATTATTAAACAATTCGAATATTTAGTTTTTCAAATAAAAAGACACGGCGACACATTTCATTTCAGTGATTCATTTTTTAGTGAGAATCACGTTGTGAACGAATCACCCTTTGTTTACATCGTCAAAGAGCGATGACGCGCGATGACAGTTCATTAGAATCCAAATATCTCTAAAACTATTGAATTAACAGAATAAGTGTACGCAGAAAAAATTATCAGTTTCCGAAGCTCTTTCCAAATATGTAACATTTATGTACTTTCATGAGAAAAAAAATACACCGATTTTCCTGTATATTTGTCGGCCATTTTTTTTAGAGGAGTGGCCCGCCCGGATGAGTTTCGGTCACGTGATCCGACTTCTCCCTGTCCTTTTATTAGTATAGATGATATCGTACAGCATTGTGTTTCTAAATTAAAAGACATTTTGCACATTTTTAAGACCATAAAAAGGATCTGGTACAAAAGTTAAGGGCAATTGTCAAAACTGAGTATTTTTATAAAAAATATTACAATTAAAATACTTTTACTCATTTGAAACAAAAAATACCCCCTCTGTCCCCAAACATATTATGCAATCTAAAACATGCTGAAGATTAATCGATGGTGTATATGATTTAGTAATCAAATAACCGATTTTTTAACCGACACTGATCGTAAAATAACGGATTATAGTAAGTAGACATTCGTTTTTGATTAAGTGAAAAAACTTGAAGTAGAAAATTTTTGTATCTTGTGTGATTCGATTGATTAAGCCGCCCCAACCCGAAAGTACCCAGAAATTGCAAACTGAAGACCAGCCGCAACAGCAATAACTCAACCCCCCCCCCCAACTAAAAGTTGATAAGCTAACATAATTAGGATCTAAGCTCCACGGGAATTGTTTCCTAAACGAACAACCCCCATACTACATTCCATTGTCCATCAAATGCGCCTTTATATAAAAAAAACAACATTACAATATGCTCAAAATATAACAATTCACAGCAAATCGAAAAAGTAATACTACAAAAATTTAAGTAAATTCACAATATATCCAATGCTCTAATTATAGAATAACTACATAATTTAAAATAAATTTACAAACACAGTATAATATTCACAATTTTGAAATTCACAAAACGCGTACATAAATGTTATTACAAATTAATTACAACTTATATTACAATTCACCTTAATACTATATAATCCCAATTTTCACAATACATGCACCATAAATAAACAGTATTTTGTGTAATATTCAAGAATCTTGCCGTCCCATCAATAAGATATGCGGCTTTGGTTCTCTGACAAACAGACGCTAAACAGCTATCCCGCCCAGAGAGTCTCCGGCGACGAATAAAATCAAACTGAGTCCCAAAAGCCAATAAGTTTCAAACAAGGATAATAAATGTCAATAGTTCTTCTAAAGATTTTGGAAGTCCCAATTGAGCCACCATACTGCCTTCTACATTGCTTCTCCTTACACCTACTTTATTTCTGCATGTCCAACTTATTACAAACGAACAGCCTAACAGGTTTTACAGAACTTTTACAGAACACCTTTACAAGTCCTAACACAAACTTAGATATACCCACTTGGTAGATAAAAGAAACGAAAGAACATAATAACAAATATACAAAAGTGCTAACTTAGTTCGGCCACTGAGGACTTGTAGTGACAAAAAAAGCCAGACTAGGTCGACAAAAGGAATCTTAACCACATACTGGGACTTAATATAACAATTAAAATTTTATATGTTCACAATACCCCATATCAACAATTATGTAAAACAATTAGTACTATGTACAATATATACACACCTTGTATATATAAACTATAATCTATGAAAGCAAATTTTAACCGGGCATATAACTCTACACATACAATCTATGTGTACCAACAAAATAATTGTTCAAATAAACATATCAATATATATAAAGATAAACTCAAAAACTAGGTATACATAGAACACTCTCTAATCTATCTATGTCTCTACACTATGTATCTCTATATAAGGAGAACGTCTATGCTAAAAAATTCAGCACGATTTCTAACTGTTCGAAGCAAAAACACGCTCTCCACATTTTATATTCGGACTTCTGTGTGGGATGCAAAATCCCCTGAACAAACCAAAGTCAGGAAAAGAACGGATTGTATTTTGTGTAAAATAAAGTATCATCCGCTGTGTTTAGGCAATGGGGAATTTTAGTGAGAGTAGTGCTGACTGCAAAGAAAGTGTACCAGACGAAGGCAGTTAAGAGATAATGAGCGTAATGGTGCATTTAAAAAGTTGTTACAACTCAAGAAAGGATAAAAGCTGGAACACGGTGCTATAAAGGAGGTTGCAGATCACTTTGGAGTAAATCTTTTGACAGCGGCGAGAATTTGGCACACGGATTAAACAAAAAGTACAGGGAAGGTAAAATCTTTGCAGGAGTTTCTTCAAAAAAGAAATAAATAAATGTGGGAGGAAAACGCAAGGATAATTCTGAAAATTTGGCTAAAATTTAGAAAGTCCCTTTGAATTGTCTAATCGTCATTGACAAGTCTAAATCAGACCTTCTTCTATTAAGCCTCTTTTATCTGTCTTAGTGCTAAAATTTAACATTTCCTTCAAAATATTCCAATGCATTACATACTCCGTAATTTAATAAAAACAGTCTCTGGGGTCTAAAAGCATTACTCCTTCGTGTTGTGTGAAAAACACGCCTCCTATACAGTTTCAACTCATACTGACTAATTTCCTCTTCTCCGATGGCCCCTTTTTTAAGTAGGAAGTCAGTTGCTACTAATCTTTTTGACTGAAATTGCAATTACTTGAAAAAATATACCATAAATTCCATAATTTTGGATATTTTTGTTATTTTCTGATAGAAGTAGTAATTTTGTTTTCAATCTTTAAAACCGTTACTGCATAAATAACCTCATGGGTTTTTACTCTTGCTTAATAAAAAATAATCTTTTAAATTTAGAATTATAACACTTAAAAAATTTCATAAACTGAAAAGTTCTAATTTTATTTCAAGGTATGGAATTAAACTTGTATAATAAAACTTGAATATTATTTGACCTACAAATACACGTGTCTAGAGTAGATATTTATCTTTTTTAATCTGCATTTAGCTCTCTCTCTCTCTCTCTATATATATATATATATATATATATATATATGTGTGTGTGTGTGTGTGTGTGTGTGTATACTCATTTCTTTAAAGGAGCCTTTTGTAGTACAAGAAATCAGAAAAGATTCTAAAAAAACAATTATTAATAACTTCATCTTGGATTCATTTTGAATTATGTTTACTTCTTTTCGACGTCTTCTTGCAAGTATACATCTTCAAGCACACTTACATCTGATTGATCTCCAAGTATTTCGAATTAAATCTATCGGCAATGGAAAGCCAAATTCAAAGTACACGGTCTTCTTATTTCTCAAAAATAAACTCCTGCAGATAGATCAAGGGCAGTGTAATAAAATTAGCGTTGAAAGTCTCATCACTGTTATAAAATTCATAGACTTCTGACTTTTTCGCAGACTTCACATAAAAGTAGAAAAAAAATTCACCTTCCGTATCACTCTCCGGAAAGAGTTGCTGTATAAAGCAATAGCATCACCGAAGGAATCTCAAAGCGAGGAGTGGAATGAAAAACGAACCTTGAAAACTTGGAAAGAAAACTGAAGCCCAACACGCATCGAAATTACTAGGAGAGAAAATTTTCTTGGAAAGGTGAAATCGGAACATCAAAGGCAATCTCTCCCGACGAATAAGAAATAAATTTTCCCAAATGCTAATACTCAGGGTTGCATAAGTCCTCTTAAACAAGAATTATCAAAGAGCAGTGACTGAAACTAATTCACATAAAAAATGAATAGCGTGAAATATTGATGCAGTTCCTTTTAGCATTACTAATGAAAAGTAAAACTCTGGAGAGGTACTGGTTGGGTACATGGAAGTTTAAGTGAGATAAGATTACCAACCGAGGATGTGTTTCTGAAATGATGTTAGCCATTTCAGTTTAAATACAAATGTATATCGAAACTAAATTCTATTATAACTGTTAAGGGATTTCATAACTACGATGTTCCAGTCATATTATATTTTTTACTTTTAACTTAACATCTGAATTATGAACTAAAAAATGTTTTGAAAAGTCTTTTTTACGATTTATAAATGCTATATGTCTATTTTAATAAATTGGAAATAAATTTTATCTGCTACGTGGAATGAACTAATAGAAAGTCAATATTTTGAATGTATGAAACTATCTGGAATTTCGTATATTTTTGATTGTCTAGAGCAGAGGCCCTTTGTGAATGTCTGCATACTTAGAAAAGCCGAAAAGAGTTATATTTCATAAGATAGAAATTTTAAAAGTTATTTTTAAGTTTTTATTAAATACATCCTTCTCTAACTGTTATAATAATTACGAGGATAACGATACCTAAACTCCAAAACCTCTCAAATGAAAAATTACAAATTTTACAGGAGAGCCAAAAAACATTGTAACAAATAAATCACAGCTGTAGATAAATATGTCACAAATAAGTCACAGCTGTTCATTAAAATGCCTTCAGAATGCAATTAACACTATTTATTGAGTTTTCTTATGAATCAATAGATGGAAGCAGCTATGGGTTATCGCATTCCCACATAAAATGAAAACAGCAAAAAGTAGTAGTTGATAGGTTTTGGAGTTTAGATATCGATAAGTCCAATGAAGAACAAAAAAATGCTCTAAAAATTTGAGACGTTATCCGATTGATCTGTAAGTTGGCAACAGCGACACTCATGGTCTGAGGAGTTGCTGACAGGTGGCGCGAGATACGAGAGCGTTACAAGATGACTCGGCATCAGTGTAAAGATGACGGCTTCCCTTAAAACCTGCATCAAAGAGGAACAGCCTTTTGTTATTCGCTTTTTTTAGTAGCTAAGAGATAAAATCCATGGAAATTCATTGCAGAATTAAAGTTCAGTGTTATGGTGATTTATGTCTGCAACTGTAGAAAGTGTACGAATGGATTAGGAATGGTTCCGTAGCTCCTCACCGAAATTTTCACACAGCCATCGACAGGAAAGCCTATGCAGACTCTCATTTTGGGATGAACGAGGAGTAATTTTGGAGTACTACGTACCCAGCGTGGACACAGTTTCCAGTGCCATGTAAGCGGATTCTCTAAAACTACCCAAGCCTGCAATCAGGTCCAAACGGCATGGACTTCTGAGTTCAAGTGTTTTGTTTCAACATGACAATGCTCGACCCCATACTGTCAATTAAACTGTTGCAACCATTCATGATAAGAGATTTTAGTGCTTTCCACATCTGCCGTATTCTCCAGACTTCACATTTTAAAAAGGCGATGGGAAGCAAGTCTTTCAAGTTCGTCGAAGAAGTAAAGCAAGCGTTGCACGAGTGGCTACAATCAGAGACTGATGATTTTTTTTCAAGAGGTATCCTTGCACTTCCAAAGCACTTTAAGACTTGAACTACACTTCATTGGGACTGCTTACTAAAATTATGTAAATATATTACATTTTTATTCAAGAAATTACAAGATAAAGAATATGTAAGGTTTTTATTTGACTCTATTCGAATTTTTCTAAACAGTTTTAATAGTTTTAATAATTATTTTTCTGTTAATTGTTTTGCCAACTTATTCCGATCTGATAAGTGCGGTATAGTACATTTTATAGTTTATGCATACAGTCACAAAATAAACTGTGCGACAAAAGAAAATTTATGAAAAAAATTCAAAGAGCAATTTACTAGATATTCTTGTATAAATTATTTTCAAAACTGACCACTGAACCAAGAGCCTCAAAAGAGTAAAAATATCTGCAAAGAAAGTGATAAAAGTCGTATGAGGATGGCAGTTTGGCCACCCCTGGTGTAAAGTTTGTCAAACATTTTTCCGACCGTGGTCACCCTCCGAACTTGTTTTTTCCTGAGATATCCCCTCCCCAACGATCTGTGTCCTACCGGCAAATAGGTAGCTCTATTTAGACCTTTTGTTTCAACACGTCTAGAGTCTAGACCAGGCTTGCACAACATTCGGCCCCGCCAGTACTCTCTCTGTGGCCCACGAAGACTTTTGTGACGAAGCTTTGTATTTTAAATCTAAAAACTAAGGAATATCATTTTAGAATTATGATATTACGAAAGGAATATATGAGCAAGAAATATTAATATCTGTTTGATATGTAAAATTATTAGTGATTTATTTTTTGTTAAAAAAAAGTTTTTCGCTTTCCAATCTATTCCATTTTCTTGCCACCCACAGCAGCTTTCCATAAAATAATACGACAGATATTAATATATGAGCAAGAAATATTAATATCTGTTTGATATGTAAAATTATTAGTGATTTATTTTTTGTTAAAAAAAAGTTTTTCGCTTTCCAATCTATTCCATTTTCTTGCCACCCACAGCAGCTTTCCATAAAATAATACGGCCCTCGTCACATACCGAGTTGTTCAGACCTGGTCTAGACTAATAGGAAAGCGTCTCTTTATAGAGTTGCGAGACACAAAATTTTATATTTTATTTTTATTTACACGTATTTCAAAAGGGCTTTTCCCCTCCTCAAATGTGACTTTATATAAAGGTGGTATTAGACCTAATAAATACTCAGATGATTCAAAATTTTATTCGTAAAAAATTCAAAATATACAGCACGTTTAGTTTTTGACATATCTGCCGAATTAATGGGTACCAATGACTATTTATTTTCAGCTATTATGCTTAGTAAAGGTTACAAAATAACTTCGAGTCGTTCAGAGGTATAAATATTTATTTATAACATTTTTAATCTTTTCAAACGTCAGAAAACAGAATTTTTTTTTCACAGAATTTTTGCCTCAGGGAAAATTTTTCTTGCATTTTTTTCCGAATCAAAATTCCTGTAGGCAGTTTAATGAAAATAGAACAAAAGAATGTTCTAACACATTTCATAGGAAAAGCTTGTTGGTAACTTCATTTTTAACTTTTTACAGATTTAGTTATTTGATAAGGTTGCGGTAATGTACTTTGACACGAGGGCTGTATATTCTTAAAGATGGAAAATCGCCGAGAATTCCAGTCCTAAATAATTAGATTTCAATTTCAGATGTACGACAGGACAAGGGAAGAAAATGCAGCGTAAAATTGTTGTATTTAGTACTGCGATCATCGGAAAAACATATGGTTTTATTTTTAAACCTCTGTTTAAAAATCAAATCTTATTTTGAGATTTTGGCCTCGATCTATTTAACGGAAATATCAAAATCGGCATCCATCAACATCTAATACCACAATTTTAACGAATATCATAAACGCATTATACGTTGCTTTCTTTATCTAAGTAAATCTGAAATACACCGAAAGCAAATTAATGCGAGCAACAATAAATGCAACCCCTGAACATTTTCTAGGGGCTTAACATGTTCTTAGGGACTTTGCATGTTGATGAGCCCGTTTGTGGGAGTATGTTTTATTGGATGATATCCGGATATACTAGTTAATGAGTTCAAACTATACACTAATCTTCAAAGATCAAGAAGTATGATAAATTTGTGAGCTTTTCACTGCAAAATGGTTGGATTGAAGCATTACCTGGTTTGCTTGTGTTATACAGTATTGTACATAGAACAGTGGAAACACAGATGTGGAAACTTTTGTAGAATCAATGGGTATAAAATTTTAAAAATAACAAAATGTATTTTTTATATCTTAATTAATAAAGCTGTGAAAAACGCTTGAATACACATATTGCATCTGTGTCCCAATCTTCTTATCCGATTGCTTAAGACCCCTTATGCAACGTCTTTTATAGACTATCAATGTAGCCTGTTTAAAAATTAGCAACCATCGTACTAGCCGTAAATATACAGGGTGTTCGTAAACTGTGTTCATAAAATAAGAGAGATGATAGTACTTATCAAGACGAACAATATTTACAATGCAATCTCAGGTCGCATTCCACTCAGTGTGTCAGAAAAGCGTACAGTTCAATGTCGAAGTTAAACTATTGTCTCTGGGAAAAATGAGAATTACCAAATCATAAGTTGCATAATACCATTCAAATCAGAGAAAGAATCAAAGTAGATGCTCAAAATGCCGTCCAACTGTGTCGTTGAGCAATTGACACCGACTAATGAAAGACTGGTGCACCGTCTCGTACACTCCTGGTTAATCTTGTTCGCTGCAAGAACTATTCTCGCGACGAGATGTTCCACAGGTGTCTCGTACACCAATGATTTCATGTATCCCCAAAAGAAGAAGCCTAATGGATTTAGGTCCGATGATCATTGAGGCCCAACAACAGGTCCTCCACATCAAATCCACCGTGCATGGAATGGAGCATTCAGGAAGTGGCGGTTGGCGGTGCTGAAGTGTGGTAGGGCTCCATCATGTATAAACCACATGTCCCTTTGTGTGCGGTGAATGGAAGATTTTGCAAGAAACCAGGAAGCACTTCCTCCAGGAAGGTACAATATGCAGCGCCGGTCAGACTTTATGGCAAGAGATACCGCGCCACACCCATCAGGGTACCTGCTTAGATGGTCACTAAAAATCTCTGCTGGTGTTTAGCAGAGGCAGGAGCGTGGGGATTGTATATCTTATGATTGATGTAATTCACTTTATATCATATATATATATATATATATATATATATATATATATATATATATATATATATATATATATATATATATATATATATATATATATATATATATATACCACAGTCAATAAATGTGTAGTATAAATTAATGAAATCTTTGTAATATCCAAGAATAACATTTCGCAAGTGTAAGGCAATTGGGTTTATTCTCGTATTACTCTCAGCCGACTGGAATGCAGACTGGATTTAGAGATGTAAATAACATTGAGATGATTTGGATGTTTCAAAGACTTAGAAAATTCTGCATGAATAATTTATATTTCATCGAATCAATACTTTTAAAACACTTCTTTCATTCTAAAATCCTTGTTCTTTGTGCTTAGATACTTTTATTCTGACTTCGCTATCCTTTAGACTTAAAATCTGCAGCAGTGCACAGAATTCAAAAGATATATTTTCTTTCATAGAGTTGATCTGTCATCTGAAATGTCATTAAAGGTAGAAAGGGGTGTTAATGGGGAATTCAAGATTTATTCTTTTATATAACAACTGGATTTTTAAAAGTATACCTTACGCATGTAAATTTAGCCGTCACAAAAAGCTGTACGATTTCTTAAGCATTAATTTTTCATTATTTTCATCCTGATACATATGTATGCAAATATAATAAAATGAATTTATTTGATTCGAAATAGTAGTTTGAATAACAGTTACCAGCATGTATATATATATATATATATATATATATATATATATATATATATATATATATATATATATATATTTACATAATTCTTTTTATCCTTCTTTCTCTTGAGTAAAAAGAAAATGGAATAGTTAGTCTCTTTTTTGATTATTATTATTTTTTTATGTAAAACATGATATATCTAGGAAAATAAAGCAAAGTCCTCATTAAAAGGCAAAAAACCTTGTTTACCTAAAATTAGAGAAATGTTTTAAATATTTACAATATATACAAAATTATATACAAATATCTGTACGGTTTCTTAATTTTTAACTTTTAATTATTTTTTCCTGATACATATATATGCAAATATAATAAAATTAATTTGTATATTTGATATGAAACAGGAGTTGGAATAACAGTTATCAGCATATATATATATATATATATATATATATGGCGGTCGAACGACCTCGTTCCATCTTCAACTGACAGAAGAAGAAACCTCGCGTGAGCCGAGGGAAGAAGACATCACCGGTGTAGCCATATAAATACCGGGAGTTTCGTGAAGAACGCTCCTCCCTCTCGCTTTCTCTCTCGCTCGATTCCTTTCCAGTACGCTGCGAATCCAGCTCACCAATCCGCATGCTGTAAATTTAACCCGGGAGTACAGCAAGATGTTAATGTTATATTGTACAGTGTTTGTTTGTTAACTTTAAGTTTGAAGTTATTAAAAACGTTAAAGTGTGTTTACATGGGAGTCATTAAAGTTCCACACTACACGCCGAATAAGGGAGACGACATATACAGAGGCTGTTCACACATTTTTTAGACGATGCATATTGTATTCAAAAAACTAAATTAAAAAAATTCTTGTGTTTCAAATGTTCTATTTGACATCCCTTATTCTGAACTATCTTTCGATACCGCAATTTCCAGGATAATAATGCCTTTTGAAGTGTCAGAAGAGGTATTCTATCCCATTCCTCCTGAACAGCTTTCCAGAGTCCTGTAAGGGTTTTGGGACGACGTTTGGATAATGCAGATTTTAAAAGTCCGAAGGCACAAAAATCCATTGGTGATACATCGGGAGATTTAGTAGGGATATCAGTGAAGGGTATGGCCTTGATACCAGTTTTTTGTTCCATTTCTTTTAGGAAATTTACAGTGGATTTTGATGTCTGACTGCTAGCTTTGTCCTGATGGAGTCTCACAGATTGATGGCACTGTGGGTAAAGCGATGGTATTTCATTCAGAAAAATTGGCGATAAAATATGTTCCTGATAGTATTTGGAGTTAATCTTGACATTTTTTTCCACTCTTTTTATTTTTAACTTGCCATTATAAGAAAAACCAGCAACAATCATGAATCCCTTCGAAAAACTTTCTTTCGATTCTTTGAACCATGTACTTAAATTTTTTTCTCCCCTTTTATGATAATAAATGGCTCTTTTTTGATTGCAATCATTTAAATACACCCATGATTCATCTATTGTGACAATTGTTTTCCATTTTTCCTTGGGTAAGTGTTTCTCATATAGAATTCTGCAGCGTGTCCTGCGTTCAGCGATATGATTTGGAGGAAGACGATGCACATTGCGTTTTTTTGCTTTCTTAAGATTTAAATCAACGTTTATCATTTTGTTTACTGCGGACACCGAGCATTTTAATGATTTTGCAACTGCCCTTTGACTAGGGGGATTTTCTTTTAACATTAAACAACGTACCTTTGCAATAGTCGAAGATGTCCGTTTTTTTCTTGGATACTTGTTTGGAATTTTTGTCCCACTTGAGGCTCCAATTTGACGTTTTTTTCCTTTCTTGTTGACGATATTACCTATCGACGCTTTAGATATTACAAAACCATGACTCTCACATCGTTTTTGGATAACGGAGTATGCATATTTCTCTTCGGAAAGAGCATAAATGTAGCCTTCGAACCACTGCTTTGTTAAAAACGCCATTTTGAATTGAAAAAAAAACTTTCAAGCCTTAGACGATAATTTTGACTTTTAAAAACATAGTACAATTGCAATTACTTCTTTTTCAGCAAACCGTTATTACCGTTTACCAAAATTGTCTAAAAAATGTGCGAACAGCCTCTGTATATACATATATATACAATTCTTTTTCTCCTTCTTTCTCTTGAGTAATTAAAAAGCAAATGGAACAGTTAGTCTCTTTTATGATTATTATTAATTGTTGTGCAAAATATATCTAGAAAAATGAAGCAAAGTCCTCATTAAAATGTGAAAAATCTTGGTTACCTAAAATTAAAGAAAACTTTTAAATATTTTAAAAATGCAGATATTTTTTTGCATTTCTAGCAAAACTTAATTTTTCACCTTTCTATAGTGCTTTTATAACTGTGAATTACAAGCTATCAAAATCTGCGTCCGTGAAGTTCTTTAATTGTTAGGTAATATTTTTCATAGGAGTGACTTTAAACTTTACCAAATTCTTTAGTTATTAATTAGTAGTAAAATGAATAGATTTAATTGCTTGGAGAAAAAGGGAAACATCTTGCTCATTAGTGAATTCATTAAAATTAATTGCAGTGCAAGCTTCTTGAAATTTCAAATTTAAAACGGAATAATCATTAAAATTTTGAAGGTAAATATTCCTGTAAATGTCAATATATTAATTTATTGGAGACAATTTTTTTATATTTTTTTATATACCATTCTTTATATATATAAACCCTCGTGAGAAGCTTAGTAATAGAAACGATGTTCTAATTTGCTTTTCATAGCTTTTGTATCAGCATAAAATGTATCATGGACAAATAATGATAATGAAGCCCTCTTTAAACTTTACTTATAAATGTTTATTTTCAAGGAATATTTTGAACAGCCTCTGCGCATATTATTTGAATTTTGTGCTTAATAAACCTATAATTTTCTTTTCTGTATTTCATCATGAACCTGTAGGTCTTCTTATATATTGCTTAATTGATAATTGATAATGGTTAGATTGATAATTTGTTTGATCTTTTAAGCATCAATAGAATTGATTCCAACAACCAACCGCATTATACAAAATTGTAAACAGTATCATATAGCGTCATTTTGCCTTGTATATAATAAGGTTGTTCACTTCCATCGTACCTTGTCGACTACACGAGCTTGTGTTCAAGTTGGGTATCGCATACTAATATTTTTTATTACTTGTTGATGTCATTGTTAATGTTAATAAATGTTATTGGTGTCTAAATAACTTTCTGCTTATTAACCCGCCGTTGGTCGCACCAATTTGAGTAACGCCAGTGGTCGCACGTGAGAGTTTTTCTCACACTACCCATTTCTGCTGTTTTAAGTTGTCTGCTCAACAATAACACTTCAAAATTGATTCTTTTCAAGGAATTACATTAATATTAAGCAATAACGAACAAGGAAATTACAATAAAAATAATTATTTTACAGCTATTATTCAGGAAAATTAATAGCGAAAGTGAAATAAAAAAAATCATACCTACTTTATGAATCAAATTTATAAAAAGCATATTATTTGTACTTTATTAGAACGTCAACTGCAAGTCTTATAAATTAGACGACATGGACCTGGTAAATAAAATATTATACTATAAGTATTTATTAACACAGCATTTGGGGCATACGCAAGTTGAATGTTCGGTACAAATAGGTCGCGCACAGGTAACACAACCCTTTTTTGGCTTCCTATTTTTTCTTCGAGGTCAGAATGCACAAAATCCGGCAGTTTCAACATTTCGTTTGATTCTTGAGGAGCCTTCAACTCCTGTTATTTGGCTAATTGCACTTCGCAATGCTGGTGACAAGTTTGGAACTGAATAACGGTCACCAGGTGAAGTTTCATGAGTTCCAATGCTAATTCCTTCAAGAAGGCTCGTCTAGCCATCGTATTGTTTGTGTTTGCAGTATATATAATTTGGCAGTTGATACCACCAATGTTCATGATCGAAAAAAATAATGTCAATGGCCATCTGCGACTTATTCTCGGAACAGAGTACTCACCTTTGAGTTCGTCGACTACGTCGACACCACCCTTAGTGAGATTATAAAAAGTAATAATCTCTGGTTTAGAGAGGACTCCATAATCTTTATCTATTTTTTTACCATTGTGCAAAGAGGAATAAAGAAGAACATTCTTACCTTTCTTTCGAATATAAGGCACTAAAGTGTAGTTGACGAAAAAACAAACCCACTGCTTCTCAAAAGTAAAGTTCCCAAAAGTAATATTTTCTCAAAAGTAAAGAATAACACTGATCAAAATGCGCTTCTAACAAACAAAATTTGCAAATAAAATTAGAAGATAAACGTACTCACATCATTTTTGGCAGTGAAAGTTGTTTAATTAGATTCATTAAATGATTGGGAGTTATTATATTATTAATTATATTAATTATATTTATTATGATTTTGATTTAGCAATTTATTGGTTCATGATTGTGGCTAGTACATTGGTTGATTGTGATTCCCAAATAATGGAAATAACTCTGGTTTATATTGACAAATCAATTTATTGATTATTAACACATAAATAATACGCTACAAGTTACTAAGTATTTCCTCCGGCATTTACACATTATCCACAATTCTTTACTACTAACTTAATTCTTTACGACACATATATTTAACTCATTCAATTATTATAACAATATTTCGTACTTCATCTACACATATTACTTTCAACTTCATTCCTACTAAATTAATTCATATATATATGCATAACATCATATTAAATTGTTTCTACGAATTATCGGTCAATTCCTCAACATTTTGTATTCAAACACTATACTCATCGCGCTCTATATTAATTATTATGGCTACACACTGAGAAACGATGATAGCAATATAAAAACGAAACGCAAAGTCGGTACCTCGGAAGATGACTGTTGAATCACCATGGGCAGCTGGCACTCGTAATGTCGAACTTCGTCGTCTTTATCATCACACGGAACTAGGGCACTTTCTTGTCTGGTATAAGGCTCCGTAGGTCATTGCAGACACTGTACGCTCATCGTCGATTCTCTAACTCCATCACTCCTTGCAGACTCTCGGCACGGGATACTGGGCGCTCGACAACTTGTATCTCCAAACTTTTAATGTACTCTCCTCATACGTCCATATGCCTTGACACCACTTCTACATCTCAAAAAACTTCTGACTAACTCTGACTTCTTAGGTTATCTCTGCCTTCACAATATTTCTCATTTCATATTATTTTCTTATTAATGTCTCCGCCTCTTATAATTTCCATTGGTGATAATTATCATGCCATCGCCATTCGTCCGTGGCTGCCTCTTCTCAATCCCATTTTTACCAATGCGCATCGAGGGCGGGATTTATAAATTCTCCCTCAACTTTAACTTTTTTCCCATGCTTCGGCTTCAAGCAGGGTGGGCTGTTTTATAGCCATCATAAATTTTCTTTTATTCTTTTCTTGCAACTCACTCTCTTCAACTTTTATCTTCTATTTCTTGCTACAAACACAATCTCTAAATTTCGTTTCGGTCTATGGCTTTCTTCCCTTCTCTTTTATTGCCCTGTTTCTTTCTTTCATTTAATAATTATTTTACTTTGTCCTGTACTTTTCAATGCTACTGCCCTTGGCCGTAACACTACTGTCATGTCCCTATGACAATCATCGCGTTATTAAATAACACAAATGCTGGTGGTCTCTTGGTGAGAAACGCTCTCACGATGCAAACACCAGTGGTCGCGCGATGAGAGAAATGCTCACACAAAAATACGCCTAAGCAAATAGCAGGCTGTTTGAAGGTCAAACACGCCCTCATTTTTATCGGAACTGATAACAGATTGTTGAGGAGATTCTAAAAGTCAGCTAGACAGGGTGTGGTGTCCCCAGGGTCATTTTCAAATAAGGGGTGCAATTTATATGACAAGCGTGATAGAAATGCTCATAGCGCGACCAATGACGGGTTAAGTCCTATTGGAGAATGTTACACTGTTTCTGTACCCCACCACAAGTATAAAGATGTTTCATTTTGGTGAATTGACTTGTCAGAGTATTCAGTACTCGAAATTTAAGTCTACGTGCTTTTGAAAATGAGGAAGATAATCTTAAGTGGGGAGTATATGTAAATCAGAAGGTTTAAATCAACTAAGTTACAAAAAATGGAATAAGTCAGAGCATTGTTGTTGCTGCTGTTGTTACTAATCCTATATGATCTAATCAATAGGCTAGACCAGATCTATGAGACCGAAAACATTTTAAAAATCCAAGACAAGGAGGGGACTCTGCGTCAAATCCTCCTTTTCAAGTCCCACGCAAGAAAGAAGATGTTCAGGGTGGAATGATTGATCTTACATTTTTCACAAATGGGGAAGATCTTATTTTCTTGATCAAATTTAAGGCACTTCAGGTAACCACTTGGAGTTTTGGCAAAGCAGTTTGCTGAGCGCGATTGCCCACAAAAACTATAGCTCCTTCCGGCCGTCTGCCACAATACCAGTCATGTGCTGGAAGAAATTGCCATGAAAAGGCGATGGCAGATTTACCTCTTGAGCAGATCTCAAAAAAGGTAGTGTTAGAGGTCAAAACCATTGTAGTTCCCTCCTTAGCCAGAGTATCAGCCGTTTCGATAAGTCAAAGTTGATCAGGCTAGTACAAGTAAAATTGATTAGTAGCGCTTTCAGAAAATTAAACATTCGGTAAAACTATACTAAATTAGCAATGATGACTACATAGTTCAAATTGTTGTGTTTGAAAAGGATAACTGCACTGTTCTGACATAACAGGCGCAGATATGATAGTCGTAATTTGCATAGATTTGTCAATGTATGTGGACACTTTCATACTCTTTTCAAAAGTTTTGCTCACTTTTCTGTCGAAAATTGTACCGGAGTTTGTTATTCCAAAATTTACCATTTAATGTATTAGTATTAATTTTTTCGTTCAATTAATACTGCTAAGAAAATAACTTTCATCCGTTTTGCATTTTTTAATTTTCATTCATACCCAGCAAAATAAATTAACTTAACATTTTTTTTTTTAATTGGTCATTTTGTTGAACTAAAAACTTCTGTATTGACCATACAATTGCATTAAATTTATTGTAAATTCTGTACTAACGATATATATATATATATATATATATATATATATATATAAAATACTTTTATCCAAGTTGTATGTGCAGATCTGGAATGAGTAATAATAGTGCGGACTGGCTGTAACAGTGATCTTCTCTGAATGATACTTTTAGTACAGACAATTAGCTAAATGGGAAGGTAAGAGTCTCCATGTTCTTTGAAAATGTTGATGATGACATCTGATATGGAGAGAATAATGTGAAACACCAGGGAAAGTAGTAACATAGTATAAAATGGATTCTTTAGATATTAGGCTTAGTGGTTTCATTCTATATTTTTCAATGAAATCATTAAGTTTTATCTACGCTATGGTGGCCACTGGGATGACTGATTTAAGAATAGTATCCCTGATTTAATAATAATATACATGTCTCTGGTGACTAATTAAGACGAAGAGTAACGGAAGTAGAAATATAAAATAATCTTTAATTATGACAAATATTAATTCGATATAGAATATTAATATTTCATTATAAATCAATTTAAAAAGGTTTTAAATTGATATCAAGCTGGTTTCTTCAGGAGAAACATAATAAAAGTATGTCTGTACCTGGGGGAGTCAAACGGCGGCCCACAAGCCACAATTGTCTGTCTGCTGGAATTTTGGAAACTTATCCCAAAATCAAAATACCCAAAATTATAATAAGCGGGATGTCGAATAATTTCTATTTTTGATACCACTTACTAACGTGAATATTTGTATTTTATACTTAGGTTGATAAAAGTAAACAACGCTCATTGTTGACAAATCATCCTTTAACTGAATGGCTACAAACTGCAACAATTCAATATATTCCTAATTTGAAACATCTGGCAAAACGATTAAAAGCAAAAAAATGAAAAAAACTATTAAAACTAGTTAAGAGTTAGGAATATTCATTTAGAAATATTGAAAAAAATAATAATGACTGAAATTTCTTTCATATCAAATATAAACTTTTTCGTTTTTTTCTCTTCTAAGTAGGTAGATAATTTGAAATGGCTCATAACATTGATTATCTTGCCCATTCCTGTTCTGTACATTAAGCTAAGGCTGGCAAAATTACTATCACCTGTCGACAAAATAAGCAATTTGTGTTTTAGGCATTCGAAACGAGCTTCATCTACTGGCATTTATAATGAGATGTAAAGGATTTTCTATTCCCATATTACTTTTAATAGTCATGATGCACATTTTCTTGTAACAAGATGCATATCTATATATATATATATACATCAGTTCCGTAACTGACAGGCTAACTGACTGACTGACTGACTGACTGACATATAACGCGCAGACCTAACCGCTGGACCAAAAGGGCTGAAATTTTGCATGGTGAATCTTCTTATAGTGTAGGGGTGCACTAAGAGAGATTTTTGAAAAAATCCTTCTTAGATTTTTTAAAATTAAATTTTTAAGCTGTTTTTGTAACACTCTTCAAAGTTTGCATTTAAAATAATAATCCGAGAATTACAAAATTTATTTCACGAGAAAGATAAAAAAATTCCTTTAACATGAAATCTTTTTCGAATCGTTACCTCCCTTTTCTGATTTTTGGTGAATTTTTAAAGATTTATTTTTAGAATTTAATTTATTAAATTCTGATCACGTGATTTATTTTCTTTTTGTGATACTTTAAACAAATTTTGCGTCACGTGCATAACAACAAAATAGACAAAAAAAATATTTTTTTCTTGCTAATGTGGCAGAAGATTTGACATTATCCAAAAAAATATTATAATACAGTAAAAGAAATGTTCCTCAAACTGCACTCTATTAACTGTACTATATTCTTTAGTATGTTCTATTAGGTTTAATTTGAATATTTTCTTCTAAATTATTTAGTCCATAAAAATATCCGTTACGACTTTTTTATGAATACATTTTTTCATTTTTTTACATCAATTGCATGCATTGATCGTTGCATTTATTATTTATACATACATACATACATACATACACACACACACAAACACACACACACACACACACACACACACACACATATATATATATATATATATATTTGGCATTAATTGCATACATTAATCGTTGTATTTCATTTTAATGTACTCAATAGCGAAGTACGGTTTTTCAGCTAGTTTTCTTATATATATATCCATAGCAACTCGCTTACTCACAAACCGTTTAGGTTGGGAGGTGTCCGGAGTTTAATTTGGCAGAACACATGTTTTCTGGCAGTCCTGAAACAGGTCCAAAACAAATGGTTAAAAATGATTGAGAGAGATTTTCCTTAAAACTGGATTGTCACAATGATCTGTAACAGCAATATTTGGCACTCACTTACATACGATTTTTCATAATTTTCTGTTATCATGACTGGAACGATAGCCCAGGACCTTTCCCGGAACATTGAACAGATCTGTTCTCCTCCGGGACAAGTTTCTCCAATGCTTTATTACAATGATCTTAAAATCATCCTCAATACTCTTCACGCATCTCAACTTAAGCTTCCCTCGGTCTCTTGTACCAATGGGTTTATGGTTAAAACTCGAAACTTTGCTGAGTTAATACCCACAGGAAACTTGTTAAACACAACACTAAAAAAGGCGGATAATTATTAATCCACAATTAATTAAAAATTCTAGTTAATACATCATCATCAGGATGAAGAGTATTGGTCTGTCTGTCATTGTGGACAATTCACAGATACGATGATCACTTTAATCTTTGATATAAGTAAAAAAATCAAAATTTCTAGAAGACAACAACGCCGAAGGTTGCGTGAGGTACGAAAAGGGAGAATTTTTATGACCTCCAGACCACAAACGGAACACACCCGCAAACGAAACTAGCAGGTAAAGCAGGTAAAGAAGAAAATGCGGGAAAATAGAGCCGAGTACACATCACTTTATTCCTTTAATTCATAATATATTTGATTAAAATATCTGTTCAGTTTTCTTCTAGAATTTCTGCTTAATTTTTTATATCAAAGATTTCAGTGTTCCTAGCATATGTGAATTATTCATGGTGACAATAGCACCAATGACCCTCGGTTTGATGATGATCTACGAACTAGATTTTTTGGGGGATTGTCGATAAGTAGTCGCCTTTTTACTGTTTGTGTTTCCACAAGTTTCTTGTGTTTATTCGTTAACGCTTACATATTTTAACCACAAACGCATTGGTTCAAGAACCTGAGAACGGTAAGGAACCGAGGAAAAAATTATCGTCATTATTTTTAGTTGATTGTGGATTATTAAGTAGCCGATGTTTTACCATTACAGCGTTTCAATCTCTCCAGCAGATATACTTGGAGTTAATTTTTATGTACGTACTTTATTATGTCATGATCCTTTAGCATCTCGTATAGGTCATTATAGAATCTTTTCTTCCAGGTTATAACTTTGATAATAAAGAGTCTAAGGGATCAGATTAAGATACCATCATCTTACGGTAAGTATAACTATGGTTTTTCTTTTCTGTAAATAAACAATAGTAAACCAAACAGTATTGGTTCTATTCATTTTCCGGTGTAAGTTTCCCTTATCGCGTACGAAAGAAAGGACCACCTGTCTGCCGGCCAGCCTTGACATTTTAACAAGAGAGAGAAAAATGACGTGAATGTGAAACACTTTCTGTCACCTTCATGATGATGACCCTCGGGTTGTGGGTCCATCAGTCACGGGTACCACAAAGAAGTAATCTAAGAGTCCGAGCCAGGAAATTTATACCGGGGTGCAATGATGTGATAAAGGAAAGAACCACTTGTGTCTTCGTCAGCCTTGACAATGGAACAAGGGAGAGCGATGACAATGAATGTGAAACAGAGACACTTTCTCTCACCTTCATGGTAATGAACTTCGGGCAATGGGTTAACCAGTGTGGGGTAACACAAAGCAGTGCTCTGCGAGTCCATGTTAAGGATCTTGTACCGGCTTGCACTCATGTGATAAAGGAGCAAGACTGGATACTGATATATGCACGTCAAAGTAACAACAAAAATTAAAAATTATCCTTCAAAATTTAAAAGTATCAGACACAGTTTTCAGTTTTTCTTTCTAAAAAATGGAATCGAAATGCAGAAAGAGGGAAAGAAAAATATGAAATAATGAATAAATCTCTTTATAAAAAGAAAACAAATAACCTCATTTGTGTTCCCCTGAAGTAATGATAGGTATTGTCGAAAGATAATGCAAGATATCCCTAATTACTTCAAATGAAAATACTATAGCTTGAGGAAAATTCCATTTAACTTTGGTTTATTTTCGAACTAAAATTAATCTTCATCTTAGATTAAAAAAAAATATATTTACACATCCAGGTGTTATTTTTTTCTAATCTTCATTAGCAACAAAGCTTCTGAGCGTTAAAGTAGAATTTATCTGGTTGATTACAAATTTTTTAACTGCACTTAAAAAGAGAGTTTCGAGAATGTATTTTTTCTCAGAAGAACCAGTTTAACGAAGCATGAAATTATCATTAATGCATGCACTTTAGTTTCTTATATTTCTGAAAAAGAAACCTTAGCATGCGAATGTTCTTTTTGTAGGTAATTGAGATATAATTGAAAGCTTTTGCGAATACGCATTAGTCACATATAAATCTATTGCCGATATGGAGAAAAAGTTTCATGAATAGCATTCCTATATTTATTTAAATTGATAAATGTAGGATACGTGTTAAATGTTTTTAGATAACAAATTAAATGTCCGATGCTAAGATACATTTATGCTCAGGAACTGAGTTTACTGCTTGTATAATATTACATCCGTGTCTCTCTACTCAGTCGCATAGAATCTATTCTAATGGACCAAGATAAGGAATATTTCAAAAGAGGTCTAAACCTAATAGTATGGTTCAACAGCTTTATTCGATCGTTGGCATAGTACCGAGTACTACAATAGAGTATATTCTGGTTTTTTTTGCATTGCAAAGTAAATAGTCGCATGAGTTCGAGGTCAATTCTTTTAAAATCTCATAGAAACTTTAAGTCTCAATAGTTTAAAGAATTGAAGTGAAAGTCCCAAGTGCCCTGGATAGCCGCCATTTTGGATTCGCGCAGCTCAATATTAATCTCTTCAGAAAAGTTTCTCAATAATTGTCAACTTGCATTTAAAGTTTCTTTTTTTTTTAAATTGTAACATGATATAAAGAAGAATATTCTTTCATACATTAAATATACCTTTTTTCAGATTTTTAAACAGTATTTTTCAAATTTAACAGTATTTTTAAATTTAAATTATTCTTGGAAATTTTGTATAGTGTAAGGACTTTGCCTAAAATAAGACTGACAGTCTTTAAGATTACTAATGCTTTTATTAGCATACTCGATTAACATAAGGCTATAAACAGAACTACTAGGTATAAAAGAATATTTAAATTGTAACATGGAATGGATTCGAAACATCATGATGAGTTAGTTGACTTTTCAGAATTCCAGCCAGCTTTGCGTCCGCTCGGGGATCTCTTTGAAGAACGCCTATCATCTAGGAAAAACAATGGAGGACTGCTCGCTACTGCTGAGTGTCGAATATATCTTTTCATTCTTCCTTCTCGGATCTGGGCGTCGAACACGCCCTCCCCTTTACAGTTCATCGCTCAAGCCCGGTTCCAGCCGGTCTGCATCACACATTGTACTCGGATCGGGGGAATCGTTGAAAAGGGGAAATTTTCCCGAAGGAAGCTCCTTCGTAGAAATAATCAGAGGTTTCCCTCTTTCATGCTGCGTTTGCATTCATGCACTCTGCTCTTCTGTGCCTTGGGGAATCCAGTGATTGATGTTCACTCCGTACTCGATATATGCGTGGATCGCCTCCTCTTTCGGTCCGGATGCAGAGCATCAAAGAACCCGGGGTCCGGGGGTCAAATGGTGACAATGGGGGCGGGGGACACTAGATCAAGAAACACGAGGGACCTTGGGGGCTTACCGTGACTAATGTGACTAATGTTACCATGACTAATGTGACGACAGGAGTCGGGGGTCTGCATGCAGAGAACTCTGCACGAATGCATATGCACCATCAGGATTTTGTATGTCTAATCGGCAAATCACCTTGGCGGCTCGGATGAAGTGCGGTAGATACAAAAGAAGTGTGTGCTCTCTTGAAAGCTATGCGAGAAATGTCAACGTCGTTAGAGAGAAATATCGAAGTCGTTACAATAGTGTGTTTTAAGCGTAAACTAGTAGTTGGTACCCGTCAAAACATGACGGCTAGATAGTATATAAGTGTACTAATACACAAATATTATACTCAATACATTATTGCCAAATGTTGAAAATCATAATGCGCGGAAACAAATTAATGTGTTTCAGCGGCCTCGATCTTAGTGAGTATCTATAGTCCGATTTAAAAACATCACTGAGCATGCGCAGAAAGCAATTTTTTAATTGTAGATTATCGCTAATTAACAGCGCGAAATAAACAATTTCTATCAGATTTAATCTTATATTCTACAAACATAATTATCATAAAAATAGAATTGGCAGAGAGAGATCTAGAGTGACTCCTCGGAATAAACGATTTATCTTTAAAACATGTCACTGAGTATGCGCAGAAACAGCGAGTTTCTAAAGATAGATTTAAACATGCCACTGAGCATGCGCAGAAATCAACTTTAAATTGTAAATTATTGCTAATTAATAGCAATTTCTGTTACAAAAGCCAAATTTGACAAATCTACAGATTACAATCTTTCATTTAAGACCAAAATGATGTAAATTGATGCAGTAGTTTTCTCTCACGGACTGCTCAAAAAGTCGGCTTAGCGACTTAAATATTGTAAGGAATTCGCCTAAAAACAAGAATGACAGCCTTTGATATTTACATAATCCTTTATTGGCATTCTAGAATAAATATAGGCTAATTTACAAAGCTTAAAATTAAACATTATTTACAAAAGAACTCGTGGGTTCAGGATGTCATTATGGGGAAAACGGCTCGATTCACGATCCCTGGCGAGGCACGTGTCCGTTTCAGAAGAAAGTCTACACCTTCCAAGAAAATCGTCAACTGCCCTCCATTGACATCAAGGTGGCGAGTATATATTCGCTCATTCTTCGTGAGGGGTCCTTTCATTTACCGCTTGCCGCTCCGTGCCTCCAAGCGTGTGACCAACCGACACTAGCCTTTCATCTGGACTCCATTGTCAACTAGGGAATCGTTTCAAAAGATGTTCTTTTCCCAGAATTATATCGAAGAGTCACTACGTCGCGGCTTTCGTGGCACTAAACGGAAGGTCACCTTTCGGCACTGATGAAATAACTTCGTTTACAAAGGTGTCCCTTGGAATTTTCCCCGTGGGGACAGTCAAATCATTACAATATATAGATAATTTGCTCTCAAGGAAGAAGCTTTAAAAAAAAGGGAAAAAAAGTTCTGATAAATTCATGCCGTATAAAAATACGATTTTTTATTTCATTATTAATATTTCTATAGTTGTAAAGAATGATCAATAAACTAAATGAATTTTTTTAATGTTTCTAAAACATTATAAAAGAGTGAAGCGGATGTATATTTTAGAGGTAAGTAGTTCTTAGAATACTTTTCAATACTATTGTCGTCTGATGGCCTGGAAATGATTGATTGTTATCTTCCTTCAGTTCATAAGAATTCCACTCGAGAAACATTCAATACAGATTCTACATCAATTGAATAGTCTGGCAAACAACGCACAGAGAATTTGACTTTTATCTCAACTATGAAAAATTGTTCTAAAAGCAACATTCAATTTCCCTCAATTTCGCCAGTTCTTGTAAACGAATTGAAATACTTGTCTAGTTGAATCCCCCTTCCTCCCTAAAAAATGCATGACTTAAAGGTAACTTTCCTGACGCCTCATTGTTCCTCGGCGTTTTATCACTTCTTTTTGTTTTATTCGCAATGATGTCCTACCAAATAGTTATTTCCGGAGGGTTTTTCTACGCTGAATACTTTACAGACTTTATATTGATTCTTACACAAGACTTTATATTCATCCGTAATAGTTATACGGTTACGGTTAGGAACTCACGGTTAGGAAAATTCGTCTAAAAACATCCTCAAATATCGAAACACTCAAACATTATCAACCTCATTGACTGGACTAATGTATGTAGTTTTGTTAATAATAGATTATAGATCTTATTATTAAATACCCATTCTAAAATATTCATTTTAATTAATGGATAGACACCTATTTCATTGAAAATCGTAAGTATACGAACACTTTTGGGAGCCACTGTATATAAATATACACGGAGATAGTTAACGGAGCGCGCCGGTATTGGATTCGAGCCCCCTCAGCATCGAAATCCAACACGTTACCGCAAGGCCACCTCGATCCCTTATACAGCTTCTTAAAATTCCCAATACGAGTATAAACGAATGAGTAGAAAAAATAACTGAAAAGTCACATAGGTTGATAGCAATGTTCCAACATTGGATAATGGAATCAAACAAGGCTCACTATCAATGGAATTTAGATGGTGATATATACAGATGGTGGACAAAATAATACGAACACCTGTGAAATAATGAAAATTCTTTATTAATAGGGGGTTGGACCACCCTTTGACTGAAGTACAGATTTAATGCGATGTGGGATAGATGCATAAAGGTCATGGACAATATTTAAAGGAATATTAAGCCATTCCTCCTGCAGAGTGGTCTCTAATTCTGAAAGTCCGGATGGAGGTGGAAATCGGGAACGAAGTTTGGACTCCAAATATTGCCATAAATGTTCAATAATATTCGAGTCCGGAGACTGAGGGGGCCAGGCGAGGTGTTTAACCGTATCGTCATGCTCTTTGAATCATTCTTGAACACACCTAGCAGTGTGGATAGGGGCGTTGTCGTCTTGAAAAAGCGGTCGCTCTCCAGGGAATACAGTCTGCACAAAAGGATGGACATGATCCCTTAGAACGCTTAGATAGTGATTGGATTTGATCCTCCCATGCAGAATAACAAGTGGCCCAAGACCGCGCCAAGATATTGCACCCCATACTATAATGGAGCCACCCCCAAGATTCACAGTCGGCAAGAGGCATTCAGGATGAAACGCTTCTTTGGGCGTTCTCCATACATAAACGCGTCCGGTCGTCTGAAATAGGGTGAATGACGATTCATCTGACCATATTATATGTTGCCACTGCTGTGGGGACCAGTCTTTGTGATCTCTGCACCATTGGCGTCGCTTGAAAGCATTAGTTGCTGTCGCCAAGGGTTTACGAATTGCCACTCTGCCACAAATGTTCGCAGCATGAAGTTCCCTTTTGACAGTTTTTGTTGAAACGGGGTCCTGGAGATGACTGTTCATTTCGGATGTTATCTCGGATAACGGTTGTTTGTGCTTTCGGGCTACTATGCACTTCAAGACACGTCTATCCCTATCAGCAAGCTTGGACTTTCGGCCACTGTTGTGCTTTGAAGACTTTGTCTTACCCTCTTTCATGTACGCTGTCATAACGGCTGATACCGTACTCCTTGCAAACCCCAAAAGGTTTGCTGTTTCCGTTATCGATGCTCCACTTAAACGCGCTCCAACTATCATTCTTCTTTAGAACTGTGACAGGTCTGACATTTCAATTTATCATAGATAGTTCGATAGAAGCATGCAACGTAGGTGACTGTTGTTGAGAGACTGATACCTTCCTCTTCACGTTCACTAGGTGGCAGACTTCAGTTGCAGGTGGCGCGGCTGTACTGCAGGTGTGAAATACGTCATACTTTTTCACAGGTGTTCGTATTATTTTGTACTCCATCTGTTAGCCTGCTCTAATTTTGTTAGTATTATTAAGAGATTTATGATGCGTTGGTTAGTATGGTTGAACAGTCATCTAGAAACTATGCTTCTATATATACGTGTATTATATCCCCCGATCAAAAGACTAAACAACGTCGATGGTGCAATTTACAACACCGTTTGAACTAATGATTTGGATTACGGCATCCCCAAAAGTGATTAAATGGTTTGTTTTGGATCATCGTGGATATGTTTCGTGACAATAATGAAAAATAAATCGAAGTCTGCAATTAAAGCGAGTTCGACTTACTACAAGCATCCGTAAACACCGTGGTATTCAAACGCACAGACACTAGCGCCAAAAGCCAGTGATAAAGCCACTCGCTCAGCCGGCTATGACATCGAAAGAACTGTTTTCAAAGTATTTTGGAATAGTATCCTCAAGTTAGGGAGGTTACCACTAATGAATGGGATATACGGTGTGTACATTGATAAATATTCCAACTTTGCACGGATATTGAAAGAAAACTAAACAAAATACAAACTTCTTTTTTTCTTTCTAGGGGTACATCAAACATCAGGTGTTTGGTCCACCGCTACTAAATGACGTTGATGAAATTAAGACAAGCATATCTGCAGCCTTTCAAACCGTCACACCAGACATTCTGAGAAAAGTGTGGGATGAGTTATTGTACCAACTCGACATCCTTCGTGTTACTAAAGGGGCTCACATTGAACTCATAACTGTGTCGAAATTAATCTTTCAACTATTATTTTTGACTTCCGATGAACAACATGTTTGTACTTTGTTTAGTTTTCTTTCCAATGCCCTGAAAATGTGGGATATTCACATATGTACACACACACACACTATATATATATATACCGGGTGGCCATAATTAAACTGACAGTGCTCACAGTGTTCTGTAGCGCGATCTATTTGCGAGAATGACGCCACATTTTGTAGGAAGATTAAACAAGACGGGGGACGAAGGATTCGGCGAAAAAATAAATTAGTTCCAAAAGTCACCGCTAGGGGAATATTTGGCGCTGTGTAAAAGAAAATAGAGTGTTAACAAATGCAAATTAATACGGAATAAAATTACCTTTTATTATGCACATTTTCTTATTTAGTTCAAGTGCAATATGGCAACACTTTTAAAAAAGCGTAAAATATACATAAACACCAATAAAGTCTCGTGATCTGCAATATCACGTACTCTGAGCAGAAGAAGTTCTTTATTCAAATTTCACGTTACATCCATTGGCACAGTGCCAGCTGCTTGGGTTTTAAAAGGCAATGTGTTACGTTTCGAATCAATCGGTTTGAAAGTTTATGTGCAATGTCTCCTTCTTTAGTCGAGCGTGCGTTACTGGTCAAATTCTTTTACCTCAACCAGTGCAACGCGTCAACCGCTCTTCGTGCTTTTAGAACGCACAAAAATATGCGTAAAGGTAACGGTCCTGTGTCAGTTAATGGGCTAAAAGCAATGGTTGCGACGTTTGAGAAAACAGGTTCTCTGAAAGTTCAGTCAGGCAGAGGACGAAAACCTGTACCACAGGATACAATCGAAGCAGTTGCCACGGCGATTGTCGACAGAGGACCAGACAATATTGCTGCCACCTCTAGCGCTCGTGGATTAGCTCGGAATATGGATATGCCTTACAGTTCGGTATGGAAAATCTTACGAAAGATTATCAACTTCTATCCGTACAAGATCAGCCGTGTACAGGAGTTACTGTACCCCGACCATGATAAGCGATTGACTTTTGCTCTCACCTTTCTTGCCAGAATGGAGGTGGATGATGCTTGGCCGTGGAAAATCTTATGGGGAGACGAGGCCCACTTTTACCTGCATGGAACTGTGAATACCCAGAACTGCCGAATTTGGGATGACAAATCACCACATGCAGTCACAGAAATTCCCTTACATTCACCAAAGGTAACTGTTTGGTGTGGGTTCACAGCGGAATTTATCGTAGGTCCATCTTAGCGCCAAATATTCCCCTAGCGGTGACTTTTGGAACTAATTTATTTTTTCGCGGAATCCTTCGTCCCCCGTCTTGTTTAATCTTCCTACAAAATGTGGCGTCATTCTCGCAAATAGATCGCGCTACAGAACACTATGAGCACTGTCAGTTTAATTATGGCCACCCGGTATATATATATATATATATACATACACACACACACACACACACACATATATATATATATATATATATATACTATATATATATTTATCTCGGAGGCGCTTGGTTCATTTTATGTTTTACATGCTTGTTGCCTCATCCTCCGGGTATACATGACACCATCTCATTTTATATTTGCAACAGGATATTACAATAACCCTTGCATATTTTTTTTTTCGTTTTTTTTTCTTTCGTTTTTTCGTTTTCGTTTTCTGGATAACGGTGTCATATATTCAACTGCCCAGGACAGTCCGATCAGAGGTCCAGTATACTGTTCATAGCAAATTTGGAATTTTAGATTCCCTATCATAGTTTGGAAGTGAATCCGAATAGACGTAATAGGAAGTAGCAGTATTTTCATTTCGTTTTCGATGTTCACTTTTATTTCTAAGAACTACATTTATTTGTGTCAGTATATAGTTTGTCTACTGATAGAATTCGAACGTGAGAAATGAATCACTACAAAAAGGAGAAGTTGATCCATCTGGAGCATTCGAATCTCTATACTAACAATATTTTATTCTGAGGGCGAGGTGGTGCAGTTTGCAAGAGCAGCCGGCCAGTGATCTGAACGTCCACGGTTCGATTCTCGTCACTGCAAATCCCCCACCGTGTTCCCTAATGGTGACCGGGGCACGTAAAGTAGGCCGTGGCTGCAAAAATATACTCCAATTTGTCAAATTTATCTCTGGAGGGGCGGGGTCAAGTGTTTCGGTCTCGTCACTTGATTCGTTTAAAAATTTCGGGACTGGTCATTTAGCCAAGTCGGACTCCGACCGATGAGGTGCTAATTCAAAACAGGAGCCACCCCTTTCAGCCCAATCGCCTATTAGGACCTGGTGAATAGAACCTCCAACCAGGGGGACAATAGCAGCAACAACAACAACATATTTTATTCTTAATTTATTTATTAATCAAGACAAAAACAAATGAACGTCCCAAAGATAAATACCTCAACTCTTATTTTATGATTTTAAATTCATTCTTATGTTCATGTACTTTTTTAACTTTATAATTTTTAGCTAGGATGTTTAATGCTTTCCTTTTTAATCTTTTTAAAATGAATAATCTACTATAAGGCATCTTTACCAGTCATGAGTCACTATATTCGAGTTCCTGAAATTTTAATCCCACAAGCAAATACCTTCTTGTTTTTGAAATAAAATTAAGTAAATTAAGGTGTACGACATTTTCTAGGAAAATAATAAATATAGAATATTTTTTACCTGTTGTACGGTCAACTGATCTTGAAATTATTGTCCCTTTTGCGCCCACATGGATAGTAGAGACAACAAAGCTTTAGTGACATCTTGATGGCTTAGCGTAGGCTGTAAGAAGAAAGTTATTTTTGCCAGCCGGTTCAAGGAATTTATTTGATAAGAGAAAATAATAATTGAATGTCACTTTAGAGAATTATGTTTAAAAGGGTGTCTCAATATTCGACTTATGCCATTAAAATTACTTTTTTTGATACTACGCAATTTGTTTTTCTGATAAAGAAAGATATTTTCGGGTTATCACTTAACAGATTAATATGTTTTTATGTATAATAATTTAAGTAAGTCGTTCTTAATATGAATGCCAAATAAATTCATCCGCACTGCCGTCTAAATATATTTTGCAGTCAGTTAAACTTCATGAATTTCAGTAAATCTAGTTCTGTCTTATTTTACGTGGTGGCCCCCAAGTGGAACAATCTGTATGTGTGCCAGATACCCCTGGACAGTAGGACTATAAAACCAAAACATTGCAACCGCCCACTTGGGGTGATAGACAGTCTAAGGGTATAAAAATTATATGTACAAAATATGTTCTGTTGTTGGTTTCAGCAGATAGAAAGCGCATGCGCTGGAGTGCGCGGGGTTATAGTATGTATTCTGCGCTCGTTCTGTAATTAAATGTGTTAAAATGTTAAGCGACGTTAAGGATTATTGGGCATTATGCTTACTCCACACCAACGGCGATAGCAACGAAACACAGACACATTTTGCCACCTGTCACTGTAGCTGTCACAAAAGCCTTCACACCGCTAGGAGATGGGGAGAACAGGCAATTTATTTGCGCATGCGTATAATCTTCTCTTTCTATTCTGATTGTCTGTGGAGCATGGCGGCAGAGACAAAAATTGAACTTTTTGTAAGACTTGAAACCGCAGAGACCAGGGTCGGAGACGAACCGGGGGAGTGAAAATTTGTTTGTAATACGCATGCGCAACAACGAAGATACATGATTTTCGTTTTTGTCGCCGTTGGTGTGGATTAAGCAGAAAGCTTACTCCACACCAGCGGCGACAGCAACGAAACACAGACACATTTTGCCACCTGTCTCAGCAGCTATCACAAAAGTCTTCACACCGTTAGGAGACGGGGAGAACAGACAATTTATTTGCACATGCACATAATCTTCTCTTTCTATTCTGATTGTCTATCGAGCATGGCGACAGAGACAAAAGTTGAACTTTTTCCAAGACTTGAAACCGCAGAGACCAGAGACGGAGACGAACCGGGGGGGGGGTGAAAATTTGTTTGTAATACGCATGCGCAACAACGAAAATACATGATTTTTGACTCGGTCGCCGTTGGTGTGCAGTAAGCATCAGAGGGTTAGATATGTTAGATACGTCATTTTGTTTCGCAACAAAGTCACAAGCCACATAACTCTTTGTAGAGTTCTTCGATGAAAAACGAATACTGCTGCTAATAAACCCCCAAACAAACTTGATTTATAGCACTGAATGTGAGATATATGTTGCTATTATTATGTCTGTCTATCCCAGAGGTTCCCAACCTGTGGGTCACGACTTTTCAAGAAGGTCTCGAAGTGTTTTTTGAGAAGGGTTCAATTTAAATAAATTTTTAACGATTTTCACCGAAAAATGTGTCAACATTTATTTACCATGCAATTGTAAGGTAGTGATGTATAGCTTTTTGTAGAAATGGACGAAAGGTAAAGGTTGTTGTGGATAGTGGGTCCCAAGTCACTGTTGTTCGTACGGATGTATTAGAGCAAAATGAGGTAAAGAGCCAAGCCAATATTCTACTTAAATCAACGTTCGGTAGTGCAGTTAAAGGAAAGTTGAAGAAAATCGCTGTTGGTGTGCCGGCAGGTAACGATGACATGAATGTAATTCATAGGGAATTATTATGTGCAGTGGTGGACTCATTGATCGAGGTCATGATTATTCTTCGTAGTATGTTAGAAAATTTAAGGGTGGAAATTCACAGGAATTGATGCGTTCACAGGTAGATAAAAAGAGCGGAAAAATAAAGAATTAAGGAGAAATAAGACTGAGAATGAGGAAATTCAGGATAATTTGTGCGATAGTGAATTAATTCCCAAGAAGAGCTCGGAGGAGTTGTTTGAAAAACAATAGAGAGTGACTAATTCCTAGGTGATAAAAGAAAGGAAAGGGCAAAATGATATTCTGGAGAGCAAGAGATTAGGGGAAAATAATAACGGGAATGGAAACATTCAAAAGGAAACGTGAGACTGGGAATTAAGTTTCAAAGAAAGTCTCAGTGAAATAGTTGAAAAAGAATGGAAAAATGTGAGGGATAGGACTAGAGTAGAGAAAATGAAATGTGAACCTGTACTCGTTCATACCCCCCAGAAGTGGATTAATGAAAGATCGCGCAAAAAACAATCCCCATTGTTGTCCCATAAAATTTCAAATTAGAAGGGGAGCTATAATTTGTGTAGTTACCAAAGCCTTCTGGAAAGTTAATTAAATGTGTTTGCTGTTTTATTAGCAATTAGTTTTTATGTATATGAAATTTATGGAATGCTCTGTTTTTGTTTTGTTTAAAGTGAAAGGTTAACAAATAATAATGTAAAGTAATTTTGTTTATGTGTAAATGCATTACTATCTCATACGCACAGGGAAATAGAGAGTCATTTACTCGTAAATATGTGTATCAGTTGTGTTTATGAAATGTATCACTTCACAGGATTTAGGTAATTTTTTAATAGAGTTTGATGCCCTACTATTCCCTTGGTTTTGAAGGACTATCACGGTGTCATGAAATTAATTTAAACGGTTGATTTCATCAATCTCCAAAAGGGGTGGCGTTTGTCAGAGGCCTACGCACAGGGTGGTTCTGTTACCATTCCTAATTGGAAAAAGCCTTTACAGTTGCGACCAATTTAAGAAAGATTGGCAGTGGTCATTAAGCAAGTCGTTAACGGACAATTCAAAGAAAACTAATGATAGCCAACAGGGGGGGGGGAACAGACACTTCGAAACACGGGCTGATTGGAGGACGCGGGAGATTTCTCACGCCGAGGTGGAGGCTTCTAGAATAATTTGGAATCTCCGGGAAGAGGGGATATATAATGGGAAGAAAGAAAGAAGAAGGAGAGAGATAATTATGGAACATGCTTCCCGTCTTTATGCTGGAATTTCGAATGAACTGAGTTAGAATCTCTCTATCTCTCACACTGTGGTTTCTGATTGGTGATTTTTCTGATTCAGGATTGATAATGATCAATTCATAATGGAAATGTTGTATCATAGATGTTATAAATATATATGAATAAACAAGATATATGTATATATGTAAGAGAAGAGTAGTTTATGTGTCCATGGAAAACTTAAACGAGCTTCTTAACCACAAAGTCACTACATGATGTTTTTTAAAGGGAAATGTATTTTTCAAAACAAACCCAGTTTGTTAGGATTCTACTGCCTTCATTTGGTAGTAAAAAAAAATCGCGATTATTTACTACGTACAGTAAACAGATTCTAAACGCCAGTTTGTCTTTCATCAATCACCTTTGTCCCTTTCGCATTACTATTGCAGTTTTCCCAACGGAGAAAGTAATTTTATTTAGGTAACGGTTTTTCTATAATTTTTTCAATTTTAGATATGATCAGGAGTGATTTGCTCATTATTACACGTTTTGCAAGCGGGAAAAATTTTGTTTTGTCGATCAAGTTTTAGGTACCTCAATGGAACCACTGGCAAACCAAGAGAATATGTATCTATCTATATATATATATATATATATATATATATATATATATATATATATTTATTTATTTAGCGTGTGAGTGTGTGTAAGTAAAATATTACAAAAATAGTACCGAACAAATTAAGGCAGCTATCACTTCAAAATCTGCCTTATTGTTAAAAAGGTTTAATAAGATTTGCGGCAATAACCATTATATTACGTATGAAATGATACTGCACCGTAAAAGATATATCATAATTCATCAAATTCAGATGAATGAATTATTTACATTTTATTCCTCCGCCACGTCATCCATTCATCGCTGTCAGAAAAATCTACAATCTCGTTTGTTTACCCACCATCAAAGGAGATACGGATATTCGCTGCAACTATTTCCTAAACCACAGGATTGGCAATCATAGAATCAATAACTGTGGGACGTTTCGCGCAGATAGCCTCGGAAATAATGTTTTCATAGGCATGTGGACGGATGGAGAGCGGCAGTTCGTTTTATTCGAGTATAAAACAATGTTGGTCGAGGGAAATGACTTTCACGCGATTTTCTATTTGCTCGTCTGGGAAGACACTTTTAATTCCGACTTTTACTTGAATGTATGGCGAAATACTAGCATACATCAGAATTAAGAGAGGATATTCAATCTATAGAATATCTCAGGATATTATATGATATGATTTACACTGTGAACGAAGCAAAGATTTGAAAATAATGGTTACAGGGGAAACAAATCCTTTACATTAATATTTGATATTATTAATGCAACATAAGTGAACGGATTATTCCTCTTTTGTTTATTTTTATTCAGATATATTTTATAAACTTACTAAATAAGAGAAATTTTACAACAGAAAACATTTCAGTTAACCATTGTGATATTTTATAATGATTTTAATAATGCTGTTTGATAGATAACTTAGTGTTGTCGTCTATTCAATGAGTCTAACTATGTGGGGTCAAACTAATATAACAAAGCTTGAGTGGTAGCACATCGGTTTTCAGTGCTGAGGGTGCTCGGATCAAATTCCGAGAAGCCCCATTAAATACCCTCATCTCTAGGCCGGATATGGGCTCGTTAAATCCCTTGACCGGAAATTCACTCTATGAGGTTATAGAGGGTGGGAGAGGGAACGATCTCCCCTGTTGCCAACCCTGGTGTCGCTCAGTAAAAATTGAGGTTGCACCTGGCTAATTCGGATTCCGACCCTTGTGGCATTATAAACCGGAACCGCACCCCTCAGCCATCTACCCTGTATGGACCTGGTCTGGAATTACTTCCGTGCAGGGGAAAAAAGAAACAACAAGAAAAAGATCAGTATAGCAACTGTGAAAAATTTTCTCTATGACATATTTATGTAGTGTAGGAAGTGACTTTTTTATGCAGCGGAGAATTCACAACACCATAAGGTCATCAATAATTAGTTGCCTTCTGCGCGCTCGGTTGTTACGCGTACAGGTTTTTGGAAGCACGAGAATGTGAATCACCCGATGACGCAACCATCACGCGCTTTTGCGCACTTTTGCATAACGCGCGAAGAGAAAACGAGGCATATAAGAATCGTTCGCTGCTCGCTGCGGATGCGCGGGTCATGAGCTGAGATGAGGGAAATGGCAAATTGGCTCAGTTGATTAGGTATTTCAATAATGTTAATCAGTGGCGCAACCAGGATTTTTTCTTGCGGGGGGGGGGCGAGATGAACGGATAAAAATATTTATAATGTAAAATCAATATTCATAATGAAATTTCTATTTCTTTTGGGGTGGCGAGGGCACCTTGCCCACCCCCCCCCCCACCCTGGGTGCGCCACTGATGTTATCAATAAAGTTCATAGATGCTATTTAAAAAGTCTTTCTTTGCCACAGGCCTGGTGTTTATGAATACCTTCACCGTGTCATATATATATATATATATATATATATATATATATATATATATATATATATATATATATATATATGTGTGTGTGTGTGTAAATATGAATCAATTTTAACTAATTATTTGAATGCGTTATTTTCCATACGTTACTTTAAATTGATCTCTAACAATAAAGAATTCCTGAGAAAACCAACACATAGAAAACAAAGTAATATTCTAATACAACAAAATTACACGGCTGAAAAAAAATAACTGCTAATCTTCCCACAACCAATAAAATACAATCATAAGTTGATGGTGCCGAGAACGTTATGCACTCACATGTCAACAAGATTATCAATTCGGGGTTATGTGGAATGTTATTCCAGGGAATGAAGCGTAGGAGTTACGAGGGCAATTCTGCTTTGTGTTCCATATACAACAGTGGTTATCGGGTTTATCAGAGAACATTTCCAACGACATAGGGCCGCAGAAATTGATTTCGTTCTTTTTTTGTTTATTTTTGCTCAAGAAATGATGTTTATGTAAGTAATTTTTGCATGAATGCAATTCGCTGTCCTAAACAGAATAAAATATAAAGAAAAAAGAGAGAGAGAGAGAGAAGATCAATAGAAATTTTTCGGATGAACGTATTTTCTGAAACTGACATCACATTTCTTGTCATAAATAAAACTTTGTAAGCATTTGTTTAAAATTTTAATTTTTTCTTTTTACATTTCTAGCTAAATATTTACTATGGCTAAATTTATACTCACTACTTGGGAAGTCTCAGGTTAGTCGTATTTTTTTTCTTGGCAAATTCTATCAAATCCTGGAAATTTAAAAAAATAACTGATTTTGACTAGATATTGCAGTGTTTTATATCTCTGTTCTTAATGTACATAAAAGTTTATTATATTCCAACAATACCATGCGCATCAAGCATTTTTGATTGTCAGAATATGTATTTCCTTTATAACCTTAGATTTTGACCACCTTGGATAAAGTATTGGGAATATTTATGTTATTTATAAAGAATACTGTGAACATTCCTTGTGACTCAGGTTCATGAACCTAAAATCCCTCTATAATAGTATTACAAAGGGTATTGAAATTTCCAGGTACTTCATTTCCTTTATCATACAGTGTAATGAAAATAAATTTCTCTAAATGAAATTGGGTGAGTTATAACCTAACTCCTCTTGGTACATCGGAATTGCTTTGGAAAGAAAATCCGATGATCATACGTTTCTCCATGTGCTGTGCTGAGTGTTCGGCTAAATAAATGAAATAAAGCATAAAATCTCCAAAACTAGAATCGCTGGGCATTATTTGTAAATTGTTATACGATCATACAAAATACCGATCATTCACGTATAGACATTTTACAAGAGTATTTCTATTTTAATATTAGATCAGCTTGTAGATGTGCTACGGTCTAGTTTATGTAGGTACACAAGGATAAAATACAGTACTGTGCAAATTAATTCTGAATATCGCTTTAAGGATCTGCCAGATAGATTCTTATATATATATATATATATATATATAAATATATATATATATATATATATATATATATATATATATATATATATATATATATTTATAGGTAGCTCTGATAACATTCAAAAAGTGTTCCCTATTAAAATTTCTGTTCGTTGGGGGCACCACTAAATTGAAACTGTCAAACTATGGCTTACTATATTCTCTGAAATTTTAACTTTATCTTTGGATCATAGTAACTTAATTTTTGCCGAATTGGAAAAAAAATATCTTAAAGGCATTTTTTCGCGTAACATCTGGCAACTTAATTAAGTCACAACCCAGTAGATGAACAATCATCGCTTGCATAAAGAAACCAACGAGTTATATATACCTTTGCCGGATTTCAATCCTACCCAGAGGAAACTTGTTGTGCTAAACACTATACAGTTGCAACCATAGTATAGCATATAATATTCAGGTTGAATATATTATCAATTTCATGTGTCTTTTTAACATTTGGTGTTTATGTATACCTTGCTTCCATTACTGCTTCAGACATATTATATCCTATAATTTTTTCTTCTCTTCATTTAATCTATGAAACTGCAGGCAATTTGCCAAAGAATTATTTTATAAATTCGGCCCGAGGTAGCCAAGGGGTCGGGCGTTGGGCTTGGAACTAGGAGTGCTCGGTTCGAATACCACGAACGCCATTAAATACCTTCGTTCCTAGGCCGGATATGACCATGTTAAGGGAATAGTAGACATTCAAATTACCAAAAATCGAACAAAAATTAGAGTGTCTTTTTGTGGTGTATTAATATCTTAAGAATATGTAAATTTTGGAATAAAATGCATTTTAAATATGTAGGGAAAAGTAAAATGAAAACTTAGTGGCTTTAAAAAAGTAAGTATTAAAGGTAGGTGAAAAAGAATCTTTTAATTGTTTTTTCTCAAAATGAGTCATTTCCAGATCTCCAAGTCTTTGAAATGCTCCTTGCGTCATAATTTTTGACGAATTTTTATAAATTTTTTAATAAAGACTCCTTTAATACATTAAAATAAAGTTATTTATCCATTTTAGATTTCGACATCATTCAGATTATCAAAGTTTATATTAAGTGCAGAAAAGTACAAACATTTCACGAAAATTCCGAGTACAAGTATAAAAATATTTCCTAAAAATTAACTATTCAACGAATGTACAAAGTGATACATAACTCTGTTCAAAATATATTTTTAAGCAATATAAACGCAAAATTAAGAGGGGAAGTTAAAAATTGGATCGCAAGGAGCATTTAAAAAAACTAATTTCGATTTTTCAAATATAAATTTGTTTTGAAATATTTATAAAATTTTATAAGGTGTTTTATATTTATATTTTAATGAATATACATGAAAAATTTCCTATCTCTGAATTTCAAAAATCGCTTTGTAATGACCACCATCCCCTTAAATTCGTTCATCGGAAAGTCATTCCTAACATTTTAATGTGTTGCTCACCATCCTCCGTGTTGATTAAATGTTAATCAAAAATCTATTTTTTTCTTGTAACTTTATGCTCCTTAAAATATACTCATCTATAAAACCACAGATAATCTTTATGATAACATTATCAAGATTTCATTAAACTGTTAGTAAGGTATACGATTCTTTGGGGCAATATAAAAGTTTTGGAGGAATTATAAATTTTCCCAAAAAAGCCACTACGTATAACATATTCTATATGTTTCGGCAATTTTAGCACCGCTGAAAACACAAATTGTTTAGAATTGTAAAAATATTTAAGGATCCAAATCCTCAACTAATAACTTTAAAAAAGGGAAAATTCTGCTAACGATGTAGCGCACTGCTGTTAACAAAATTAAAATCTTTTCAAATTCTAATAACACTTCCCTTGTTGTAAGTAAACACATTTTAAAACCACCTGAGAAATGTCAGAATTATTTATAATATACCTTAATAAGCTATCCATGTAATGTTAAGCGAGAAACTTTGCGTTTCGTAACGTGAGACATTTTAATTTTCTAAATTTTGGTTTCTTAGCAAGCATACAGCATTAAAATATCACATACGAATATCAGTCACTACAGAAAGAGAAGTACTCCGTCATGTCAGTGCATTAAGCCATAAATAATATTTGAATAATAACGTGTTGCCAATTTCGAAAGACATAATGGAATTAGGGGAATTTACATCACAACTTCAGGAAAAATTTTGTTTAAGACAATTTGTTTAACACATTTTAAGAGGAAAACATTTTCCAAGAATATTTTCAGACCTGTAAACCCCCTTTTAAATGATATTTAACAACACTGTCATGCTCTAAACCATTTACAAAGTAATAAGAATGTTGGTTAAATTTCGCGATACTTTCTTCACAATTTAGTTCTTAAAGTCATATGAAAATCTGAAGCATGCACTTCACAGTAAAAAGTACAGCGTGCTTCGGATTTCACAGAAAATATTAAAAAACTAGATTCCACTTTCTGAATCGTTTAATATAGTTTGAAAGTAGAGTTATTTCCCTTATTTTCATGGAAAGCAAGATATTCAGTTGATCAATTTTAGAGATTTTTTGAAAATATGTACAGAATGGAGCCTGGCGTTTTAGACTTTAAAAGTTTAGTTTTTTCATTATAGAAATATCTAAACATTTATTTTTCCTTAACTTCATTAATACTGTGCTGATAGAATTATATTATGTTCCGAACAACTATAGTTGTAATGACTTAATAACTATCACTTTGTAATAAACATATATAATAAAACTGGAGTAACTAACTAGCCGGGGTCTTTGGAAACTCTTCTTCCTGGAACACCAACTTCAGTGGAAAAGAAAAATCATGTACTTAGAAGTGGAAATTATTTCAGAGTGATATACATACATTCTTATTCATACTGTGAATCACTTAGATCTTCTCTAATTATCGTTTGTGACGCATTTTAAGTTTTTTCCTGTGACAGCTGATCAGCTTTAAAAGCAGCCCAAAGCGAACAATTGCAAAACATTGGTACATCCTTTCTTAAGTAGTAATGTATTACGCTAACCCGGATCTTTAATTACCATTGAGAAATTAAAGTTAAAATGTGTCACAAAGTTGCCCCGCCGAGTGGGGCTACGTTGTGGCATCTGTGTTTTTGCCTTGAAATCCAACACGAAAAACTACTTGACAAAAAGTTGGACACTAAAGCGCTTATAAAAAGCTTGATACACAATTATATATATACCTACTAGTGGTTAGCCCGTCAAAAATGACGTTTTAATTTTAATTTTTATCAATTTATATCTGCAAAGTCAATATTATTTGTATACTTAATAGCCTCTCTACTTTCTTTTATTTAAACTATACACATTTTTAATTATTTAAAATTTTGCAATATCAGCACTATTATGATCCATTTAAGATGAAATTTTTTCAAATATACATAAAATCTGAACTCCACACAATAGCATCACTTTACTTAATTCGATTACATGTATTAATTATGAAATATTAAATTCTGTCTGTTAACAGTCTGCTGCACGTATTCGGTTTAGCGATTCCTGACTTTCTCTTGAAAGCCATCTACATTTCCCTTTCATTGGCCTTACGACACTTTTTAGCAATGGGACTTTCATCAACATTCATTTCAAATATATTACATTGCGCCCTAAGTAAATTTTCCAGTAATGCTAAATAATTAATACAAAAACTTTAACTTAGTTGTTTCATAATTTTAATTTACAAATGAACACGCGCCAAATATAAACCATTGAGGTGTTCGGTATTTTTCATTTAAAGATGTTACAAGTTGAAAATATTTTTATATACGTATTCTTTTCGAAAGTATAATCTGTATATATAAAACAGTTCCGTAACTGACTGATTGACTGACTGACTGACTGACATATAACGCACAGACCAAACCGCTGGACCCAAAGGGCTGAAATTTTGGCGATTCTTCTTATAGTGTTAGGGGTGAACTAAGAGAGATTTTGAAAAATTCTTCTTATATTTTTTTAAGTTACACTTTTAAGCTGTTTTTGCAACATTCTTTAAAGTTTAGATTTAAAATAATAATCTGAGGGTTATAAAATTTATATCACAAGAAAGATCCTAAAAATTCCTTTAAAATAAAATCTTTTTCCAATCTTTACTTTCATTTTCTGATATTTGGTGAATTTTTAAAGATTCATTTTTAGAGCTTCAAGACCTTCAGGAAGAGTAGTGGTAACTACAGTACATGGGTCGGGCCCTACACTGTTTCATTTTTAGAATTTAATTTATTAAATGTTGATCACGTGGTTTCCTTTCTTTTTGTGATACTTTAAACTATTTTTGCGTCACGTGCGTAACAACGAAATGGACAAAAAAATGCATATATATTTTTTTCTTCCTAATGCGGCAGAAGATTGGACATTATCCAAAAAATATTAAAATAATGTAAAAGTAATGTTTCTCAAACTGTACTATATTAACTATACTATATTCTTTAGAATGTTCTATTAGATTTAATTTGAATATTTTCTTCTGCATTATTTTGTCTATAAAAATATCCGTTACGATTTTTTTATAAATATACTTTTTCGTTTTCTTTACATCAAATATATATATTAAAAGTAATATTACAAATAAGAAATAGAACACAAATCGTTATAAAGTACTATTAAAAGTAATAATAAAATACAATAATATACAGAAATTAAAAACATTATCATCGTAAGAGAATGCTTTACAAAAAATCACATGAAAGCTATATGTGAGCACATGAAAGCCACGTGTGTTGGCAATTTAGAAATATTCAATTACACACTTTTAAAAATTTAAGAAAATGTTGCGGTTATGTTAGTAGGTATTCGCTTTGAAAAGCACGCTACCATACAGACAGTTTTGAATATCACTACGCATACGTCGAGTTTGCAACTTTTCGAAAATACTAAATTTGATAGTATTGTAATATCTGGTTAAAATATATATTATATGGTTAAAATATAAATATATATATATATATATATTAAAAAATACTATAATGAAAAACTGTTTTACTGTGAAAAAGATTCTCTGATTCAATTTTTCTTAAATTAACGACGATGAATGAATGACTCACTCGTGTTTACGTCTTCAAGTTCTGAGTATATAAAATGAATACTTGTTTTTAATTTAATTGAAAAACTATGATAACGCGAAAGGTAGCGGAAAGAAGAAAATTATCTAATGAAAATGAAAATCACAGCGAAAATGCGTTACAATTAAAGGATATTTTATGCTGAGACCAGATTTAAACGATGGCGAGCTGTTTTGAAATTGTCATAACCGTTTATTACAGCCTTCTAAAAATCGAAATAAAGTTGATTTGTGACGATATTACGCTGTTTGTAATAAATTATTTGGGTTTCCATAGCAAATAATCTTTTTGAACTTTACTTTTAATTTATTAAGCCTAACTCATAAAACAAAATGGATGCTATAGGCTGACGAGAAAGATCATAAAAATTCTTTAAAACGAAATCTTTTTCTAATCTTTACTTCTATGTCCTGATTTTGGGTGAATTTTTAAAGATTATATTTTAGAATTTAATTTATTAAATGCTGATAACGTGGTTTCTTTTGTTTTTGATAAATTAATTTATCGGTATTCGCTTTGAAAAGGTCGCTACTGTACAGACAGTTTTGAATATCTCTACGCATGCGTCGAGTTTGCAACTTTCCGAAAATACTAAATTTGATATTATTGAAATATCTGGTTAAAATAGATATTATATGATTAAAATATAAATATATATATTAAAAAAATAATATAATGAAAAACTGTTTTACTGTGAAAATATTCTCTGATTCAATTTTTCTTAAATTAACGACGACGAATGAATGACTCACTCGTGTTTACATTTTCAAGTTCTGAGTATATAAAATGAATACTTCTTATTCATTTAAATGAAACACTATGATAACTAGAAAAGTGACGGAAAAGAAATAATTTCCCTAATGAATATAAATATCACAACAAAAATGCGTTACAATGAAAGGATATTTTATGCTGAGAACAATTTTAAACGGTTGCGAGCTGTTTTGAAACTGTCATAACCGTTTATTACAGCCGTCTAAAAATCGAAATAAAGTTGATTTGTGTTTATATTACGTTGTTTGTAATAAATTATTTGGGTTTTGATAGCAAATAATCTATTTTAACTTTACTTTTAACTTGTTAAGCCTAACTCATAAAACAAAATGGATGCCATTGGCTGATATTTTTGTGAAGCGGTCGTTCTGGAAGCGTTCCAGAGGTACAGAACTGGGCTATTATTAGGATAGATTACAAATATTGGATAGCTTTATGTATGACATCAAAGAGACCTTGGGTGCCCAGGGCAGCCATCATTTCTTTGCGAAGATGAGGAAATTCGTGTTTCGGCACTTTTGCTCATTCGGATAGATTTTTTCCAGATAGTCAATACTTCTTTTTCTCCAGTGGTATTTTAGAGGACGGAAAAATGCAACATCGAGCGGCTGGAGGAGGTGTGTTGATTTTGTGACAGTGTCAATGTGTCATAAAGTAACCCCGTCACCTTTCGATATTTAGGTTATGTTTTCTTATATCTTTTAAATTTCGGAACACAAAAGTTATTTTGCTCCACAATCCAACAAAGATATTGACAATAAAAAATAATTACCTATAGTAGTTGGATGTATAATGTGTTAGCCTTCAACATACACTTTCCTAAGTTTTTGTCAATAGCTTAACAAAAGGTTTGAACAATACAGTGGACAGCGAAGACAAATGGTGCGTAAAAGCTCCGAGCATTGGCCACTAGGTGTCTCTGTATGTCAGACAAGCTGTTGGCGCTGTTCTTTTCCCACCCGGTATCACGGGCGCAGCGCAAGATCCGAAATACGAAAAAATTACTGTGTCACAAAGTTAGTCCTGCTGTAGCAAAGTCTTACGGTAATATATATACGAATTATTTTATTGCACAATATTTTATCATACACAATTTTTCTGTTTTTACCCTCGAGCTGATACGTACATTTGATTTTTACAAACCTGTTATGAAGCAAGAATACACAGTTGTGCACAGTAGTACATACACAAATCATTTTATAGCAAAATTTAATAGTCATGGTTTATCATGCACAATATTTCTGCTTTTACACTCGAGCTGAAACGTAAATAGGATTTTTACAAGCCTGATCTGAAGCAAGAATACACAGTTGATCAGGAAATGATTTCTAAACTTGTACCTGCTATCATGTTCTTTCACCTTTCAGTAATATGTATAGCATTTAAAAATGAGAATCATAGAAGATATCGCAGTTTCCCTACATTGCAAATCTATGTTAATGGCTATGCGAAGAATAATTCATGAAACATTGTTAAAGATTTTGTCCATTTATATGTTCCTACGTCACGGAACAGCTTTCTTCTTACACACTCGGATTCCACTGTGAAATTAAGAAGAGACAAAACTTAAATAAAAGTGTGGTTTGACAATAACACTCTCTTGAAAATTTCAATCCAGTTCTTTAGAATAGATTAAAAAATAGCTTGCCAATTTTCTATGACACTCCCAATATTTGTAGATGCCGTTGACAAACGTTGTTTTACGACTCTTCTTAAACAACAATATTCCTCAAATTCCAGCATAATACTATCACCAAGGCTCCATAAATGTATATTTTGATACGGACATAAAGGATAGTATATATGCGTACCCTATAAAGAACCCTATAAGGAAAAAAAATTGAATCACAATGGGGAACTGCATTAATAAACAGTGATAATTTATGGTTTAACAAAAAGGTACTTTAAAGTGTCTAAATTCTGTATAACATAATATCATTGAAAGAATGCTTGTACTTTCAAAAATTTCGTAAGTATAATACACTGGGATGTTATTACATATGGGCTATAAACACCGCAGTCGATTATGAAAGTTGAAGAAATAGTCTTTTAATATGAGGCGGTGAAAGGCAAAGTGGTGTAAGTCAGTAAGTCAAGAGGTGTAAGTCAATAGAGTTTAGCTTCAAAAACAACAAAAAATTCCACCATAAATTGAACAAATTATAATTCATAATAATTATGACAATATTGCAAATAATAACTATTTACAATTCCACTATAAATGGAACATAAATATTATATATATGCCCCCAAATGAAAAAAAGTTGAAAATGTGACTTACACCACTTTGCCTTTCAACGCCTCATATGTGAAAAAAAATCTTGATCGTCTGAGAGTATTTATGTCACTTTAAGTTTTCCAATCCTTGTGGACATTTTCACTGAATATTCTTTGAATCAGTTATTAAGACATGTCACTGTAATAATTATCGAACATGTTTATAGATATTAGAAATTGGTAGAAATAAACATTTCTCAAAAAACATGGTATTAGTGCTTTTGGAAATTTTAACTTTAAACTGCAGCCCTTCTTTCAGCACCTAAAAAAATAAACCATTATACGGGGATGATTTTCATCAGTAGAAAATTACTTTTTCGACGGAGTAAATGCATGACCGTTAAATTTGAATGTAATATCGTTTATGTTTCAAATGAGTATTTTTCAAACCTTTATTAATATTTTAATTTTACAGGAAATTACGTGTTTGCAGATATTAAAGTTTTTTCTCATAAGTTATGACAAGAAAAGTCATATCTCTCTGTATAGGACATTTTTTATAGGGGCATTAGTATTTTAAATTGCTATTTTCAGGAAAGCTGTAAGATACTTAATTTGATTTCACTGGAGGTAAAAGAATATTTAATGCTGAGTAAAGTAAACGTATTCTTGCAATCAATGAATACATATAAAAGTGTAGTATCAGACAGAAATTTCAATCATAATACTTGATTACTTATTACTTTAGTTTCAGAAAATAATACTTTTCAAATATTGGAAATTTAGTTAATCTATTATATAAAACAGTTCCGTAACTGACTGACTGACATACAACGCAGTGACAAAACTGCTGGACCTAAAGGGCTAAAATTTTGCATGGTGCAATTCTTCTTATGGTGTAGGGGTGCACTAAGAAGGATTTTTGAAAAATTCTTCTTAGATTTTTTCAAATTAAAATTTTAAGCTGTTATAGTAACATATTTTAAGTTTGCATTTAAAATAATAATTTGAGGGTTATAAAATTTACATCACAAGCAAGATCAAAAAAATTCCTTTAAAATGAAATCTTTTTCGAATCTTTACCTTCATTTTCTGATTTTTGGTGAATTTTTAAAGATCAATTTTTAGAATTTAATTTATTAAATGCTGATCACGTGATTTCTTTTTTTTTTTGGTACTTTAAATAAATTTATCGCCACGTGATAACAACGAAATAGACGAAAAAAAAATTTTTTCTTGCTAATGCAGCAGACGATTGGACATTATCCAAAAAAATATTAAAATACAGTAAAAGATATGTTCCTCAAACTCTACTATATTAACTGTACTATGTGTCTTTAGTATGTCCTATTAGATTTAACTTGAATATTTTCTTCTACATTATTTTGTCTTTAAAAATATCCCTTACGATTTTTATAAATATATATATATTTCTTACATCAATTGTATACATTGATTGTCGCATTTATTACAAATACATATATTTATTTATTTATTGGCATTAATTACATACATTGACCGTTGCATTTAATTTGAATGTACTCCGTAGCGAAGTGCGAGTTTTCAGCTAGTTAATATATATATATATATATATATATATATATATATATATAGCAGTTGAGTTGTTGAGCTGATCGGAAGTTTGGAAAACTGTTAATTTATCAATGTAAAATCAAATAATTAAAATATTTACTGTGTATTCAAATGTTTTGCTTGAGCTGTGGGGTCTGATTCCGATGTTATGTCGCAAAATGTGAATCGGATATTATATTGTCCTAAAGCAAATTCCAAACATTGTGTCTGTGAATTTGATCGTCATTACTCTGCTAGTACATAAATATGTCTTGCCGCAAAACGATACAACATCATGGATAGATAAGAGAGTTTGGCAGAGAAAGTTTTTTTTCGTTGAGAAATCGTGGTGTGTTGTATCGTGATACAATACCGTTGGGCGAACCAACTGGCGTTGGACACTTGCGTTGATCCTATGAACTCCTCGAACTGCGGCAACAACAAAGATACACAAGGAATAAAGATACAAAGTTACATAGATACAGAAAACCAGGGGTCGCCAGCATTTAATACCTGCTGCCTACTATTGAATCGTTCTTGATGGTCCTCACCGTCCACCGGGGCCAAAGTAACTCATTTTAGCGCAAGTGCGAGGTACATTTTAGAGGGGAGGGTTTGTAAAAAATATGTACTTAAATTTATCTTCTTGTGTATACTTCATATATGTTTAAGCATAGTTTACGGAGCTCATTCGTTGCTCCCTCGTCCATGAGTATACTTCGATAAGTGCCCGGTAAATTATTATCTGTATTCAAAGTTAAGATATGATATTCAAAAATAAATTGCAAGAGCCTATTTTAGAAAGTGAATCTTTCAAAACATTTAGTAATTTATTCTATAAATGGGAGAAGTACAAAATTTGTAACAAAGGACAAAAAAAACCCCACTTCCCACTATGAAACCCCGAATCGTCCACTAGTGGGCGGTATGGATCAGGTGGACGACCACTGCACAAGACGTTTAAATGAACCTTTGTTAGGGATCTGAAGCAGGTAGGGATATGTAAGAAAGGGAAGTCAAGCACTTGAAATACATGTCGGTGAGGGATGGTACAGTGACATCTACAGCGTTAGAACAATAATGGAGGATGAGGACACAGCAAACAATGTCACTCAGAAATGTTGGCGAACGATCGCTGCAGCAAGGGATCGTAGCTAGACGTCCTGTACTGTGACCACCTTTAACTCTATACCCCAAGCTTATATTTTTGCCAAGAACGAAGACACTGGAAGGAGAGAAACATGTTTTCAAACTAGTCTAAATTCAGTCTAGGAAACCACGACAGCAAGATCCCAGTTCACAGATACACTGATGATTGGCCAACAGGAAAAAGCTCGTCCCAATGTCACCTACACTTTCCAACATTTCTTCTGTGACCAACAAATTGCACTTTTTTCTGGTCCTCCAATGCAGCAGATAGAGCCTGATACAACGACACATCCTTCCACAGAGAGTCATGCCGGTCTTCTTCCTTGGTCTGCTGGGTCGTTCGATTTGTGTCTAATACTTGTAGAACTTATGTGACGAAAACTGGCCCTTATGTCATCACCCGCACTCAGAAGTGTATATGTGCGTGGAAACTGCGTAGAACAATACTTCACTGGTAGCCGCCCAGAATCCTTATCACTCAATGTCAGGCAGTTATAACTGCTTCAGTAAGACACAAACTACTCACTGTAGCACATACGCAAATGCTACAATAAGTATATATTCGGGGGTTTGAGTAACGTCACGAGATTTCAGACCGTCCGACCTCAAACATCCAATGACCGTTTGCATCTCTTCTATAGAGTAAACTGCGAAGGCCACGCTATTTTGTATTTAATCCTGTTTAAAAATCCTGTTAGAAATTAAACCATTCATTCGGGCGGAAGTGTGAACATGGGATGTTACTTTATGATACATGTATATTAGGGATGGCCAGTTTGAAACAAGCCGGTCCACCCAAGAAAAATATGAATGACGGCGGGTTAACTGTGGGAGAATATATATGTCTGCTGTGCTGAAGGCGAATTTGCCTTCATCAAATATCAGATTTTAACTTTAATGTTAAATTTTTAAATTTGAATTATTTAAAATTCATATAAATATAAATACAGGGTCCTGGAAAAGACCGTATTACAAATATAGGAAAAATTGTGTTATTGATTTTTTAGAAAATTGCATTCCTGATAAAAATGTTTGCTTAGTGAAAAATAAGTTTTGTCGATATCAAATTGTACATATGTTTAGCAAAAAATGTGAAAATTGCAAAACGCAACTACATAAAATCAAATATTTTTGCAAATAATAACTTCAAAGAAACATTTTTGAAACACATTTTTTTAAAAATCCCTGTACATATAATAAAAATACATTTCATTTTTGGAAAACGAAACATTTATTTCAGAAAACTAAACAAAATCAGTTTTCTTTACAAAATAAATCAAGTTTGATTAAAAAAAATATGCCTATATTACAAAAAAAAACATAAAATCGGTTTTTTAATAATCAAAAAATGAAACTTATAAAAGTGTTATTAACTAATTTGGCATGAAATTTACCTCAAAATATTTCAACTGAATACATATCTGCACTGTAAGGAAGTTTACCATCAAAATCATTTCAGGCATCGACAAGAATATTAAGTAATATTTAGAAAAAGCTAGTATGAATCTCAAATAATTTCATCTATTGATCGTGTAACGCAGTATCTATTGATCGTTTAGTGTGGAAAAAGTAGTAAGGAAATGTTTTTAGATGGACACTTGATGCAGCAAGGGCAATAAAATAAACGTCTATTTCGGATGACGAAACATGAAGGAGGTGACAAAATTTTATCTGTAAGACTACTTCTTTCCTTGTACTCAGTGAAGCCAATCATGGACTAAATGTGTGAAGTATTTCAATAATAGTAAAACAATATGTATTCTCTCTCAGCTGCTTTAGTGCCAGCCGAAAAAGTCCTGACGAACCGGATACGGCTCGCGCGCCTCCAGTTGGCCATCCCTGATAAAAATACTGGAGAGAATCGTTATTTATCATTTTAATCAGGAAGCATGGGATCATACTGCGTTGCACGATCAATAGACGAAATTATTTTAGATTCATAACAGTTTCTTTTAAGTAATACTTAATATTCTTGTCGGTGCCTGAAATGATTCTGATGGTAAACTTCCTTACAGTGCAGATATGAATACACTTGAAATAATTTGAGGTAAAATTCATGCCAAATTTGTTAATAACACTTGTTATAACTTTCGTTAAATAAATTAAACATGAGTGAAAATATAATTTTAATGATGATCTCCTCCAGAACAAGTCTGGTTTTGTGGCAGACAGCCGGGAAGAGGTATGGCTTTTGTGGGCAATCGTGTTCAGCACACTGCTTTGTCAAAACTCCTAAGTGGTCACTTGAAGTGCCTTGCATTTTATCAAGGAAATAAGATCTTCCCCATTAGTGGAAAATGTAAGATCAATCATTCCACACCTGACCATCTTCTTTCTTGCTTGGGGCTTGAAAAGGAGGATTTGACGCAGAGTCCCCTCCTTGTCTTGGATTTTTTAAATGTTTTTGGTCTCATGGATCTGGTCTAGCCTATCGGCTAGATCAGATAGGATTAGTAACAACAACAAAAACAACAACAAAAACAAAATTCCATGCAGCACAAAAACTCCGTGTCTAACATTAGGGCATACACACGATGGCTCGCTGCCATTTTTTTCAATTCCCTTTTATAGCAGTATAACGAGCTGTGACGTTGGCGAATGACACTTTCTGGTGAACGACGTAATCTCTGTTAGAAAAAATGCATACTGCTGTTCTTCTTCATTGTGATATTTGACCCGAAGAACGGGTAAAAAATACGGACAGATTTGATAGGTTAACGTCGTATTCGGATTTATATTATTACTAGTCCCAATCCATAAAGAGCCGCTTCCAATTACTAATGTTTCTCGGTCTGAAAAATTTAAGTTTGAAAACTTATTTAACCTGCGATATCTTCAGAGACTTCAATAGTTACGACAATGTGCAGGAAAAATATTGGAAGTGAAGTTTAGGTAAGAACTGACAAGAGAGAAAGAGAGAGAATGTTGAATGAAACTCGAAATATATATCTGAACATTTCTACGAAGTTTCAGTCGGGGACGTATGGTAGAAAGTATATAATTTGTTGAATAAAAATAAAATTGTAATTTTTAGGCAAAACTGTCGGTATTGGAGTAAAAAAGTGATTTGAAATAACATGCTTGAGGGAGTCTAAGATTAGTTGTCTCTATGTTTAACTGGAAGTTAAACTCACAGAAATTTCATGTTGTAGAAATCATAAGGAGGCAACGTTTAATAACTACAACTTTTTCTTCTGACAAAAAGACTTTGAACATTAACAAATATAATTTTTTGACTTCATACTGTTTAACTTTACAAAAGAAGAACTTAAAAAAATTATCCAAGAAAAAAATAAGCAAGCTGCTGGGTTGAGTTCTTTGTAAAAGTATACTTTTATGTAATACTTAGCAATTTTTAATGACAGCCACAAGGCTTTACTATATTTTGATTGTCATGTTATTGTTCCTATCATTGTTTTATCATTGTCCTTATACTGTTTTTTATTACGTAATATTTGAAGGCCCTTTATTCAACAGCTTTCATTCTTTAAGGTTTGTATAACATTTTTAGCTCACCCTATATCCATTTCTAGGTATATTGTGTAAAGTGAGTATAGCAAACACAAAAATTTCTCATACACATAAATATGCAACTCGATAATTGAATATAGATTTTTTTCAAGCATACAATGCAAAATGTAAGGAAAACCCAAGACAGGTTTGAATTATTTAATATTTTACGAGAAAATATTATTATAACATTTCAAAAACTATATATTTTATGTTTCTGGTTTTCAATTATTAGTTTGCTGTTTCTCCTTGTGTGTTTCCTCTGAGTGTTATCACTCTGGTGAAAGATGAAGTGTTAATGTTATGTATATATATATATATATATATATATATATATATATATATATATATATATATATATATATATATATAAATATATATATATATATATATATATATATATATATATATATATATATATATATATATATATATAAATATAAATATATATATATATATATACATATATATATATATATAGTATACATATATATATATATATGTATATATATATATATATATATATATATATATATATATATATATATATATATAAATATATATATATATATATATATATATATATATATATATATATATATATATATATATATATATATATATATGTATATATATATGTATGTATATATATATATATATATATATATATATATATATATATATATATATATATATATATATATATATATATATATATATAGTATATATATATGTATATGTATATATATGTATGTATATATATATATATATATATATATATATATGTATATATATATATATATACATACATATATATATATATACATATATATATATGTATATATATATGTATATATATATATATATATATATATATATATATATATATATATATATATATATATATACCCAACAAACACAAGACTGACGGCAACTTGACGGGCCGGTTCTGGAGGCGCCGGTAGAACGATAGGCTCGGGGAAAATGATCCGTACCGTTGCCGGGTGATTTACGAATCTTCGACGCGGAATCCCGTAGTGTGTACCCGTTTGAGGGCCGGTGATGGTTGGATAGGAATCGACACGAAACCGCTCTCCCTGTAATGTCCCGGAATCGATAGTCCGATTCGTAACCACCAGTAACAGAAATCTGCATCAGAATTATGGATTTGAAAGGGAAGGCGAAGATTAGATTAAACAGACTTTTCATAAATATTTATTTCACTTGTGTGAAACTTCTTTTCCACGAAAAATTCACATAATTTTCCTTGTATGAAAAGATTGTATTATATCAGAAGTATACGGCTGACATAATATAATCTTTCGGTTATACTATGTGATATATGCATAATATATATCATCTATATATTTAATTTGCTAAGCCGACTTTTTGGGCAGTCCGTGAGAGAAAACTACTGCATCAATTTACTTCATTTTGGTCTTAAACGAAAGATTGTAATCTGTAGATTTATTAAATTTGGTTTTTGTGACAGCAATTTCCATTAATTAGCGATAATTTACAATTTACAATTGATTTTTACGCATGCTCAGTGGCATGTTTAAATCTGTGTTTAGAAACTCACTGTTTCCGCGCACGCTCAGTGACATGTTTTAATGGTAAACACGTTTATTCCGAGAAGTCTCTCTAGATCTATCTCTGCCTTATTTATTTTTATGATAATTATATTTGTGAAATACAACAGTAAACCTCATGGAAATTGTTTATTTCATGCTGTTTAATTAGCGATAATTTACAATTTAAAAAAATTGCTTTCTGCACATGCTCAGTGACATTTTTAAATCTGTCTTTAGATACTCACTAAGCGCGAAGCCGCTTAATCACAATTTGTTTCTGCGCATTATTATGATTTTCAACATTTGACAATGATGTGTTGAATATAATTTGTGTATTAGTACATTCATTTACTATCTAGCCGTCGTGTTTTGACAGACATCAACTATTGTTAGATTATATTAATTTATTTTTGGCTTTTATATAGAAATGAAATAAACATCCACTTACAAATGGATAATTTTTTCGATCAAGAGTTTATGCACAAGAGAGTAAAGAGTAGTACCTGCCTAAATTTGTTTTTCATTTTGATTAAGACGGACTTTTCGGCAGACTCTCTTGGATGCCAAAGCGGGTATCTATCTGGCGCTTCATTTCATACTCAGGTTCCCTGCGATTTACTTGGCAACCCTACCACCAGTTGCATTGGGCCAATATCAATTTCGTTAGGCGCTACATTTCGTTTTTTGGTAGACCGCTGGGTTACACTTATTTGGACTTCAAATTTTTCGGTGATGGTGTTGATAATTATTTCATGATTTAAATATTTCGTGACGCAGGAATTGGAGCCATTTTTTTTTATAGAAACATGATCATTTTAGCTTATTTTCGGCACTTTTTTTTCGCGGGGGGGGGGTAAGTATATTGATTTTGTAATGAATAACATGACCGTTTTTATTTATCAGAAGATAGATATATTCATAGCATAAAGTAAAATACTTCGAGTGACAGTTCTCTTTTAAATGAAATTGCGTCCGAATGCATTTCAATAAATGTTTAACAGATTAAACACTAAAAACATATCACCTCTATACAGTCATAATATTGTTATTAAAATATTGAGGTACATTGAATTTTATTCGTCATTTTTACAGTATTTATTCGCATACTTTATAGCTAGTGATGTATAGAACAATAAAGAATGAATCTAGGAAATGAAATAAAAATAATTGATGACTGAAAATAAATTTCATATAGCAGACCAACGTATATGTAAATGTAGGTACAAATACTTTATAAGTTTTAACACCCATTGATATGAACTGTATTCATATTTTTCGAATATGCTTCATAAAAACAAACTCCATCTCATCAGAGATAAAATTAGAAAGTGTTTGTTTGTATGTATGTAAATGTTGACAGTAATTTAGTAGCTTTTAATGTGCTAGTAAATACAGGGCAGTTTCTAGGGTAGCTGCCATACGTGTGCGAGAATAATTCCCCCCCCCTCATACCGTATGGATTAATTGAAATTTCTCTGAAATATTTTTACCTTAAATGAAACAACGAATTACAGAAAATATTATAAATTCAGTTTATTTTTTAATTTTATAACCTAACATAATAATTATTAATGTATTGATATAACAACTAAATGAATACGTTATATTAAATACATACAACACATATCTATTAATACATATACTTAATAAGTCAGTCAAAAAGATAATCTTTGCTTTCCTTGCTTTTTTTAATGCAAATTCTGTTATAATATCTGATCATCTATATCTTCCGAAATGTCCTTTTCGATGCTAATAATAGATAAGTCTGAAAGCCTTTCTTGTCCCATTGTAGACCTCAAATAATTTTTTATTATTTTAAGTTTTGAAAAGCTTCTTTCCCCGCTAGCCACAGTCACAGGCAATGTTAATAAAATTCGTATGGTAATCACTAAATTTGGACACAGATAGATGAGGTTGTTTGTAAATAGGTATTGAGTCACATTTAACGCGTTCATTTCAAGGGAAATATAGAGGGCAATGTTGTCAGTTTCATCGCATAAATCTTCAGCTATAATATATTTTTCATTTTTAAATGGATCATGTAACATACTTTCCACATATTTACATTTTGTAGACCTATTTGATTTATCTGTTTCAAGGAAATCTGATATTGAAATAAATCCCCAAAAAATGCTCCCTAATTTCCATTTGCTTTGATTTATTACTTAATAGAACAAATCTTACTACAACAGTAACTCGGTCTTGGTTGCTTAGATCAGGGGTGGAATCTAAAATAGTAGAATAATATTTACACAATTTTAAGAGTGATATTATTTCATGTCTTATTTTTTGTTCCAAAAGGGAAATAGTTCATTTTGAATATGAACACCTACAGTGGCTCCAAAATGTGCTCGTACACTTACGATTTTCAATGAAATAAGGATCTATCCATTAATTAAAATGAATATTACAGAATGGGCATTTAATAATAAGATTTATAATCTATTCTGAACAAAACGATATGAAATATTTTGAAAACATAGTAAAACTTTATTTTTAAAACACCAATAATCAAAAAGTAACAAAAACTATCTCACAAAAGTCATCGTACACTGAAATATTTTCGGATAAATTCATAACTAAAATTATCGCCTGGCGCTTTATTTTTATTTTTGAATTGTGGTGGCATTTAAAATATCATTTGGCTTTAATTTTTGCTTGCCTATTCCGTAATATTCTATTTATTATTTAAAAATGGCTTGCAAAGAAACAACAAACAGCATTGATCGAAAATTGATTATTTTTCATCATAGTTGTGGTCAGTTCGGAATGTTGCTAAATTACTTAATTTATCCCATTATACTGTGCAGTATGTGATAAAACGCTTTAAAGAAGAAAATCGGATCAAAATCAAGATAAGAAAAGGTCGTCCGGCAAAGTTAACAAAACGTGATCAGAGATTTTTAATTAGAAAATTTGTGAAAAATCTACGTTTGAGTGCTGTAAAACTTTCTGCAGAATTTAATGAAACATTTTCTACTTCAATTTCACCTGAAACTGTTCGAAGAGTTCTCAGAGCTGCTGGATTATATGGGCGTTCTGCCCGTACAATTTTTTTTGTGAGTGAGAAAAACAGAAAGCTCGGGCTTTCCTTCGCACTATCAATGATTAATAAGCCCCAAACCTATTGGAATAATGTCTTATTTGCCGATGAAAGCAAGTTTATCATTTTTGGTTCCGATGGGCGTATAATTGTATGGAGAAGAAAAAATGAGGAACTTAATCCTAAGAACTTAGTAGAAACAGTTAAGCATGGCGGTGGAGGTGTCCTTGTGTGGGAGTGCATGTCAACATCAGGACTAAGTAATTTGGTATTTATTGATGGCATAATGAATCGTTCTGTTTATATAAATATTTTAAGAGACAATTTAAAATTATCAGCCTAAAATTTGGGTATTTGAAATTTTTAATTTTTTTTAATCAAGATAACGATCCTAAGCCCACGGCTCTCAACTTTCGCCTCTGGTGTCTCTATAATTGTCCACAAGTTTTGAAAACACCACCTCAATCGCCAGATTTAAACTCAATAGAACATTTTTGGAGAGAACTGGAGGTTCGAGTACGAAAACACGACATTTTTAAAAGAAAAAGCGAACTAAAAACAATTATGATGGAAGAATGGATGAACATTGATGCAGAAATTACAAAAGAACTAGTGCAATCTATTCCCAGACGTTTAAAAGCTGTTGTTGATGCTAAAGGATATCCTACTAAATATTAATTTAACGAAAAATTAGAATATTTTCTTATAAGTAGAGATTTTTTTACAAGTGTTCGATGACTGTTGTGGGATAAAGTTTTTGTTACTTTTTGATTACTGGTTTCTTAAAAATAAAGTTTTACTATGTTTTTAAAATATTTCATGTAGTTTTGTTAAGAATAGATTATACATCTAATTGTTAAATACGCATTCAGAAATATTCATTTTAATTAATGGATAGACCCCTATTTCATTGAAAATCGTAAGTGTACGAACACTTTTGGGAGCCACTGTAAATAATGAGGCATATGTGATGGATTTCTGCTGATTCTAGTGAGGTGCTCTGATATTTTAATGAAAAAATATCATCAAGTTTCCTTACCTGTGAAATATTTTTATTGGTCAGCAATCACAAAATCCAGCACAAAAATTAGAGACAAAAAGCTTTGTTTTTCAGTTGTTGAGGTGGACACGTTCAAAATTAATATAGTGCAAATTATCCCGGGCCGTGATTTATAGGCTCAGGGCATAAAATAGTATTTTCCTGCAACCTGACAAAAACCACCCTAACCGACGCTATTTGATGGGTTAAAACGTGTTAAAACAAAAACGAAAAATGTATTTCCCAACTGGTTGCTACGTGGAGTAGCGTTTTTAAAACCAATGTAGTTTTGTTTATTTCCAGTTATTCTTGTAAAATTCATTTTTAACTCTAAGTAGTTATCTAGCATAATGATAATATTTTTATATTCATTATTTTACTAATAAATTAGTTTTAATTTTTTTTAAACCGCGCATCCGTCCCCCCCCCCCTCCTCTCGGCCAGCTGTGTGCTGCCCCTCGCTTGGGGTCGTAAAATTCCTTTGTGTCGTCCCTCCGTGGAGACTCCTTGCACGTGCAAGGACCGTTTTACTGAGAATGAGTGGGGGTACTTCTAAAAATAGACGGGAATGCTCTTTGGGCAGTGGCCAATCTTTTATGCAGGACGTATAAAAATTGGCGATTTTGTTTTGGCGAAACATTTGGCGCACGCTATTTATGCCAATTATCTTCCTACACAGTTAATGTCTGCAGTTCGTACATGGTTCAAGATTTGTTACAACTCTGATGCTCGACTGTGTGGGATGTGGGATTTTTTTATTTCCAACATTTTTTTAATATACCGTCATTGGACAATGACCGAAAGGTATGTTTATATTTTGTACTTGTTATTTTAAGTAAACTTCGTAAATTTTCTCAAGATAAGAAAATTATAATATTTTCCATAGAGGAAATTTATTTCATTCTTCTCAAAGTTAAAAGTGAGGTGTAATATATATTTGAAAATCACGAATTACCCGATTATATAATCTTAATTTATATAATTTATTTGAAAATGATTTAAAATTAAAATTGAATGTAGTTCAATGTTTTATAAATTTTGTTCAGTCCTTTTTTCAGTCTTATCGTATTCAGCAATATAAGACTGTAGGATGACAGAATATTATTATTTTTATCACCAAAGAATAAACTTATCAAGACGTATTTGAAGATGTCTCAAAACAAAATATTTCTTGAACAGCTAAGCTTTAACAATGAACCATTGTTTGATATGCAAAACTATGAAATGTTTTCACTTGTCAACTATATGTCAATATATATATATATATACATACTTGTCAATTTATAAAACATTGAACTACATTCAATTTTAATTTTAAATCATTTTCAAATAAATTATAACAATTAAAGTTATATAATCAGGTAATTCCTGGTTTTCAAATATATAATACACCTCACTTTTAACTTTGAGAAGAATGAAATAAATTTCCTCTATGGAAAATATTATAATTTTCTTATCTCGAAAACATTTACGAACTTTACTTAAAATAACATGTACAAAATATAATTTTAAGGGATTATTCTGAACAAAATTTTAGGTTTTAGCAGAGATTAATATTTTCTATTACCTGAAAATACACGAGAAAAAGAGAAAAGTTAAAAATATTAATACTAGTTATACATGGAGAGCCAGAAAAAAATAGAAATAAAGTGTAAGGGTAGATATCAGATGTTATATATATCAAGTATTATATATATAACATCTGATATCTACAGATATATATCAGATATACATCATCTGATGTATATCAAATGTTATCATAAACACTGTTAAGTACTGTTATCATAAACAATCTCATTAATAAAAATAAAAAGCATGTGAAAGGAAGGGGTCTAAGAAAAACTTAGAAAATCTGTCGGAATTCCAATTATGGCCCAGCACTGGAAAGTAACCCTGATCGACGGCGCTTTGATGGTTTCGAGATGGGTATTTGACGGCCTGTCGACACGAATTATTGCTCCCGTAACCGGCCCGTCAGCCTCCGGCAATGGTGCGGCTGTATGTCCACATCGACGGGAAGTTTGCGGTTCAATCAAGGTAAGCAGTCGGATGTACGATAGCTTCATTGTTACCGGAAGCGGCCCAGTACTCGACGGGGAAGTCGCGGGCGAGAGGACAAGCCCGTGACGGATCCGATACTGACCTAATGCGCCGGCCCGGCAATGGAGAAATCGGCTGGCCGGAATCATCCGGCCCCGGCCCGATGCCTCTGTGTTTGTTGGGTATATATATATATATATATATATATATATATATATATATATTTATTTATTATGCCTATTTTAAGGCACCCAACCCCAGACTTAAATACAACTTTTCTTTATCCGAACACCGAAAAAACATCGAAAATAATTAGAAACATGATAGATAAAAAAAAAATAATATCTTAAGATGATAAAAGTTCACTTCCATGTTTATATCTTTACCATTAAAAATATTCAAAGTTAAAAAAATAGATTAATTTTCTATTTGAACTTTACGAGCAAGATTATTCTACCTATGTGGAATAGGACTATGTGGATTTGTGTGTCTGTGGACTCTTACATTCAAATCCAAAAAAATTGAACATGCAAACCGAAGAAATATTTTTCGTGAAAAAAAAATTATCATCCTAAGTCTACCTTTGCTTAGTTTAAGTTTGAAAGCCAATTACACATGAATAAGATTTTCCTTTACCTTCATCGTGTGATTTGAAATAGTTTGATTAACTGGAAATAAAAACTGTAATGCTATTTTATTCTCTAATTCATGTATATCTTATCTATATTACATTTCCAACTTCTTGCTGTTTAAAATAAAAAGTAACCAGATTGTTGTAGACAGTTGAATAGTTTTAAGCACCGAACAAAGCAGGAAATTAAAAAGTAATATATAAAAATGATTATTTTCTGTTAAATAGAAATGATAATTTGATTGTATGATAATTTGAGAAATTGTCATATTGTTGCAGTTAATATTGTATTTTTCTGGAGATGCATAATCAAAACGTGAATATGTGCTTTACGAGTTATAAACAAAGTAAAGTGCCCAGAGACTAAATATCATATATATATATATATATATATATATATATATATATATATATATATATATATATATATATATATATATATATATATATCTGTATACATATATATATATATATTATATATATATATATATATATATATATATGTATATATATATATATATATATATATATATCTGTATATATATATATATATATATATATATATATATATATATATATATATATATATATATATATATATATATATACATGTGTGTGTGTGTGTGTGTGTGTATTGCACCACCTTAATATACTGGAGAAAATGGAACTGCTTATAATAATGTATACAAAAAAAAACATTAGAAACTCTAATAAAATATTTTGCTAGGGAATTTAGTTTCATTTCAAATAAAATGGAATTGCTTATAATAATGTATACAAAAATACATTAGAAACTCTAATAAAATATTTTGCTAGGGAATTTAGTTTCATTTCAAATTCGAAGCTTTCTTTTCACGCTAAATAGAACTGTTATAAAAATTTAAATTGCTTTTGATTAAACAAAGCTTGTAAATAAGAAATGATGATCAAAGTAAATAAAACGCTTTCAGGCAATCTTTGTCAGCGATACAAGTAACTTTAACTACATGCTAATTAACTTTGATTGTCCCTGTTGGAAAACTCAGCATTCAGCGTTCCGACGCGAGTTTATCCTGATTTTTAGGATGTATTTAAAAATATATAAAGAATAAGAATTAAATTGTGTAAATTCCGTAAAGATCAGAAAAGATATTTCTTGGCTTAGAAGTTATTAAATTCTCTTAAAGAAAGTACGGTACAGAAAACTGTGTTTCATAAATTTATAGTGACTATACAATTTTCTATGAAATTTGTCTTTATATTAACAAAATTAACAAAACAAAAAATGCATAAGAAATTTGAAATTTAGCTTAAAAAATTGAAGTTCATAGTTTTAAGCATTTTTAATTTTTGATTTTCTGCGTGAAACCTGCGCCACTTGAATTCAGTTTTTAAATGCAGAAAACAATGGTAGGTGACAATAGCAGAAGCCAAGGTAACAAACAAGCACTCAAAAACCCAATACAAAATACAAAAGTTCGAGCTTTCGTTGGAATCTTGCACCAGTACGCTTCTCGATCACCAATTGGATCGAATGAAAGGTCTTAACATCAAGTTATTTCTGGGTAACGGCCGTTAACTTTTTGGTGTTATAGTAGTCGTAAGAATTCAATAGGTTTAATACAAATTGGTGAAACAGGCTTCTCAAATTTCCCAATAGTGTGTAAAAATTGTTGTAACTAGTGTCGAGTAACTGATATATGCGTCTTTTCCGCCACTGCACGCAGAACACAAGATGAAATTATTTGGCTTGAGAAATCACAAATGTTGGTTTGTCCTCGTTGAACACAGCTGTCTCTCGCTCTCCACTCTCTGCAGTCAAAATAGTTCTCGTAGTTTCATTTTCGGAACGCTATGATCACCTCAGCCTGTTTGTCGTAAACGAGCAGCAATAGTTACATTCTTTCGTGGATTTCGAGAAGTTTTAATTTTAAAGCTTATTGCTTCCCACAAGATGTTAGATAATAATATGGTTAATGTAGTTTTAAAATTCTGTTATTTTTTCACTTTAGTATATCCCACTTTCAGGGGGTATCATTAAGATGGGCGATGGGGTGAGTTAAAGAAACCATTTGATCTTTGAAATTTGTAACTACTAAAAATATATCTGCCTTAATTAGATGTTGAACTTTGTTGAGATTGGGAAACTTACCCCAAAACGGGAAAGCACATAAAGTAACGCATGTAAAGATTAATCACACTTTCAACTAAATTTGCTACTAAGTGTTTTATCAGAAAATAAGTTTTTGAAGAAATTCTAACAAGAAAACAACTCCAATATTTGTCAGTAAAACTAAAGTGGAGTTTTTTCGAATTCACTTTTGTTTTTTGGTAATTTTTCATTTTACTTTACTTGTGTCTCTGAAGAAAGATCTTAGTGCCCTAAAGGATATCTAAAACTTCGAACGTTCTACTATATCTCTTTAAAGACTGGAAGGATTAGTGCAGCTACGACACAGTTTAGATATTGAAGTTGTATTTTTAGAGAAATATTGAGTTCTTAGAAATTGTAAGAGAATTCGCGAAAAGGAAAGCTTTCAAAACATATAAAATTTTCTCGTAACTTTATTTAACTGTTTGTACATTTTAATTAAATAAAATACACCGTTATCATTGTATTTAATATCTATTTTTACGTTTAATATTAGTTCCGATTTTAGCCAATTTTTAAATAAATATCATACAGTTTACTTGTCCATGATTTGCAAATCTCATTCCTCGTTAAAGGGTCTACTATTGCACTATTCAAAAGGCCTTAACCTTTTCTCTTTAAGACACTTCCTCCTTTGAAAATATATTTTCATATATTGTCATTGATATTTTTTATACATTGATAATTAATAAATTTCATGTGTTAACATGATCTTTATATGCTTCATTTTCTATGATAATTATTTAAAATAACACAATCTTTCGATGTAGGCAATTTAAATACTCGAGCAGAAAACTGACACTTTAATGACAAACTAAGAATTAAATTTACAAAAGCAAACAAGATCCCTCAATTAAAATACTGAAAGTTTCCTGAATTAAAACGCTTGAGGATTTCTAATTAACGTGTAGAGCTCAAGCGTCTGAAAATAACGCCAAATTACACTTTACCCGTCTACATTTTGCAACATCTTGCTCGAATCATTACCTACTCCTGTCCCAATGTATTTTTTTTTAAAATTTTGTGGGCACAAATACTTTTTTTTCAACTTAGCGAAAACCGCAATCGTTAAATTCGGCCTGTGAGAGAACGTTGACACTCAGGGTATCTAATTAAACTCAGCCGAAACAAGAGTTAAAAACTATTCAACTAATGAATACTTAGAAAAGTGTCAAACGTTTATGCAGGCAGAGCGCGTCTATTCTTAGAAAGTCATTTGGCACGGTTGTATGACGAGGGTATGCGGGAAAAACCACATTTACATGCTCTGAACGACGTCCTCCACATGTCATTCAAAACAGAGGATTCTAAAACAAATAACTGATTCAACAACAACAAAAATAGCTTAGAGGATAATTGAAATCCCACTGTATTATCTAAATACATTTTATTGTCAGTGTATGGAGATCAATCATTATTTATTTATCTCAAAAATGACTTTTCACTCTCTATGAGCAAAATAATCGTATAGCCAGTAAAACCTCAACGATAGCTTGGATTTTTAAAATGTTCCTACTGTTTTTTTAGGGCTTTTAACCAATTACTTTTTTCTATCCTAAAGAAGTCTCTTCCCACAAACGGTGTGGAACAATACTCAAAAAACTATCAGCATCATTATATTTAGTACCTGTGATTACCCAGAAAACTTCTGATTGAATTAAAACTACTTTGAAAGTAGACTAAATATGTCTGCTGCAAGTTATCTTTAAAAGATCCCCGAAACAGGTATTGCTTTAACTTAAAATCGCTTTAATAAAATTATTTTTTCCTTTAGTGCACTACCTTGTAACAGTTGCTATTCTCAACTATTTTAATGAACGATTTTACGTCTGATTCCCTGTTTTACCACCTATTTACGTTGTATAAGGAAAAGAATTGTTTGTGTTCAACTGGACATTAATGATTACCCATATATTGATTGTCTATGCAGGAACATTTTAAAATAGTGTTTCTGAACAAAGGTAAACATTATAAACCTTCTTTAAGATCCTAAGATTAAACTTTTATGAAAGGGTAAGATGTTTAAAGATATTTGCTGGGAAAACTGGAGATATGGTATTGACGAACGATGAACGATATTCATATGATGCATTATTTTTATTTATACACTTTTATCAAGGTTGAAACATTTGAAAAAAGGGATTAATGTAATACAAAATGTTTGTGAGGTCATTATCCCTAAAGTTTTTGAAGAATGACACATTTTCTCTTTTTCCCGTATGTAGAACATTTCTTGTAAGTGGTGAGAAGTTTATTGTTATAGTTTAGGTACTAATTTTCATATACTATCTCACACTAGAATTTTAACAAATCAGGCTCAAATATATGTGACAGTTAGGTTAAGACTGGTAGACAGATATGTTTTTTATTCATTTTTATAAAGCTTCAGGGTTCCAAATTTATAAATTAATGCGCGACCTTGCATAGACATTTGAGATAAAGAAATTTGAATTTTGCTACACCACGACATATTATTTACTGATACTTTTGGATGTACGTATACTTCTTATTCGTAAAATAAAAGTATTCTGAACTCTGAATTTCTGATTAACCATACATATAAATAGATTATTGCACAGTAAATCGAAAGACACGTATTTTTAAAGGGGCCTGTACACCATAATGAGAAGCATTTCACAGATTTCAAATGAACTACTTAGAAAATGAATTAAATTCGTAGTAAAATATGATTATTTTATCAGATTTGATTCTGGGCATTGGTTTATAATACTTCATTTTTACGAGCCCCATTGCACTTTTTCATTCAATTTTCATTAATACTTTTGTATAGTTTTGCACTCTTAATTCCTTAAACAGGTATACGGGAATTCAGTGATTCAATTTTAATAATCAAAAATTTCCTAGTTTAGAAATTTTGAAATTTATTTCTAAAGCTGTTCTCTTTTGGCTTATATTTTAATATTCATTAATTTTGCGATGTTCTGGTATAAATATAACTACCGTCAAAATAATTATTTGTCATTCTTATTCAAATTTATGACCAGAGCGTTTATTCTGCCATGCTGCACATGATAAATGAGTTGGAGTATTCGATAGTCGCTTGATGAATGGTTTGCTTGATCAAAGAAAATTACCTACAAATGAAGAATTATTCCAATGATCAGTTATAAATACGTACCGAGAGAAGTTCTCAAACAGATCTTTATACGGATGACAGAAATTTTAAAAGTTGTAAATTGCCTATCAACAAATTAATTTATAATTTTATTTATAATTCTGATAACAATCAAGCAATTTTTGTGTATTTCAAGTGAGTATTGGTTTTTTGTTCATACGGTATTTAAATGACAGAATATACTTCGGGGAAGTACAATCTATCTCAGAAGTTCCCAACCTTTTTCCTACATCGACCCTTTTTAAAACAATGATTTTCTTCATCTACCCTCTCACATTTTTCTCTATAATATACATCATACAGCATAATTATAATACTAATCTATATATATAAAACAGTTCCGTAACTGACTCATTCCTTCATTCATTCATTCACTGACTGACTGACATACAACGCACAGACCAAACCGCTGGACCTAAAGGGCTGAAATTTTGCATGGCGATTCTTCTTATAGTGTAGGGGTGCACTAAGAGAGATTTTTGAAAAATTCTTCTTAGATTTTTTTAAATTAAATTTTTAAGCTGTTTTTTTTTACTTTTTTTAAGTTTGCATTTAAAATAATAATTTGAGGGTTATAAAATTTATACCACGAGAAAGATCATAAAAATTCCTTTAAAATGAAATCTTTTTCGAATCTTTACCTTCATTTTCTGATTTTTGGTGAATTTTTAAAGATTAATTTTTAGAATTTAATTTATTAAATGCTGATCACGTGACTTCTTTTTCTGGTACTTTAAATAAATTTATCGTCACGTGCATAAAAACTAAATAGACAAAAAATAATTTTTTTTTTCTTGCTAATGCGGCAGACGATTGGACATTATCCAAAAAAATATTAAAATACAGTAAAAGAAATGTTCTAGAAACTGTACTATATTAACTGTACTATATTCTTTATTATTCTTTATATTAGATTTAATTTGAATATCTTCTTCTACATTATTTTGTCAATAAAAATATCCCTTACGATTTTTTTATAAATATATATATATTTTACATCAATTATATACATTGATCGTCGTATTTATTATATATATATTGGCATTAATTGCATACATTCACCGATGTTTTTACTTTGAATGTACTCCGTAGAGAAGTGCGGGTTTTCAGCTAGTAATCTATATATATAAAACAGTTTAGTAACTGACTCACTGACTGACATACAACGCACAGACCAAACTGCTGGACCTGAAGGGCTGAAATTTTGCATGGCGATTATTCTTATAGTGTAGGGCTGCACTAAAAGAGATTTTTGAAAAATTCTTCTTAGATTTTTTTAATTAAAATTTTACGCTGTTTTAGTACCTTTTTTTAAAGTTTGCATTTAAAACAATAATTTGAACGTTATAAAATTTATATCACAAGAAATATCATAAAAATTCCTTTAAAATGAAATCTTTTTCGAATCTTTACCTCTATTTTCTGATTTTTGGTGAATTTTTGAAGATTAATTTTTAGAATTTAATTTATTAAATGCTGATCACGTGATTTCTTTTTATGGTACTTTAAATAAATTTATCGTCACGTGCATAACAATTAAATAGACAAAAAAATATTTTTTTTCTTGCTAATGCGGCAGACGATTGGACATTCATTATTTTGTCTATAAAAATATCCCTTACGATTTTTTTATAAATATATATATATTTTTCTACATCAATTGTCTATATTGATCGTCGTATTTATTATATATATATATATATATATATATATATATATATATATTTATATATTTTTTTGGCATTAATTGCATACATCGAACGTTGTATTTAATTTGAATGTACTCCGTAGCGAAGTGCGGGTTTTCAGCTAGTCTATATATATAAAACAGTTTCGTAACTGACTGACTGACATACAACGCACAGACCAAACCACTGGACCTAAAGGGCTGAAATTTTGCATGGCGATTCTTCTTATAGTGTAGGGGTAAACTAAGAAAGATTTTTGATAAATTCTTCTTAGATTTTTTTAAATTCAATTTTTAAGCTGATTTAGTAACTTTTTTTAAGTTTGCATTTAAAATAATAATTTGGGGGTTAAAAATTTATGCCACGAGAAAGATCGTAAAAGTTCCTTTAAAATGAGATCTTTTTCGAATCTTTACCTCCATTTTCTGATTTTTGGTGAATTTTTAAAGATTAATTTTTAGAATTTAGTTTATTAAATGCTGATCACTTGATTTCATTTTCTGGTACAATAAATAAATTTATCGTCACATGCATAACAACTAAATAGACAAAAAACATTTTTTTTCTTGCTAATATGGCAGACGATTGGACATTATCCAAAAAAATATTAAAATACAGTAACAGATATTATGTTCCTCAAACTGTACTATATTAACTGTAGTATATTCTTTAATATTTCCTATTACATTTAATTTGAATATTTTTTTCTACATTATTTTGTCTATAAAAATATGTCTTACGATTTTTTTATAAATATATATATATTTTTTTACATCAATTGTATACATTGATCATCGTATTTATTATATATATGTAGGAACTCGATCTCCTGCGAGTCCCCACTTATACTAGAACTGTGGTCGGTGTCTAGGGGTTGTTATTCTCAGTCTTATAGAAACCTTTCCGCTTACTGCACGGCGGAACTAAACTCTCTTACACTCAGAGTAATACAGTACTCAATTAAAGACAGAGTCACTTCTTCAACACACAAACTATATATTGACACATATAAACTATTTACATATCTAGAGATACGTTACATATAAAATTACACGTCAAGCCGCACCAGGCCTCCACAATCTAAATGGGTTAAAGCATCTGGCCGTCTGCCGAGATAGAATTGACTAAGCCGCCGTCTGCTGCTAGTCCGGAGCTAACGTCACGCCCCCTTCGAGACTGTCTCTCCCGTGGCAGCCGTCTGCTGCTTTCAGCACCTCTTACCAGGTCGGGAACCAATCTCAGTCTCTCCTCTCAAATACTTTTCTCCCCGTTCATCTCTCGAAAACCTAATAGCGCTGTCGTCGCATAGCGTACACGGCGACATATGGCTCAAAGCTGGAGCCCTGGGATAACACAATTCCCATAACTCGGCTGTCCTGACAATGCTGACGTCCTCGGCAGCGTTATGCCTTATTATAATCAGTTTTAGCACATATAATAGCACAAACGAAATAAAAAAAAATGAAATAAAAAGAAAGTAATGCGTTGTTTACAGTCGGTCATGGCTCATTTCTGAAAGTCTAGTCGGAGCCAGTGGACTACAGTTCACTGTAATACTTATACAAAAAACACAGGTACACCACTTTTAAATTACGATGCACAATTAGTCTCTAACCATAACACTTAACTTGTTCAAAACACCAATGAAACACTCGGTCATACCAAGTTTGTGTTTAAATGCGTATCTTGTCACTTAAATCACTATCAAACATGCACTCACAACCAAAACACTTCGTCTTTCGTATATCGGTGACACTTAGGGCTACCAATAGGGCCAAACAAAACCCTTGAATGCCATATCTTCCTTTACGACACTTAATTGGCGTACACTTGGACTTGACTATCACTAAACACACTTGACATCCAACACTTGATACCAAACACATTTGATCACCAAACACAACTGATGGCACTTTCTTCCCACATACTTCACGATCACAAGCTGAACACTCCTTTACAGGTGGGTTACCAAAATCTGAAGAACTTTGAAGTATGATAACGATGAAAATTTTGTACTGTTGAGTATATCGGTTCAAAACTTTCGAGTCTGGGACGGATTTTGCAGACTCAGCGCAAAATTTCACTACCATTTCCGAAGATCCGTCACTCAAAGTTCCTTGCATTTCTAATACTGTAGCTTTTTCACTACGGCGTTTCCATTCTTTACGAATCACTCTTCCACTAAAATTTAGTGGCAATTTAAAATCTTTTGCCATTGCGCTACGGTCACATCGTGGCTCACGAGAATCACTTTTTTCTTCCTTCTCAGTTTTCAAAACATAGGGACTATCGTTTCCCGCTAAAGGAATCTTTTCCGCTCCCTGGGACACTCGGGGCGGTGTCGCAAGTTCGATGACCTCTGTCATACACAGTGGTCGAAACTGTGCAAGCCTCTTCTGTGTCTCAATGCTCTCTTCTCCCTCAACTTTCGGGGGGGTAACGGAATAATTTTCTCCCTCGCTCGTAAATTCGGACATGGTTCTCTCGGTGTCACATTTCAGCAGGGCATCGCCGTTTTCGCTGGGAGTGGGTGTCGAAAGTTCACTGAACTTTGAAGAAAGCAATTCTCCGTTCTCTCTAAAGTGAGATAAGGCTATGGGATTCACATATTCCCGCTGCTGGCTTGGGCGAATTTCGGGCTCACTTTGTTGAATCACACTCGTGAAAACAACATCAGATACACGAAAATATCTCTCTTGGCTGCACAAATAATTATCTGCCACTTTGCCCATACTGAGTACAGACACACTATCCGAGTTTGTTTTTGGCTCTAACTGTCGTTCTAATCTTATTTTTTCCAATTCGCGTTCAATCTCAGCCATCTTTCGTTGAAACTCCATCTCTTCGGCTGCCATTTTGTCTCGCTCTTTCCTCTCTTCCACAATCGAAATAAGCAGATTCTCCATGTAAACATCGTCACAATCCGATGTTATAACCAGGGCGATTAACTGCTCAACCTCTGGTTTATCCGGGACCTCTAGGCCCAGCTCGTAGACTAGAGTCACCAGGTCTACCATTCTGGCATGCTCCAGATACGCCATCTCAGAATTTTTTTTCCACTTACGTCAGATTCTATGTTTTATCCGTTCAATCCGGGGCACAATTTCAACCCTGTTTCGCAATCTTAAATTGCGCAAATGTCACAATTATCCCACTTAACAGTTCATACCTTTCGATGGCACTTCACACTTTCACGAGTTTGTCACTCGCGTTCACAACACTTTAAACTCACACAACGTCGCTTCCATGGATGTCACTCACCGCACTTGGTCGTCACTTCCTTCTTCACACTTTTAGTAGAATCTATATCCGATCCCGATCTTTCACTTTTGTAGAATTTTGATCCGATCCGGGCCTTTCACTTTTGTACAATTTTGATCCGATCCCGGGCCGGGCGCCCGCTATTTGTAGACACTCATTCTCGTGCGAGTCCCCACTTATACTAGAAACTGTGGTCAGTGTCTAGGGGTTGTTATTATCAGTCTTATAGAAACCTTTCCGCTTACTGCACGGCGGAACTAAACTCTCTTACACTCAGAGTAATACAGTACTCAATTAAAGACAGAGTCACTTCTTCAACACACAAACTATATATTGACACATATAAACTATTTACATATCTAGAGATACGTTACATATAAAATTACACGTCAAGCCGCACCAGGCCTCCACAATCTAAATGGGTTAAAGCATCTGGCCGTCTGCCGAGATAGAATTGACTAAGCCGCCGTCTGCTGCTAGTCCGGAGCTAACGTCATGCCCCCTTCGAGACTGTCTCTCCCGTGGCAGCCGTCTGCTGCTTTCAGCACCTCTTACCAGGTCGGGAACCAATCTCAGTCTCTCCTCTCAAATACTTTTCTCCCCGTTCATCTCTCGAAAACCTAATAGCGCTGTCGTCGCATAGCGTACACGGCGACATATGGCTCAAAGCTGGAGCCCTGGGATAACACAATTCCCATATATATATATAGGCATTAATTGCATACATTGACCGTTGTATTTAATTTGTATGTACTCCGTAGTGAAGTACGGGTTTTAAGCTAGTTACACATAAATCACTTGAAGACAACAATTTAACTAGGAATATGAACAAAAAATTAGAAAAAGTGGTTCATTATGTTTATTTTTTATTATTTTTGTACTATTTTCATTTTTAACTTCAGAAGTATAAACTAGATTTCCTATACACAGATTGTGATTTCAGAATCATCACCAAGAATAAAAACGAAACTGCTTCTCATAGTTGAACCGGGAGGACCCATGTGCTGTTTAGGGTCCAGTGGATTTCCTCAGTTCTGACTAGTGGTGGTACACAAATAAAAGTCTATGGCGGCATTCGAGGCATATACAAATGCTTCATGGAATTCGACTTTAGACGCATGGATCACTCCGCTTTATTCAAATCTGTATTTGAACATATTAAAATGTATATTATTTTCTAATAATTACATTCCTAAAAATTAATTAAATTTTAAAACAGAAAAATTTATCGTAGACACCCAATAGACCCCTGGAATACTATAGACCCTGTTCAAACTTCCATCGACCCCCAAGGGGACCACCTGGACCCCCTTGAGAATCCCTGATCTCTCTGAGAAGGATTGGGCTTAACTAAAGAATAAAAAGTATTGTAAAGCATATTAGGTATTTTCGCTTCGAGGAGCATTTTTTACCTTTGTACGGGAGAAATCTTCCTAGTACATCTCTGCCACTGAGATGAATGGAATCTTTAACACTAACGATGACGGATTCTATGTGAACAAGCCCTAAGTCAGATTCCGACCCTTGTGGGGCCATTATAAAACGGAGTCGCACCTCTGAAACCGATAGCCTATATGGATCTGGTTGGGAATTACTTCAAGCCAAGGCGCAAAAGAAAAAAAAATTCAGGTAGTCTCTTCTAACGAAACTACTGCCGGTTATTAACATAGGATTACTTATCGTTACTTACCTCTTTTGTATGTATATATGTATGTATGTGTTATGTATATATATATATATATATATATATATATATATGTCAAAATTTTCACGCAATTTGCTACTTTTCTGCTTAACCGTTTACTGCTTGCCCAAGCAATACAGCCTGGGTTTGGCGCACTGCCAAAATTATAATGACCAAATTCTAACGACGATGCAAAAATTACAACGACGTCCGGTTTTAGTGTTTGAAACTTTGCTTTCCAGAGGACCGCCATTGAAGACCGCATTTCGACGTTAAAACGACAAGAAGGACAGTACAGCTAACGCAGAACTGTGAAAAACTTTCTCAGAGGCATATTTATGTAACTCAATATAAAATGAACATAGTGTCTTAAAAGTAAAACACATCACTTGGATACCTTCTAATAATTTTTTTAAACAACATTATTACTTTCCTATCATCAATTATTCTGCCCTTTACTGTATTTTATATTTATTTTACTATACTTTCAACATGTCACAAAAGGAAGTGATGGAAATGTCTTTTTTAGCTGATTTTTTAATATTTAACTCCCACAAAAAAGGAATAATTGCGGCAACAGACGTTAACAATCATTTTATATCCCTTTGGAATTTTAAAACATTTCTTGGGAACAAATATAAAGGAAATTGAAAGTCTTCGCTGTTTCTCTGCCACTTGTGCAATTGCAATAGCCTCCTGAGGCATGAAATTAAATTTCTGTGTAATTACTTCTGAATGCTTCCTTATTGTGAAAAACAAGCTGACTTAAAATAGACTTTCTGAGGAGTTAATCAGTGATCTTTTGAAACCAGCCAATACTTGTCAAAGTCATCTAAATTTAGATTCTCAGCGTAATATGCTAGTTTCTTGAAACTTTATTTTACAATTTCTGACAAGAATATTAAATTTTTAATTTGGTTCTGACAGAAAAGATAAAGCAATATAACTATTGTTTACCAATAATCTTTTCCTTCTTGTATACGTGCGTATACCCCCCATATATATATATATATATATATATATATATATATATATATATATATATATATATATATATATATATATATATATATATATATAGTTTCCGTTTGCAAATCTTACTACCTTTTTGCAAATCTTACAAACGGTTTGTGTATAAATAATTTTCCAAGTTTTATTTTTCTACTTTAGTCTTAGTTTTTGCCTACATCCTAGTATTATAGTTATTTTGATTTTTTTTTCACTTGTCACTCAAATTTCAAAGTTTTGGCCATTGGCCCTTTCAAGGTACATATATATATATATATATAATATAATATATATATATATATATATATATATATATATATATATATATATATATATATATATATATATATATATACATATATATATATATATATATATATATATATATATATATATATATATATAACTAAAATTAAACATTTCATCACAGCTAGACAATTATGGGAAGAATGTAGACAAAATATAAACAGAAATCAAGCACTTAGGGCTCTACGCACCATAAGGCAAGATTATTTGGTAGTGACGGAACTAAACCAAATATCGAGGTAACCGACTGGTCCCGCGCGGTTCCCGAAGGGGAGAACGCGTATGCAGATTTTCCCCTCTTCAAGCGATTCGTCCGCAGCTACGCAGGCGTTGGGAGAGTATGATTGTTTCAGACCGAGAAGGTTTCAATCGTCGTGATGTCGTATTGCTACAAGCCTCCAACTCGATCTTGTTTCCACGTAACTAAGCCTATCGTATCATTTGTAAATATTTCATTAATTAATCACAGTCATCGTTATGTGCATACTTATTCATTAAATTGTGTTATACTGCCGTACAGTGTTTTTACTTCAAATCCACAAGTACATTATCATTAGTTTAAAACGTCATGTGCTAACATTAAATTTTTAGTTTTTTTAAGGCGCACAAAATGTAACATGTAGTCTGATGTCATGAGAATTGAAAAAAATTCACTTGGTAAAATTATCCCATTCCTTAAAATTCTTCAGATTACATCAGCTGTGGTAAAGAACCTAATTTAGTAGAGTGAATGTTGTAAAAACTTTCTGCTTAGAAAGGAATTCAAATTTAAAGCCTCTAGACTTCATAGAACCTTGACTTCCATACCAGCCCAACAATCTAAGACATTCTCCTATTGTTAATTCTAATTCTCTCTCACCTTCTTTGGCGGGTAACGCTTTAGATCTTCGCTGTTTACACTGATGCATAGGATTAGCCGCTAGTCTTATTATATTTTTCAAATGGAGGATTTTGTTCCTTCATAAAGCTGTGTTATCGTATGCCTAATGGCCCATAAGAAATCTTTCTAACATTTGAGTATCGAGAACTAACAGTCTACGAGTGGAAATATAAATTTTCTTCTCTGGACCCCAAAGCCCAGTATCTCGACCACTACACCCGACGCTATAAGGTAGTCTAACAGAGTGATGCATTTCAAAATTTCAATTTGAAATTTCTCATGTGCTAAATTTACTGTGGTGCTTTCATCTAATTTTCAATTAATTTATTGTAAATTGAGGTAATTATGTGTTTGCCATGTGATAAATATTTTTTAAATCTCAGGTTAGTATATTTAATTTTTTAAACCCTGAATTAGCCAAGTGATAGCACGTCGGCCTTCACCCCGAGGGTGTTCGGTTCAAATCCCGACAAGCGCCATTAAATACCCTCGCGTCAAGGCCAGATATGGACACGTTAGTTCCATAGATCAGAAAGTCGCTTTTTGATGTCAGAGAGGGTGGGAGATGGCACGATCCCCCCAGATGCTGCCCTTGGGGGGATGCTCGGTCAAAATTGTGGTGACATCTTGATAAGATGGACTCCAACCCTTGTGGGGCTATTGTAAACCGGAGCCGTACTCCTAAACCCGCAAAGCATGTCTGGACCTGGTTTGGAAATCTTCCGGGACATTAGCAACAACGAGAACAAGAACAACAACAACAATTATTAAAACTGAATTCTTAACTTCACATTAAAAATTCATAATTCAGTTCATACGTAATGAAATTAAAATGCATATCTAATTAAATCGTATTGATATATTTTATTTAGATAAAGTAAAAATGTCTCCATTTTCAGAAAATTTTATACTTCTTTCTTTTCAAAATTAAGCATGAAAATAGCAACAAAAATACATGTATTACTTACTCCCACAATGTTGAAAATCATAGAAAGTTGTAAAGAGTATCTTGTTTAATTAATGTGCAATTAGTCTTCAAATTGCAAAAAAAAAAATGTAAATAAATAGATCAGTTTGCTTGTTATATTAAATTATAAATGCTTCTTTCCTATTCCCCAGGCAAAAAATAACGTCTATACAACTGATTTTGAGTTTTCTTTTACCAATTTAATTACCGGAGCACAACTCCGAAGCTGCAAGTAACTTTTAATGATCTTATTTTTACGCAAGTGTACTCTCAAAACAAAATTTTATTGAACGTAGAATTTAATTAAACAATTAGATTTGGAATAAGATCGTCGAAGGAAAACATATTTAAATTGGAATTAATTTTTCGAAGCAAAAGTACATATGATACAAAAGTTAGATTGAATGAAAAAAAAATGTAACCAGCGATTGATTATTTTTCATTTTCTTTAACCTTCCATGTGAATAAGAACTTACATATTCTTATCATTAAAGTAAATTTATCTTATTCTTGATAATTTAAGTTTAAGAAACATGGATTTCTTTCTCTTAGTATTTTATTTCTTGTGTTTCTTTTATGGTCTATTAAGTGAAACAGATAGTGATAGGCTAAAAAATAAATATAGCAGGAATTTTTATTTATGCTATATTTTACTAGGTGGTCCGTGTGCCCCTTTCCCATGCGATTAAAATATGGTAAATTTTATAGCGAGGCTGGTGGTTTGTAGTAGGATGAAAGAAGAACCGGTTCATTTGTAGCAATCTTTTATTTGTCAAATAACAATGGTGGGCAAGGATAATACAAAACCAATAAACAAAACGCCTTTGGCCACAATAGTGGAGGTGAAGCATAAGATAAACAGCGGAAAATGAAATATGTACACGTTAAAAAACCTTTGTAGAAAATATTGAAAGTGAGAATATGATACAAAGTCGTGGAAAATGTGATATTTACATTACAAACCCTCTTTGTGCACACTATTTGATTGTGCCGTTTCGACTCATCCAGGGAAAGAACTTTAGGGCCAAAAGTCAATTTTTCACTTCGATTTTTAAACAAACAATACAATGTGTCATTCTGAATTGACAATTCGTCAAAGGAGGAGACTTAATCTTTAAAATGGTACCTCATTTATCGATTTTAGTTAAGTATGAAGGGAGAAATAGAGATAAAACTAAAAAGCACCTTTTAGAAACAATATATATGGTTTTTCCAATGCAAAAAGAATAATGTACACGTAGGCGGATGTTGCCAATAAAGAAACTCATTAATGATAACACAGAATGATAATTAAAGCAAACGATTTTTAAATTAAAGACTTCAGAGGGATTGATAATGGTAAAATGAAAAAGCTAGCATGCGCGCCATCTAGGGACAGAAAAATTGTTTATAATGATTATACTTTCATTTTTAGACGAACAATAAGATGTGTAATTCTAAATTAACAATTCGCACGAAGCGGAGATCTTAATCCTTAAAATGGTACCTTATTTATTGATTTTGGTTAAGTATGAAGGGGGAAAAAAGGATGAAACCAAAAAACACTTTTTAGAAACAATATATATAGATTATGTTCAATATCATTTAATAGTTTTGATAATTATTAAATTGGAAGAACGGGAAGCGTATATACGTTTAATTAACCCATGTCATTCTCGGGATAATCAGGTTAATTGAAGTTCCTATTTTAAAAACTGAGCGTTAAGAATATATTAAACAGAGTACCTGCTACACGGATCTCTAAAATCTTTCAATGGGAAAATTCATTTACCTCTTAAGGAACCTTATAATGTATAAGGAATATAAAATAAGCTGAAATTCAGATTTTACTAGAGATGTACCTTCTTTAAGGTATGAAGATTTATGCATTCAATTTTATCTTGAACCTAGTTCATCTTTAAAGTTATACTCCGCAATAGAGTAAGAGATTTTATACTCTGTTATCTTATTAACTTTAGAAATTTCACCCACCGAAGGACCGCAGTATGCCACAGATTTTCCCGATGAATTCAAATTTAAAAATAATATTTGCGTTTTGTTTTAAAGAATGAAAAAGATGCTCGAGTAAAAAACTTCGTTCTCTGTTGTTGTTTTTGCTCCCCCTAGCGGGAAGTTCCAGACCAAGTCCATTGAGGCTGCAGGATGAGTAGTGCATCTTCGGTTCATAATTACACATGGGTCGGAGTCTTCCTTATGAGCACACAGAACTACTCGACAACTAAAATGGAGAAATTTTAGTGAAATGTATATGAGCATGTATTTAATTGCAGAATACAGATATTTGCAAAATATCTTTATACCAGTAAAAACATAATTATATTTTATATTTAAAGGGAAATGGAAGAATTATGTTAAAAATTTAGTTTATTGTAGCAAATTAATTATTTTCAAAAACTTATTAAATGCTTGATACTATATGTCAATTAAGTAGACTTTTCTAAAAATCTACAGAATTTATCTCTTCCAAATTAGGTATGATAACATAAATATATCAGTTGACAATAATATGAAGTATTTTGCTTCTAGGTGTAGTGAAATTGTAGGGAAATTTAAAAAAAAAGTGTAATTAAAAGTTTTATGTTTTTTTTAAGTTTTCCACTAACAAATTTTTTAATTAAGTTTTTGCTAACCTAAAAGCAAAATACTTCGTATTATTGTCAACTGACATATTTTATGTTATCATACCAAATTTGAAAGAGATAAATCTAATAGATTTTTAGAAAAGTCTACCTAACTGACATATAGTATCAAACATTCAACGAGTTTTTGAAAGTAATAAAATTGCTACAATAAACTAAATTTTTAACATAATTCTTCCATTTCACTTTAAATATAAAATATAATATATGTATTTACTGATATATAAATATTTTGCATATATATGTATTCTACAATTAAATACATACACATAAACATTTCACTAAAATCGCTCCATTTCGATTGTCGGGATGTTCTGTGTGCCCTTATCTAGATGTCCCCTCAATTTTGACCGATCACCCCCCCAGGTACAACATCTGGGAAGGGGGAGGATCGTTGAAAGACTTTCAAGTCTACAGAGTTGCCCATATCCTTCCTAGACACAAAGGTATTTAACGGCGCTTGTCGGGATTCGATCATAGCACTAAAGTACAGAAAGCCGATGCGCACTTCATTCTCTGTTACAGAGTACCATTTTTTAAAAATCTCAAAATCCATCTCGACAATCATTGGGAAAATTTTCTTCATAGGTTAACACCCAGCTGACCGAATCCAACGAAGTTGGTACACAGCAAGCTTAGGGAATTAGTTTTAAAATCGCATACACTATAGTGATTCCTGAATATGGCATATCACTTTTTTTAAGGTTCCCTTCCTAATTTATGCTTAAACCCATTTTAAATTTTTTGTGTTCATATATTCAGATGGTTGATGAGTGATAAAAAAATAAAGAACGACAATATTTACGCAAATTAAAATTTAATGATCAATTTTAGTCGATTCTATAACTCTTTTAATAAAGTACAACACATTAAATTTACTACCCGAATGCATTTTGATGCGAGAAACGTAAATATTTAATTCAGTAACTGATACACAGTCATTTATGAATTTTATTTCATTAATAATGAAAATAAAATTGCAAATTTTAAAATTTCTCTCGTCTAGACATTGGAATCAAAATTTATTAAAATGAATCCTTTTATACACATTTTATGTACTATTTTGTTTCTTCATTTCTTAGATATTTGTTTTTTCTATGTATGAGAAAAACTATGTTTCAAACCCTATAATTCCTGATTATATTTCCTTTTCTAGACATTTATTTATTACAAATTTTCCCTATTATTTCATATTTACCCTATTGTTAAGCCCTATTACTGAGTTTCAAATGATACTCTATTTTGCAAAATTTACTGCAGATACATTCCTTTAATGAAAATGGAGTTTTGAATATTTCAGTTTGTTACTAATGCTGCATAATTTAGTAGTTATAAGTACTAATAATAAATGTAAATTCGATGATCATAGAGCTTTACTATTCTGAATTTCATTTCATTAAATATACTTTTTTTAGATATAATAATTTTTTATGAGGTCTAGACACATTAATTAAGAAATCTTGAACCTCACTTTCTCTAGTAAAAATTTTCTGTCTGATTATAATATTATGTTTGGTGTTAAGAAGTCATTAATATGCAGTAGAGAAACTTTTTTTTGAAATTTTGTGTAGTTAAGTATCTGGATATTACAATATCATTTCCCCTCTATTTTAGATGCCTAAACAGGTTTCCGTATAATTAAACACTATGACTCAAGATGTTGACTTTTTTTAAGGTTTGCATAGACTCATACATTCTCCATATTATTTTTGCAATATTTAATGAATGGAATCGTTTGCAACAAAATCCAAACATTTCAGGATAAAATTTAAAGTAGATAATTGATAGTAGAAAACAGTAGTTCAACAATCTTGAATTCAACGACCTGAGATTACAAAATTATAATCAGTAAGTTCTCTCCAGAGATAGATCCTGTAATAATGAAATGTTATTACTCTTGACAATCTAGATTAAAATGATCTAAAGGGAACGGAAAAACTGACATTTTAAATTTCGTTTTTGTTTCCAATAACTCTCCGATGGAGTAATAGTACAGTTAAAGTAACATTTGCATTTAATGAAATAAATAATGAGTGTTTTCGGTGATTGGATTTTCTTTCTCCGGTTTATCTTTAACTACTTCAGCTGTTTGAAATCAAGTTGTGATCAATTTTAAACTCACAGTATGAGCAAAGCATTTTTTTATATAGCGTCATGAAATAAATGAACACGTGTTCGACTAAAATGAAAATTTCTTTTACACATATGCCTCCTGGCTCACAGTTCTTGGGTACCACATCAGCACCCTATTTGGGGGTCGATTGTATGACCGGTGCCACTACAATTTTACCCCATGCACATAATAGTTAACCGAACAGGTTCATAACAATCGGCCGAGTGAAGCACCTGAACTTCAGGTTCTACAAGAATTGTCGGCAAAAACTGTGGGAGCCGTATTATTGTCTAATTACCGAGCATACCCAGGGGTAACATCTGGTGGATTCAATCCTTCCTCCAAAACCCTAACACATCACGGAAGAACCTTCCAACCTACATATTTCCCTTGTTCATACCCGGCGTAGATATATAAGTATTCAATAGTACTTGTCCGGATTTCACCCGAGCAACCTCTGTGACGAAAGCCAACTTGCTAACCACTAGGGGGCCTAGGACCCAATAGCAAAGTGACTTATTGAAACAAATTTTAAAAAAACTTTATGCATAAATCTACCATGTGATATATATATATATATATATATATATATATATATATATGTATGTATGTATGTATGTTTATACACTGAAGTGCCACTGAATTAGGGACAGCAAAGCCTATGCAAATTTTGTAGCGCTGAGCATCATGTATGCGCAAGTGAGGGCGCTGTGGTAACTGCATATATAGCGCGTACTGTGGTTGTTCTGAACTAGTTGTTGGAATTTCCAGTATGGGTAAACTGCTTGATTTAGACGCCTTCAATCGCGGACAAATCGTAGGTGCGCGATGCATGGGCCATTCAATTTCCGAAATCGTCAGACAGCTAGGATTTTCAAGGTCGACAGTGTCAAGAGTATACCAAGAATACATGGATGGTGGAAAAAAAACTAGCGATCGGGCAAACTGCAGATGACAATTAGCCTTGACAGTGCGTAGTGAGAGACGGCTCAGGCGTATTGTAAGTAGCCAGCGAAGCCAGACATTAGCTCAAATTACCACCCAGTTTAATGACGGTTCCAGTCGTAAAGTCAGTAAACGGACTGTGCAACGCTCGCTTCACCGTATGCGTTTCGGGAGCCGTCGACCTACGAGAGTACCATTGCTCTATACTCGCCATCGGGCTGCACGTCTTGCCTGGGCAAGAGAGCAGAGAGACTGGAGTGTAGAGGACTGGAAACAAGTAGCATGGAGTGATGAGTCTCGATTCCGACTACTTAACGCCGACGGGAGGCTGAGAATATGACGTCAGGCTCATGAAGCCATGGATCCTGCATGCCGGGCTGGAACTGTACAAGGGCATGGTGGCCTAATCATGGTCTGGGGTGTTTGTTCGTGGCACAGTTTGGGATCTTTGGTGCGTGTACCAACCTCCCTCAATGCAATTCGGTACGTAGAGTTGCTGGGTGATCACCTCCATCCGTTTATGCTGTTCTGTTATCCGCACGGTAATGGAGTTTTCCAGCAAGACGACTGTACCTCTCACAAGTCCCGGTTGGATACTGGCTGGTTGGATGAGCATTCCTCTGACTTCTCTGTCATGAATTGGCCACTAGAAGCCCAAATTTAAATCCTATTGAGCATCTTTGGGATGTTTTGGAACAAGACGTGAAAGGCCATCACACAGCACCAAAGAACCTTACTGAATTATGGACAGCTTTAGCCAATATTTGGCAAACCATTCCCGTGGAACGTTTCCAGAAACTTGTTGAATCTAAGCCTCGTCGTGTGGCAGCCGTTATCAAGTCCAGAGGAGGCCCAGCTCGTTACTAGGTAGGTATCCCTAATTCAGTGGCACTTCAGTATATATATATATATATATATATATATATACAGACGCTGTTCGCACATTTTTTAGACGATTTTGGTAAGCGGTAATAAAAAATCGTTTGCTGCAAAAGAAATAACTGCAATTGTACTATGTTTTTAAAAGTCAAAATTATCGTCTGCGGCTTGAAAGTTTTCTTTTTATTCAAAATGGCGTTTTTAACAAAGCAATGGTTCGAAGGCTACATTTATGCTCTTTCCGAAGAGAAATATGCATACTCCGTTATCCAAAAACGATGTGAGAGTCATGGTTTTGTGATATCTAAAGCGTCGATAGGTAATATCGTCAACAAGAAAGGAAAAAAACGTCAAATTGGAGCCTCAAGTGGGACAAAAATTCCAAACAAGTATCCAAGGAAAAAACGGACATCTTCGACTATTGCAAAGGTACGTTGTTTAATGTTAAAAGAAAATCCCCCTATTCAAAGGACAGTTGCAAAATCATTAAAATGTTCGGTGTCCACAGTAAACAAAATGATAACAGTTGATTTAAATCTTAAGAAAGCGAAAAACGTAATGTGCATCGTCTTCTTCCAAATCATATCGCTGAACGCAGGACACGCTGCAGAATTCTATATGAGAAACACTTATCCAAAAAAAATGGAAAACAATTGTCACAATAGATGAATCATGGGTGTATTTAAATGATTACAACAAAAAAAGAGCCATTTATTATCATAAAAGGGGAGAAAAAAATTTAAGTACATGGTTCAAAGAATCGAAAGAAAGTTTTTCTAAGGGATTCATGATTGTTGCAGGTTTTTCTTATAATGACAAGGTAAAAATAAAGAGAGAGGGAAAAAATGTCAAGATTAACTCCAAATACTATCAGGAACATATTTTATCGCCAATTTTTCTGAATGAAATACCAACGCTTTACCCACAGTGCCATCAATCTGTGAGACTCCATTAGGACAAAGCTAGCTGTCACACATGAAAATCCACTGTAAATTTCCTAAAAGAAATGAAACAAAAAACTGGTATCAAGGCCATACCCTTCACTGATATCCCTACTAAATATACCTACTGTTCAGGAGGAATGGGATAGAATACCTCTTCTGACACTTCAAAAGGCATTTTTATCCTGGAAATTGCGGTGTCATAAGATAGTTCAGAATAAGGGATGTCAAATAGAACATTTAAAACACAAGAATTTTATGTAATTTAATTGTTTTATGTAATTTAATTATGAATACAATATACATCGTCTAAAAAATGTGTGAACAGCCTCTGTATATATATATATACACTCATGGACAAAAAAATTAGCGCACCAAGGAGTCGTCAAAATGAAACGAAATTTTACATACGTAATGACTACTTTGATATAAGTAAATGATAAGAAAATCAAAGAAAATGGATAATTTATTTTAGACAATATTTATTATATTTGCTGTTTTAGCAAATATTTATTATATTTGATGACTATTATATTATATTTATTATATTATATTATATTTATATTATATTTATTATATTATATTTATATTATATTTATTTGATGATTTATTATATTATATTTATTATATTTGATGATTACTTATATTTTTTTTGATATAAGTAAATGATAAGAAAATCAAAGAAAATGGATAATTTATTTTAGAGAATATTTATTATATTTGCTATTTTAGCAAATATTTATTATATTTGCTGTAACCGTGCCTCTAGTTCGTTCAAACTCGTGAGATGCCCAACTCGTCGTCCCAAATGATCCCAGATATGCTCGATTGGAGACAAATCTGTGGATCGGGCAGGCCAAGGAAGGGTAGTAACAGTGCGGAGAGAGTCTTGTGACACCCTTGCCGTATGAGGCCGAGCATTGTCTTGTTGAAAAATGGCTCCTGGGAGCCGTTGCATTGAGTGGCAACACATGTGGTTGCAGGATTTCATGACCATACCATTGGGCTGTCATGGTGCTACGGAACAATACTAGGGGTGACCGTATATTGTAGGCAATGGCACCCGATACCATCACACCAGCTGTGGGAACGATGTGTCGCTGTACAACAAAGGCAGGATTGAAGCGTTCACCACGGGCTCTCCATACACGATCACGATTGTCATCACTGCCGAGATTGAATCTGGATTCGTCGCTAAAGATGACCTGGTTCCATTCCGCTGCAGTCCAGTTTCCTCGTGCGCGGCAAAACTCCAAACGGAGGTGTCGATGGGTGGGCGTCAAGGGCAGCACACGTAATGGGCGCCGCGATACCAACTGTCCTTCAGCCAGGCGCCTTCGTATGTTTCAAGAAGACACAGAGGCCCCTAGTGAAGGTGCTACCCGTTCCTGGATGGCGGTCGATGAAGCAGTTGGCTGTACGCGTGCATTTCTTACGATGTGGCGGTCTTCTCGACGACTGGTCTGTCGAGGGCGTCCTGAACCTGGTCTTCATGTACATGACATCTCTCGGGTCCACTGGTCCCAACACCTCCTCACAACACAATCAGAGCGGCCTAATTGAAGAGTTACTCGCCTAGCTGACCACCCAGCTTCCATCATCCCGACGATTCTCCCCCTCTCAAACTGCGACAACGGCTTATATTGTCTTCGAACACGGCGTAATGGCATGTCTATCTCAGCTCTCCCTTTGTAAATGATTCAGCACACTCAAACAAGCTTTTGTTACCTGTTTTATACTCCACAGAGTACGATGTTCAACGCCCTCTACCGGCTATACGTAATGCGCAATCACGCTGGATTTCTAATCATTTGCATATCTCCCCGACATGTACCTTCATTGCAAGTTTCGTTACGATCCCGCAATTATTTCTTGGTACGCTAATTTTTTTGTCCATGAGTGTATATATATATATATATATATATATATATATATATATATATATATATATATATATATAAACAAGACTAAAATGTTTGTCACAGTTGAATTTCGCTTAACCTATAAGTTTAGTTATCTCTGAGTAATTAGGATTACCTTTAACATTTTAGGTTTTTATCTGGTGAGGTTCAAATGAACATCTGAATTGATAAGAAAAAAATAATAAATATCAGATTCATAGTACTCAAAAATAAGTAGGATTTATTTTCCTTCTGAAATGGTTGTTGGAAAAAAATGGATTCGCTTTAATTAATATATGGCAACTCAATAACATTTGAAAAGAGCAATCTACAGCTCGCAAATTTTACTGGAAAATATACCTACGATGCACGCTTGTTGAATTGAAATTTCTTACTGTTTTGATTATCAATATACAGAAGGTCGTTCGCACCTTGTGGAAACGATTTTGTAATTTATTTTTCTAGTTTGCATTTTGAGATGAAAATTTGAAAACTTCAGAATAATAGTCTACTATTCTTTTGTTTTGATTGGAATGTAAAATAAAAGATTTATTTTGAAAATGGCTCCTAAAATTGATAGATGGATCAAAGTTTAGGTAACTGCGCTTTATGACAGAAATATTCATATCAACAAATTATAAAGTGGTGTAAAAATCTCTGTTATGGCATTTAAAAAAAGGTATTTATAATATATTACATTTGAAAGGAAAAAAAAAGTTAACTGAAAGTAAAAATGAAAACATGACCGTGAAACTTCATCCTAAGACTGTTCGAAAGCAGGTAAATATCAAGAAAATGAAGTATCTGATCTTTAAAGAAAATCCGCCGAATCAAATATCCATTGCATCGAAACTAGGAATGTCTTCTGGCACTGTAAGTAAAATCATTCATAAAGATTTGAAGTTAAAAAAGATGTTTAAACCTAAAGTTCATCTGCTTTTGCCAAAACATATTGCTGAAAGAAAATCAGATTGTAGAAAATTGTATGAAAAACCCCTAGCTGCTGAAAAATGGAAATTAGTGGCAACACTCGTTGAGGCATTGGTGTATTTAAGTGACAGTAATAAAAGAGATCAATTACCTATTGTTCAGTTTATGGGCATGGTGGTACGAAATGGCTTCGTCAGTGTACAGAAATGTTCCCAAAGGGATTCATGATAGTTGCAGGATTTTGTTACAACGGCAAATTAAAGATAAAAAAAGTCTCAAGTACAGTCAAAATTAATCCACTCTACTATCAGCAGAATACTTTAGAACCAATTTTTGAAGAAGAAATTCCAGCCTTATATGGAAAGGACGTTGATAAAGTTGAGCTTATCGCACGCTTAAATAAACTGTAGTTTATTTAGCAAAGAAAGAATCAGAAATAGGAATAAAGTATATCCTATTTAATGAAATACCTTTGAAATCACCTGACGCTTCTCCAATGGACTTTTACACCTTCGGTTTGTAAAATGAGTCTCAGTAAAACGGCATCCAAGAACACTGAACGGACTTTGGAAAACGGTCTAAGCGGAATGAGGTAAAACTGACATAACATTACCGTAGATTGGGATATTTTCATGGAAAATTCCAGCTAGAGTTATTATCAAGAGCCATGGCTATCAGGCAGAAGCAAATCGCCGCAAAAAATACGGCATTTATACGTATAACTTAACTATCAAAATTGTTTCCATAAATTGCGAACGACCTTCTGTATATATTTCGCAAGCTTATTCTACACAATTTTCTAAACTTCAAGAATGTAGTTTAGTACACTCTACTTAATTAGAGACACACATACTGACTAATAGCCCATGAAATCCATTTAAGTAAAAAAAACAGGCTCTGCACGCTATCTCTAAATTTGTCATGGCAATATACCACCCCCCGTTAATATCAAGTATACTAAAAATTGAGGCTACATCACAAGATTTGACATTATAGTACTCTTTGACAGATGAAATTTGAAAATTTTATAAAACAGTATGGAATTATAAAAAAGAATGTATTTTTATATATATCTCAAAATGAAAATGGGTGGGGTGCCCCGGTTGGCAAAGGCGTCGAGCCAGTGATCTGAGGGTTGCGGGTTCAATGCCGGTCGCTGACGAATCCACCGCCGTGTAAACTAATGACGGCTGGAACACGTAAAATCTGTCGTGGGTGCAATGTCCTCTAAGTTCTCAAATTTACCTCTGGAGGTGAGGGGTAAAGTGTTCCAGTCTCGTCGCTTGACCCGGTTCAAAATTACGGGACCGGCCCATAGGGGGGTAATGCTGGTCCACCTATACAGTGCTCCCAGAAAAGGGGCCAACAAAAACCGTGGTGTCATATGACGGCAAGGATAATGTCCAAGAATATTGTCTGCCGCATTGGAGAAAAAAATCTCAAAATGAAAGATATTTAATTTACTCAAACTTTTTATTATCTATATATATATAATAGTTCCGTAACTGACTGACATATAACGCACACACTAAATCGCTGGACCTAAAGGGCTAAAATTTTGCATGGCGATTCTTCTTATAATGTAGGGGTGCACTAAGATAGATTTTTGAAAAATTCTTCTTAGATAGTTTAAAAGTAAATTTTTAAGCTGTTTTTGTAATATTATTTAAAGTTTGCATTTAAAATAATAATCCGAGGGTTATAAATTTTATATCACGGGAAATATCATAAAAATAGCTTTAAAATGAAATCTTTTTCGAATCTTTACCTCCATTTTCTGATATTTCAGGAGTTTTTAAAGATTAATTTTTAGAATTTAATTTATTAAATGCTGATCATGTGGTTTCTTTTCTTTTTATTTTGCGTCACGTGCATAACAACGAAATAGAAAAACAATTTTTTTTTCTTGGTGATGCGGTAGACGATTGGATATTATCCAAAAGAATATTAACATACAGGAAAAGAAATGTTCCTCAAACTGTACTAAATTAACTGTACTATATTCTTTAGTATGTTCTATTACACTCATGTCCATAAATTAAGGATAATGCCACCTCCTGAAAATAAAGTTCAGAAACAAAACAAACGTGACTTATTCATAAAGCCCATTTATTAAACAAAAGATAAAGAACAAAAAAGATGGTGTATGTATGATACCATTCATAAAAACTACGATTTTTACTCCCTGGAGCAATCGTAAAAAAATCTCCTTTACAAAAACTTAATATTTCATGGTTGGTATGATGGTTAATACATTGTATGTCTCCCATGCGATGAAATACAGTCCGTACAACACCTAGGCATACTGAGTATCAAATTATCGAGCTGATCTTGGGGAAGATTACTCCACTCAGTAAGCACTGCTCTCCCAAGTTCCGGTACACATGTAGGAGGTGGTTGACGGGCTGCAACTCTTAGGCCAAGCATGTGCCGGACATGCTGTATCGGATTCAAGGCAGGTGAGAATGCTGGCCATTCCATAAGGGTGATATCCTCAGATTTAAGGCATTAGTTTACGATGTTTGCTCGGTGAGGACGGGTGTTGTCATCCATAAACACAAATTCTGCGCCCGTGGCATCCCTAAACAAACGTACATGTTGTTCCAGAATGATGTCTCGATAAATGTGGCCGTTCATGGTTCCGATTTGAACATGCAGATCTGTTCTGGTGCCCAGTATAATTCCACCCCAAATGAGCAATCCTGCCCCACCTTAACGGTGTCGTTCAATGATGTTGTCTTGGTGGTAACGGGTATCTGGCGTTCCCCATATGAAAGTCCGCAGTGAATCAGACTGCAAGCTAAACCTGTACTCGTCGAAAAACATCACACAAGCCCACTGTCATGATGTCCTCATTGCATGTTCTCTACTCCAGCCTAATCGCTGCCGACAGTGAGTTGCCGTGAGCAGAACACATCTGACAGGCCTGCGAGCATATAGACCAATATTTCCCAAACGTCTGTACACGGTTTGTCTTGAAACTGTGGTACCCGTGACTGCAGATAGCTGACAAGACTGGTCAGATGCTGTACTTCGTCTGCTTCTTTTGGCAGTTACTGCCAAATACCGGTCTTCATTCGGCGTTGTAACTCGGGGGTGACCTGTACTGTAACGTCTATTGACATTACCATCATCTTGGAATCGTTGTCAAAGCCTAGAGATGATACGTTGGGCAATCCCAAGTTCCTCGAATACTTCCATCTGAGTACGCCCGCATTTCAGGCGGTCGATAATTCTACCACGTAAAAAATCCTCCACATGCGTCCTCTGTGTCAAAACTATTCGGTTATGGCACTGAGCGTCTTACAGAACGCTTGTGAACAATTTTACTTCTTAGCCACCATTCCTTATATACCCCTCTCTAATACTCTCGTCATTGTGACGTACTATTGGCGTCATCTGGTGGCTTCCTGTAATTTGCATATTATTCTTGAAGATGTGTGTGATAATTCTACAGGTGAAATTTTAACTTTAGAGTTCGATTTCCGTGTGATTCTGATTTATCCTTAATTTATGGACATGAGTGTAGATTTAATTTGAATATTTTCTTCTACATTATTTTGTCTATAAAAAGATCCGTTACGATTTTTTTATATATTTTTTGTTTTTTTACATCAATTGCATACATTGATCGTTGTATTTATTTTATACATACACACACACACACACACACACACACACACACACACACACATATATATATATATATATATATATATATATATATATATATATTATAGAGTTTTGGCACTTCTACTCCAGCTTGGGTATGTATATAATTTGAAGTGGCACTCTAATGAATTATATTCAAATACAGTTTTAATTTAATTAAAATATTTATTTCAAAGTGACATATATTACTTTGCTTTTCAATATAAGCATACGTATTACTAGTACGAGATATAGATAGCATTCATGCAATGCAGATGACACACTAAACGTGTGTTTCACATATACCTTCATATCTGAAAGTAGGAAACGGATATCCATAAGATTCTTGCTTTAAAATGAAAAGAAGACGATTACCGAAAAATCAGTTTCAGGATTTTTCAAAATTCGCCCCCTAAGGAGGGGAGGGAGAGCAAAACGTGTTTTTTACATATTCCTTCATATCTCTTGATTTAAAATGAAAGTTTCTTGATTTAAAGTTTCTTGATTTAAGTTTCTTGATTTAAAATGAAAGAAACACGAAAATCTAAAAATCGATTTCAGGATTTTTCAATATTCGGCCCCCATTGGGGGGGGGGGGCGAAACGTGTTTTTCCCATATTCCCTCATATCTCAGAGAAAAAAACAGATATCCGTAAGATTCTTACTTTAAAATGTAAGGAACACGAATACCTTAAATCCAATTTCAGGATTTTTTAAAATTTGGCCCCGGGGGGGGAGGGGGGGCTTAACGTGTTTTTCATATATTCCTTCGTATCTGAAAGAAAGAAACAAATATCCATAAGATTCTTGCTTTAAAATGTAAGGAATACGAATACATTAAAACCAATTTCAGGATTTTTCAAAATTCGGCCCCATGGGGGGGGGGGGGAGGGCAAAACGTATTTTTCACATATTCCCTCATATCTCAAAGAAAGAAACGATATCCATAAGATCCTTGCTTTAAAATGTAAGGAACATGAATACCTAAAAACCAATTTAAGGATTTTTGAAAATTCGGCCCCCATAGGGGGCGAGGGACAAAAATGTGTTTTTCACATATTCCCTCATATCTCAAAGAAGGAAACAGATATAAATAAGATTCTTGCTTTAAAATGTAAGAAACATGAATACCTAAAAATCAATTCAGGATTTTTCAAAATTCGGCCACCAAGGGGGTTAGGGGGGGCTAAACGTGTTTGTACGTGTTTTTTACATATTCCGTCACATCTCAAAGAAGGAAACAGATACCCATAAGATTTTTGATTTAAAATGTAAGAAACACGATAAAATGTAACAAACACGATCAATGTCACGATTTTTCGACATTCGCTTTAGATTTTGTAAAAATTGCTAGAAACAATCCAATAATTTATATTTTCTATATATCACTATTTTGAACACTAAATTGGTGGTAGGGGAAAAGAGAGAGATCAACCTTAATTAAATGAAGCGTGGAAATGTGTGTGTGTGTGTGTGTATGTGTGAATTGTATATATTTCGGTTGTTAGTAATATACATCTAGAGCTCAGGTTAACTCCATTCATTTTTATTATCCTGGGCAATACCAGGTAATTCGTTGTTTATGAAACCGGCGATTTTCACAAGGGCCTACGGGGAAGCCCTCAAACTCCTCGAAGGGCCTGGATCCACTGGGAAATCAAAATTGAAAGAAACATTGTAATGCTGACATCAGCATGGAGGTGGGGGGGGGGTATTAAAATATGCTGATGGGATGCTGACCAGTGGAGAGCGGTATCGATTGGCATAAAATACAAATATACATATCATACAAGTAAGCTGTATTAAGGGTACACCCGTGCAACGCCGGGTATATTAAAGCTAGTATATCTATATATATATATATATATATATATATATATACACATATTTTTGGCATTAATTGCATGCATTGACCGTTGTATTTAATTTCAATGTACTCCGTAGCGAAGTACAATAGCGAAGGTTTTGAGCTAGTGTAATATAACAAGTAATATAAAAAAAATTTTAAAGTCAATTCCTACTTAGGTCAACAAAGAAAAATTTGAGTGTGAACTAATAGTAGGAATTGAATATAGGGGGAGTGTGAACTAATAGTAGGAATTGAATATAGGGAGAGTGTGAACTAATAGTAGGAATTGAAAAAAAGAATTGCCTGCCAGAACCTTGCCTACTGTGCAAGATTAGGAGGGGGGGGAAAGAGAGATAAAAAGTTTATCAGGTTGGGGATTCGATCCCGCAACCTACAGGACGGGGGGAACGCGCGCTACCGTAGTGCTACCGTTTACACAGTAAGAACAGAGAAATTACCATCCAAGAGCAAGAGACGCTGTAGGTCTCTTCCTATTGAAAGGGCTCCCATATAAAAATAAAATTAATTAATTAAATTTAATTAATTAATTAATATTTGAAAAAACTGTATTAACATCAATTGTCCTCCACTACGGGTTTAAAAAATGTATTTGAACTTGAGTGGATGAATAAAAAGTATTTTATTAACTATTGAAAATTTGAACAAGATATATAAATATATATAGGGAGAGTGTAAACTAATAGTAGGAATTGAAAACGTCTTTCGAGTTGAGTCAAATAATGTTTGGTAAAGAGAAAAAGTGTAGAAAGAAACAGCTATAAGCATATTATCAAAGCAGAAGGGATGTGAGAGCAGTTCATGACAAAATAAAACATAGCTTTTCTCAAAACACAATATCTTAACGACCCAAAATCTAGAGAAGTTCAACGGGAAGTAAAGTTGTACTTATAATATATGGCAGAGTCTCAAATCATAAAATACGATTGCCGATTGCACTACCCATACATGAGTTTATTCGCTAGGAACCAAACTGAGCCTTTAATAAGTTAAACCTTCAGTCTGGAAGCATTTCATTTCAACAAAGTTAAGAATGTGAGCAAAAGATGTAACCCCCCCCCCAAAAAAAAAAAATGGAAAAAAGAAAACTTTATTTTTTCAAACATAAAATATCTTTAGTTTGTTTTCCCCCAAAATATCCTCTGTATAAAAATAAGATTTCAGCTTTCAAATAAAATATGTAGTCAGCAGTTATTTTAGAGAGGTTTCTATATTCCTTATTGTGGGTGAAATAAAGACAAAATCCCCTAAGACAGCTCCAGTTTTAAACCCCTGAACAGTATCGGAATGTATCAGATTTTCGACTGTATCTAAAATTCTGTAAGATTTCAATCCCAAGAAAATATATGAATATTAGTCAAGCATCCTAAAAATTATTGTTTTTTAGTGCATTATTAATACTCAACTGAGTTAGAAAGTCGTAGATCGATAACCATTATTTGAAATGTCTTGAATAGCAAGTAATTAAAAATAAATAAAAAAACTATTTTCGGAAAGTGTTTCAAGTTTTTGATTTCATTAAATGTATCCGTACTTCAGCTCCAAAATAATTCGCAAGTATCTTGCGAAAAAAATGCATTAAAATATTTATTTCATTTCAAATGTAAGTTCTTATTGCTAAGAATGAAAGTGAAATAAATTCATATTTATCTGTTTTTATACATAAAGTTGAAACTGGATACATTGTATCATCCTAAAAAGCAAAATAATTCAGTGACGACTCATATCTTGGACAGATATGTTTGCAATTCTATATGATTTAAACAAATAAAGCTTTATTATTTCAGATATAAACAATCATGATTTATAGCCATACTCTCTGAATTTGAGCATTTATCTAAAGTTTCTGCATATGTATATTTTTTTATTACATTCCTTTTATTAAAATATACAAGCATATTCAATTAGAAGACATTGTTCACAGAAAATATATATTACAAAACCTGCTGCAAACTATTTGTACAGGTCTTATGAATACGTGCTCACTTATATACACGAAAAACCCGGACGTCGAATAGCACTTTAAAAATAAATATTTGAATGCATTTCGCGATACCTGATGACTACCACATTTAAAAAAGATATTATTAACTTTTCCTTAAAAAACAAGCTTTATATATATATATATATATATATATACTGATGGTTATCAAAATAATGGAAACACCTATCGATATTAGTGGTGATTATGAATGTGCTTCGTATTCCTTAAAAAACAAGTCTGGACACCGGTATTGTTTAATATAATATTGTGTATGTATGCCAGGTAACTGTCAGGCTACTGTCAGGTAACAATAATGAAGCTAAGGGCATTGTGCTTTTAGAGGGAACAGCGTATCAAAACTTGCACAGCTTGCAAAAAGGGCAAATTGTTAGAGCGCGTTTAAATTGGAGTATCTGTTACTGCAACCGCCAGGCAAATGGATGTCTTTCGAGCTATGATCTCGAAAGTCATGATAGCATACAGAGTACGCGGAAAAACATCCTTAGCCAAACAGAATAGCGGACGACAGAGAGAGGTCAGTGAAAGAGACGGACGAGGAATTGAAGCGGATTGTGACTTGAAGAAAGAAAACAACGACAACCAAAATGATAGAAGAGCTCAATCTGCATCTGTATATTCCGGTATCAACCATTAGAGGTAGAAGTGAACTTCACAAACAAAGCATTTACGGAAGAGTAGCTTTTCCCAAACCACCTTTAATAGATGCCAATACAAAATATCGTCCACAATTATGCAACGATTTCAAATCCTGGTCGAGTAATATGTAGAAAAACGGCATTTGGTCTGACGAATCATTGTTCACATGGTTCCTCGCAACAGGAAGTGCGAATGTCTGGAGAACACCTACACAAACGTAAGATTCTGGCTGTCTCATCTCAACTGTCAGTCATGGAGGTAGATCTATCAGGGTTTGGAATGGCATCTCGTGGTCAAGCCCTATTGTATCCCTAAAATGGAGATTGAATGGGAAGAACTATGTCGATATTTTAGCTCACTAGTCCATCCTAAGTTGCAAACATTATTTCTTGCAGGAGATGGCGTTTTCCAGGAAGTTAACCCCCCTATGCATACAGCTAAATCTATCAAGTATTTGTTTGAAGAGCATGATAAAGAAATAAAATATCTTATCTTGCCCTTACAACCTCCCCCATCTATATATCATCCAACCACTATGATTTGTATAAGTGGATAGAGCTAGGAATCGATATCCACCACCTCTACAGGCACTTTCATGATTTTTCTCTGAAGAATGTTGGAATTTATTTTAACTACGATTCATGACTTGTATAATCCAGTTCCAATGTGAATCAGGTGGTATTACATAACAAAGGTGATCCTGCGCCGTATTAATAAAGTTGTATGACGTTTCTTAGTGTTTCCATTACTTCCATAACAACCTGTATATATACACACAATAAATATAAATTTAAACACACACACACAGAGGAATTTTTAATTACAAACGATTACACTATCGCTGGATGGTAGATTGACATACCATACCGGAGCTGCTTTTGCAGGGAACGAAGCCTTCCTGAGCTGGCCCATGACTCAACCACTTAGCCACTGGGCAATATATATATATATATATATATATATATATATAATATAATACTTTGGAAAATGTACGATGTACTATGGATATATTTGAAAAAGGCATTAAATTTACGTAGACAATATAAAACTTATGAAAGAGGTGAAACAATTTGGCAGCCGGTAACACTGAGTGATAACCGCGATAAAAGAAACTGTGTTTTATAATTACATTTTTAAAATTAGACATTTTATACTCATTTACAGGAAATTGAGCTCCAGACAAGATAAATAAATGATTGATTGAATAAAGGTAATGATGCTTGTGTTTTTTGCATTTCCCTGCGAGAATGAAATTTAAAAAAATACTCCTTATAATATTTAAAGTCTTAAGTATTAGATTCCAGTCTACCACTTTTTTTTAATTATTCAACTGAGCCCTTGACAAGCTGAACAAATTATTGATTTTAGACAACAATGGTTCCGTTTATAACACTTTTATGAGATCATAAAATGCATAAAATAGGAAAATCTATACCTACCATTTGAGAAACATGTTCAAGAATTCTTTATATAAATTTGAATTGAACACTTTATATTTATTTCACTTATGGATATTATATGAAGCAAGAAGGCTTTATTTAATATCTCTAAGTTGCATACTATATGGTATGGATAAATGAAGTATGTAACGTTTCCATTATAGGGCCAGATGCTCCATATATATATATATATATATATATATATATATATATATATATATATATATATATATATATATATATATATATATATATATATATTTATATATATATATATTTATATATATATATATTTATATATATATATATATATATATATATATATATATATATATATATATATATATATATATATATATATACACATATATATATGAAGTATAGGCGATTAGTCGTTAGCGAAACATCATTTCGGTTCTGAGGGTGCTCTGTTTGAATCCCAGCAAGCGCCACTAAACACCCTTGTGTCTATGCCGGTCATGGGCACACTAAGGTCCTGTTCACATCAGAGTCCGGTATCAGAGGCGTAAAAGGAAAGATGGCGCTGAGAAGGAAATAAACCAATCATAGACGTAAAACATTTCGTTGCTAATCGTTTGGAGGTTTGTGATTGGTTTAATATATTTCAATAATTTAACGCTTTCGCTACCGGAATCGCTATGTAAACAGGCCCTAAGTCCGCAGGCCGGAAAGTTCCACTAAGAGGTATGTGGTTAAATAGATAGTACGAGTTGACAAAATGTCGCTTCCGGGGAGTGCTTTGACAAAAGTGATGTGGCACTCAGGGCTATGTTGGTTCACCTATATGGAGCACCCAGTGTAAGAAGTCAACAAATCTTGCGGTGATATGGCGAAAGTAGAAATGCCATATAGAAAATGTTGTTTGTAGTATATATATATATATACTACAAACAACATTTTCTATAGTTAGGGAATCGGCGTGAAACACATTAAACCCTTGAAATGTTTTATGGTGAAATCTTCCTCTGGAGCGGTGGTACGGCAATATGTTAGAATATTTATGCTTTATAAACCGTGAAAATACTGGGATTTGTTCTCTTAATCTTTTCCTTACGGGGCGGGATACCATGTATCCCAAGAATACATGTTCAATAAATATATATATATTACCCTTTTAATGGCCGTTCTTACAAAGGGGGTATGAAATTGCTGAAAGATGCTGAGATATTTTAGTATGTACAACAGAGGAAATATTGGGCCCCGTAAGATGTTAAAAAGGAAAATTATAAATTATGCGCTGACAACCCAGCTCCAACTATCAGTAAATTGGAGTAGAAGAATGTCACCAATACTGTGCAATCCCCTTTCAGCCCTGCAAGGGGCCCCGGGTTACCCAAATTGGTCGGCAGATCAGTACTGTCTGACCGGCGCCCAGGCTCATATGAAACATCACTGAACAGTGGAAATCAACCTTCGGCTGAGTTTGCAGGCTCTTGCTACGCAGAGTTGGTCTTCAGTTTGACACTTGTTGTACGGACTGACCGTCCTGGGACGGCGTAATCATTTCTAATTCAGCGCTGCCAGGGGCATAGGAAAGAAAGAGAGGAAGAGGTATTCATTACTGTATGATCTGTTCATACTTCTAGATATTTAAATCAAACTGTTGTGTATTGATCTCTTGTGGGATAAATAATTAACTACAAATTATAGGATTAAGACGTTTCTTTTAGGATTTCGTAAGAAACAGGGAAGAAATCCAGTTTGCGATTTATAATTCAAACACTGCATAATGTATTCCGGAGCGGGATTTTTTTAAGTCCCTATCTAACACCGAAATACACGGATAGTAGAGGAAGAGATGAAGACACGCAGTTTCTTTCTGTAAAGAAGATTATAGATTACAAGCAGGGATTTAGAACTTTCTTTTTCAGAACGTTAAGACTCGGAATCCGTTATTTTATTTTGCATGTTACTTGGTCATAGAAAACTTTCTTTACATTTACTTATTTGTGTCACTTTCTTTACTTATTTGTGTCACTATCATATATAGGGATACGTAATTTTTGTATTTACGAAATAGATGCGATAAGATTTGCAGATATGAGCGAATAAATGCGAAAATTATTTTTTTACTGCTTTTTGGTGAAAACTCGGTGATAAACGGCTTTTTAAAGAGAAATTAGTAATAATTTACTAACATTAGTAATAATTTATTAGTAATAATTTATTAGTAATACTTTACTAACAATAGTAATAATTTATTAACATAATAGCTTAACTAAGACCATCCGAGGTCTATGACTAAGAAATATCACTCTCCTTCGGATTTGCTCCGAATTTCACCCGGACAGTTTGGCCGTACCGGAAACGAACCTAAAAATCTAACTGTAAAAATCACCCAACAAGTTTTATGGAACAATTTAATAGATTTAAGAACGTCTTTTGAGAGCCAAAGTCAAGGGTGTTTCAGCTACTTAAATAGTCAACTACTAGACTTCTGTTGATGTTATACAGATTTTAATTGCAAGGAAATGCTGCTTCCTTAACTTTGCAAAGGCAGCTATAAAAAGCTTCTATAGTCCCGTTCACAGAGTAGATGCTGAGATATTTTCGTATGTATAACATTGTAATTTATGACAGAAGGCAAAGACTTAAGGAACATAATTTGGAGATTACTACAATGTTAGCTTTTAATTAAGAATTTCGATAATTACCTATCAAAGTAAGTAAATTTTTTCCAATAAAAGCGAAATTTTTGATGTTTATATATATATATATATATATACACAGTCGAACCTCCATATATCGAAGTAACAAAATGCCGGAAAAAAATTCGATATATAGAAATTTCGATATATAGAATTGATCTTAGTTTTATCATAATTCTCTAAAAACATTAAAATTAAAGCTAATTTTCGTATACGAAACTCCATTTCCAATTTATATGCGAATCACATTAAATGAAAGTTAATAACTAAAAAAATTAATTATTGTGAAAGATTTATTGAGTACTATATACCTTAAGAAAAACAATAATCCAGACAGTGGTTACAGGGATCACAGTTACATTCTTCAAAAAAAACTACGAATATCTTGCTGAACAGCCAGTTTTCCGGAAAGTTCATCAAAGAAATGCTCGCATTTATTCAGTCCATTTAAAAACTTCATCAGGGGTCCACGAAGTATTGTTTCAAACGCCAAAAATTGGGAGATTTTATTCTAAAGTGGAATAAAATCTCCCAATATGTCGTGAAAAAAATTTCGATATATAGAGTTTTTTTCGATTTATAGAAACAGATTTTCTATGTAATGAACATGGAGATTTGCTAAGAGTTCGATATATAGAAAATTTCGATATAGGGAAGTTCGATATATGGAGATTCGACTGTATATACACTGCTGGCCACCCAAATTGCAACACCAAGAAAGACAAGAGATATCACAACAAAATTTATTTTGTTGATAACATGTTGACCAAGTATCAAATGATTAAATTTATAGACTTCTGTGAAGTGGGGTTTCTGCCAAAATCAGTAGCCAGAGTAGCCGCCATTGTTGGAGATCACCGCTGCCACAAGATTCGGCATTGATTCAAAGAGACTTTGGATGAGTTCTTGGGGTACAGCAGACCAAGCAACTTCCATACGTTGCCAAAGTTGATCTGCTGTGGCAGCTGGGGATGGAATCTGGGTCAATCGTAGAGCAACCATGGACCACATGTTTTCTATCGGCGAAAGATCCGGAGAGCGAGGCGGCCAGAGAAGCAATTCAATCTGGCGATTGACGAAGAACCGTTGGACAATGCGTGCCACGTGTGGTCGTGCCACGTGTGGCATTATCCTGTTGAAATATGGCTGTGGGCAAGCCCTGAAGGTATGGAAGGACAACTGGCTCCAACACCTGGGAGATGTAGTGCTGGCTGTTTAAAGTACCGGCAATGCGTACTAGAGGTGTGCGAAAGTGATATCCAATACCGCCCCATACCATAATACCCGGTGCAGGACCAGTGTGGCGGTGCATAAAGCAGCTGTTCAGCATCCTCTCTTCACGTGTCTCCAGACTCGAATGCGACCATCGTGGTGTTGCAGACAGAAGCGTGACTCGTCAGTAAAGACAATTTCATTCCATTCTGCCATCCACATCCTTCTGTCATCGCACCATTGGCGGCGGAGACGTCTGTGGTTCTGCGTCAAGGGTAGACAGAGCAATGGACGTCTTGCGGACAGACCACTCTGCTATAAATGGCGTCGAATGGTACGCGCAGACACTGGATGATGCGTTACAGACTGCATGTGCTGTGCTATGGCTCGTGATGTGACTGAGCGATCCGTTACTGTCATGCGCACAATTTGCCTGTCATCACGTAAAGTGGTGCGCTAAAGTGGATGCGATCGAACACGCCGGTCCGTCGTACCCTCCTGCATCCAACGATCCCATATCCGCATTACAGTTGTTTGGTTTCGTCCAACACGACTACCGATTTCCCTGAAAGATAATCCACAATCTCGGTAGGCCACTATCCTTCCTCTGTCGAACTCGGATACTTGATCAAAAGATGATCGCTGTTTTCGACGAGGCTTAATTGATCGTTTTTTTGAAAAACAAGATAAACACAATTGCCGAACTTGAAATCATCTAAATCTCCAAGCCTTAAATAGCGTTTTGAAGTGGCGCCACAGGCGCGCGTGATGTGAGTCTGAGCTGAAATTCTAATCATTTGCATATCTCACCTCCGCTAATGCATGTTGTAAATTTCATGTTATTTGCATGTTTCCTTCAGGGTGTTGCATTTACAGTGGCCAGCAGTATATATATATATATATATATATATATATATATATATATATATATATATATCACGTTTGCAATTACTGTTTTTGATTCTTATAAGCGGTTGATTCTTATAGCCGGAATTTATGTTTTTGGTCAGGCACACACACATTTATATATACATATATTAGATATTTCACCATAAAATACGCCTAAATTTACGTTAATTATCTTTTATTAAAATTATTGTTTATAATTTTTAAAATACAACTTAATTTCTTGACCTATAAGTAGATACACGTGATTATAATAAGAGAAGAATAAAGTCTAATATTTGTTACAACATACTTGCTTAACAGTTTAACATTTCAACTACAGGAATGGTGCAAGAAAAAGTTTTCTATGGTAATTTGACATAGTGAAGTTTTCAGGAGTCTGTTTATACCTCTTTCAATACCAATAGTCTCAGACGAAGATTCACCCTCTAACTTACGTTTCACGGTTTGATAACGTGCTGAATCTACTAATGTCACGTTTGCCTAAGTGATAGTGGACACTTCGAAGATTTATGTGTTTCAGGGTCCAGGCAGCCGCAACCAGGATGTGGGAGGTGGGAAAAAAGAGTCTCTGTCTTTGTCTGTCAGTGCAGAAAATGAAATCGGACCTGGACGGGTAGAGATGCCCCTGGGTCAAGCTAATAGGACAGCTTTGTGCTAAAGCGTTTAAGGAGAAACTATTATGTTATGTCTAACAAAGAAAAGGATGGAATTTACGACTGCATCCCATCTTATCACTCTTTCTTTAAAAAAAATAAAGGAAGAACTTGATGCCTTTTGAGTGTTTAAGTGGCTTTTTTGAAAAAATGAAAGGAAAGCGAAGAGTGTAAACTGATTCTTAAAACCGGTGGATTGATTCTTTAAAGCGAAAATTTTAACATGGAAATAACTCATATGTTTTTGTTTTTGCGATATATATATATATATATATATATATATATATATATATATATATATATATATATATATATATATATATATATATATATATATATATATATATATATATACACTTATGGACAAAAAAATTAGCGCACCAAGAAGGAGTCGTCAAAGTGAAACGAAATTTTACATACGTAATGACTACTTTGATATATGTAAATGATAAGAAAATCAAAGAAAAAGGGTAATTTATTTCAGAGAAAAAAGGCAAAAGAACGGGGGAGTTAATACTCCGTTCGACCCCCTCTAGTTCGAATGCACGATGCGATACGATCAGGCATTGAGTCATACAAGTTCTGTATGATGTCTTGAGACATTTCGCTCCATATTTGCTGTAACCTTGCCTCTAGTTCGTTCAAACTCGTGGGATGCCCAACTCGTCGTCCCAAATGATCCCAGATATGCTCGATTGGAGACAAATCTGGGGATCGGGCAGGCCAAGGAAGGGTAGTAACAGTGCGGAGACAGTCTTGTGACACCCTTGCCGTATGAGGCCGATCATTGTCTTGTTGAAAAATGGCTCCTGGGAGCCGTTGCATGAGTGGCAACACATGTGGTTGCAGGATTTCATGAACATACCGCTGGGCTGTCATGGTACCACGGAACAATACTAGGGGTGACCGTGTATTGTAGGCAGTGGCACCCCATACCATCACACCAGCTGTGGGAGTGATATGTCGCTGTACAGCAAAGGCAGGATTGAAGCGTTCACCACGGGCTCTCCATACACGAACACGATTGACCTCACTGCCGAGATTAAATCTGGATTCGTCGCTAAAGACGACCTGGTTCCATTCCGCTGCAGTCCAGTTTCCTCGTGCGCGGCAAAACTCCAAACGGAGGCGTCGATGGGTGGGCGTCAAGGGCAGCACACGTAATGGGCGCCGCGATACCAACTGTCCTTCAGCCAGGCGCCTTCGTATGGTTCGAGAAGACACAGAGGCCCCTAGTGAAGGTGCTACCTGTGTCTGGATGGCGGCCGATGAAGCAGTTGGCTGTACCCGTGCATTTCTTAAGATATGGCGGTCTTCTCGACGACTGGTGTGTCGAGGGCGTCCTGAGCCTGGTCTTCGTGTACATGACATCTCTCGGGTCCACTGGTCCCAACACCTCCTCACAACACAATCTGAGCGGCCTAATTGGCGAGCTACTCGCCTACCTGACCACCCAGCTTCCATCATCCCGACGATTCTCCCCTCTCAAACTGCGACAACTGCTTATATTGTCTTCGAACACTGCGTGATGTCATGTCTATCTCAGCTCTTCCTTTGTAAATGATTCAGCACACTCAAACAAGCTTTGGTTACCAGTTTTATACTCCACAGTGTACGATGTTCAACGCCCTCTACCGGCTATACGTAATGCGCAATCACGCTGCATTTCTAATCATTTGCATATCTCCCCGACATGTACCTTCATTGCAAGTTTCGTTACGATCCCGCAATTATTTCTTGGTGCGCTAATTTTTTTGTCCATGAGTGTATATATATATATATATATAGCGAATAAATACGAAATTTTATATATTGTATTTTTTTTTGTTGCGAAATTTACGTATCCCTAATCAGCCATGTACAAGGGCATGTTGAAAACTGGCATCTCTTATTAAATTTTGCAATTTAAAAAATAATACAAGTAAGATACGCAAGAAATAAATAAATATGTAGATGCATTAATTTCTTGTACATGTCTAAGTCTGATGCGGAGATAAGATAAAAATATATGCAATTGATCTGCCAGTTTCTCATTTTTGTATTTCTTATTACAGCACCAGAAAAAAGACATTTACATATAGCACTACTATATGAAAAAATTCTTTTAATATACTAATTTGTGATCTATGAATTTTGTTAAATCTGAAAATGCATAATTAATTTCAATATACGTCCTCTTTGTCAGACAAATTCTTTATCAGCCAACCTCAAAAAATGAACACAAATGTCTATTAGACTGATGAATAGACGGATCTGAAAGTTTAAGAGATCCTGACACTAAACGGTCCAAAAGGGCGACTAATTACGAAATATGTTAAGATCCAGCCCAGAAACAGAGAATTAAAAATCTGAAATATTTCTACTGTAAAAGTTAAATGATGTATAGTGGTTAGCAAAGAGACAATTGTTAAATCTACTACAGCTTTAGGTGTTTAACGTAGGATTACGTTCCTCCATAACGGTCCTCCGGAAAGAAAAAATTCAGACACTAAAACCGTCCGTCCGTACCTCGCGAGTTATCATTTTGGCAGCGTGCCAAACCCAGTCTGTATCGCTTGGACAATCAGAAAACAGTTAAACAGAAAAGTACCAAAATGCGTCAAAATTTTGACATACATATATGTATATATATATATATATATATATATATATATATATATATATATATATATATACATACGTACATTTATATAGATACATACAGGGTGTAACGAAACTCTTGGGCAAAATTTTAAGGTGTGATAGTACACATCAAGACAAACAATATTATATAGGAAACTTAGGGTCCTAAACGTCTTCCAAAGGAGATAGACGCCATTAAAGTTTAGGGTCCAAAATTTCAAATGATCATAAAAAACGGGAAATTTTGTCGATTCGTTTGATGTTTTCGCTTAAATTATTCTTTATGTCAAGATTTTCTGGAAAATAAATTTTAAAGATAAAGTTAAAAAAATGCCGATAGAGGGCACTTTAGACTTTGGAGTAACAAACAACTATTTTTTACTGTTATTTTTTGTATCAGATTAAATGCTTTCAAAAGCTAAGACTTAAACTTAAATTTTGAGCTCAAAATCTGAATCGTTGGGGGTGGTTATTTAGCGAAAACTCAACAGTGAAACGGAGGTGAAATTTGAACCCCCCTCCTCCCCTGTACGCAGTTCAGTTATTCACGATTTTGGAGACCAGGCAGCAACTATTACCCACTAAACGTAAAATAAACAAGAGAGGGATGACAAAAAATAAAAAAAAAGTTATTCATAACAGACGATCATTTGATCGGGCCATATCTTCTGCCAAGGCGCCTGGACGGCAGAACGTATCTGGTATTCCTACAAGAGGTGTTTCCAGTTCTGCTGCAAAGTGTTCCAGCCAACATAAAGGCTCGTATGTGGTTCCAACATGATGGAGCGCCTGCATATTTCAGCGCAAATGTGAGAAGTGCATTGGATACAGCATATACAGGGCGATGGATTGGACGGGGTGGTCCGGTAAATTGGCCGGCACGCTCACCTGACCTCTCCTGTCTAGACTTCTTCCTCTGGGGCCATATGAAGAGTCTTGTTTACGCAAGCCCTGTCGACTCCAACGAGGAACTGGTTGCGAGAATTGCCGTCGTAGCAGGCGATATCCGGGAGATGCCCGGGGTATTTGCTAATGTTCGAAAGTCCCTCCACCGGCGGTGTGAGGCCTGCATCCTTGCTGGTGGGCGCTCTTTCGAGCAGTTTTTGTGATTCCACAAGAAAATCATGCGTGTACCATTTTCTACGTGTCATCATTCATTCAACCTTCATTCATGCGCACGACGTGCGTACATCAAATTGTTTTTTTTTATTTCGAGAGGAGAAATTACTTATGTCTAGTACTATGAATAAATTTTTTAATTTTGTCATCCCTCTCTAATTTATTTTACGTCTAGAAGGTAGAAGTTGCTGCCTGGTCTACGACACAAAGTCCTACGACACCAACATCGGGAATAACTGAACTCTGTTCAGGAGGGAGGGAGTTTCAAATTTCAACTCCTGAACACAATTCCGTTTGCGCTACTTAACCACCCCCAACGAATCAGATTTTGAGCTCAAAATTTAAGTTTAAGGCTAAAATTTAAGTTAAGGCTTTTGAAAGCATTTAATGCGATAAAAAAATAAAGGTAAAAAATAGTTGTTCGTTACTCCAAAGTCTAAAGCGCCCTCTATCGACATTTTTTTTAACTTTATCTTTAAATTTATTTTTCAAAAACAAACTGACAAAAAGAATAATTTTAGCTAAAACCGCTAACGAATTGACCCATTTTTCCGTTTTTTATAATCATTTGAAATTTCGGACCCTAAACTTTAATGCCGTCTATCTCCTTTGGAAGACGTTTGGGACCCTAAGTTTCTTATATAATATTGTTTGTCTTGATGTGTACTATCACCCCTTAAAGTTTTGCCCAAGAGTTTCGTTACACCCTGTATATACATAGCACATACATCTATATCTATAAAGGAAGAAGTCCTGACTTATATATATATACATACACGTATCAACGCCCAGCAAAAACTATTGGAGATACAGATATCAAATTTTAGGAGCTTATTACTTTTGTGCTGAAGGCGTCATTTAAGAAGCGATTTTTCAAAATTCGCCCCCCCAAGGGGGGGAGGGGGGCAAAACGTGTTTTTTACATATTCCTTTATATCTCAAAGAAGAAAATCGATATCCATAAGATTCTTGCTTTAAAATGTAAGAAACATGAATACCTAAAAACCAATTTCAGGATTTTTCAAAATTCGTCTCCCAAGGGGGAGAGGAGGGCTAAACGTGTTCTTACGTGTTTTATCTATTTATATAAAGGAATCAACACCCAGCAAAAACTATTGGAGATACAGATATCAAATTTTAAGAGCTTATTACTTTTGTGCCGAAGACATCATTTAAGAAGCGATTTTTCAAAATTCGCCCTCCAAGGGGGGGAGGGGGGCAAAATGTGTTTTTTACATATTCCTTTATATCTCAAAGAAGAAAATCGATATCCATAAGATTCTTGCTTTAAAATGTAAGAAACATGAATGCCTAAACACCAATTTCAGGATTTTTCAAAATTCGTCACCCAAGGGGGAGAGGGGGGGTAAACGTGTTCTTACGTGTTTTATCTATATATATAAAGGAATCAACACCCAGCAAAATCTATTGGAGATACATATATCAAATTTTAAGAGCTTATTACTTTTGTGCTGAAGGCGTCATTTAAGAAGCTATTTTTCGAAAATAGCCCCCCAAGGGGGGGAGGGGGGCAAAACGTGTTTTTTACATATTCTTTCGTATCTCGAAGAAGGAAATTGATGTCCATAAGATTCTTATTTTTAAATGTAAGGAACACGAATACCTTAAATCCAATTTCAGGATTTTTTAAAATTTGGCCCCAGGAACGGCAAGGGGGGGGGGGCTTAACGTGTTTTTCACGTATTCCTTCATATCTCAAAGAAAGAAACAGATATCCATAAGATTCTTGCTTTAAAATGTAAGGAACACGAATACCTTAAATCCAATTTCAGTATTTTTAAAATTTGGCCCCAGATGACGGGGAGGGGGGCTTAACGTGTTTTTCACGTATTCCTTCACATCTCAAACAAAGAAACAGATATCCATAAGATTCTTGCTTTAAAATGTAAGGAACACGAATACATTAAAACCAATTTCAGGATTTTCAAAATTCGGCCCCATTGAAGGGGGGAGGGGCAAAACGTATTTTTTACATATTACCTCATATCTCAAAGAAAGAAACAGATATCCATAAGATTCTTGCTTTAAAATGTAAGGAATATGAATACCTAAAAACCAATTTAAGGATTTTTCAAAATTCGGCCCCCAAGGGGGTTAGGGGGGCTAAACGTGTTTCTACGTGTTTTTTACATATTCCGTCATATCTCAAAGAAGGAAACAGATATCCATAAGATTCTTGATTTAAAATGTAAGAAACACGATTAAATGTAACAAACACGATCAATGTCACGATTTTTCGACATTCGCTTTAGATTTTGAAAAAATTGCTAGAAACAATCCAATAATTTATATTTCCTATATATCACCATTTTGAACACCAAATTGGTGGTAGGAGAAAAGAGAGAGATCAACCTTAATTAAATGAAGTGTGGAAAGGTGTGTGTGTGTGTGTGTGTGTGTGTGAATTGTATATATTTCGGTTGTTAGTACGTATACATCTAGACCTCAGGTTAACTCCATTCATTTTTATTATCCTGGGCAACGTCAGGTATTCTTTGTTTATGAAACCGGCGATTTTCACAAGGGTTTACGGGGAAGCCCTCAAACTCCTCGAAGGGCCGGGATCCAGTGGGTTATCAAAATTGAAAGAAACATTTTAATGCTGACATTAGCATTCGGGGGGGGGGGGATAATTATAATATGCTGATGGGATGATGACCAGCGGAGTGGGGTATAGATTGCCATAAAATACAAATATACATATCATACAAGTAAGGTTTATTAAGAGTTCACCCGTGCAAAGCCGGGTATATAAAGCTAGTCTATATCTATAAAAAAAGAAGTCCTGATTTATATATATATATATACACGTATCAACGCCCAGCAAAAACTATCGGAGATACAGATATCAAATTTTAGGAGCTTATTACTTTTGTGCTGAAGGCGTCATTTAAGAAGCGATTTTTCAAAATTCGCCCCCCAAGGGGGGGAGGGGGGCAAAACGTGTTTTTTACATATTCCTTCATATCTCAAAGAAGAATATTGATATCCATAACATTCTTGCTTTAAAATGTAAGTAACATGAATACCTAAAAACCAATTTCAGGATTTTTCAAAATTAGGCCCCCAAGGGGGGGAGGGGGGAAAAACGTGTTTTTACGTGTTTTATCACATTTTCCTTCATATCTCGAAAAAGAAAACAGATATCCATAAGATTCTTGCTTTAAAATGTAAGGAACATAAATACCTAAAAACCAATTTCAGGATTTTTCAAAATTCGCCCCCCAAGGGGGGGAGGGGGGCAAAACGTGTTTTTTACATATGCCTTTATATCTCAAAGAAGAAAATCGATATCCATAAGATTCTTGCTTTAAAATGTAAGAAACATGAATACCTAAAAACCAATTTCAGGATTTTTCAAAATTCGTCTCCCAAGGGGGAGAGGGGGGCTAAACGTGTTCTTACGTGTTTTATCTATATATATAAAGGAATCAACACCCAGCAAAAACTATTGGAGATACAGATATCAAATTTTAAGAGCTTATTACTTTTGGGCTGAAGGCGTCATTTAAGAAGTGATTTTTCAAAAATCGCCCCCCAAGGGGGGGGAGGGGGGCAAAACGTGTTTTTTACATATTCTTTCGTATCTCAAAGAAGGAAATTGATGTCCATAAGATTCTTAGTTTAAAATGTAAGGAACACGAATACCTTAAATCCAATTTCAGGATTTTTTAAAATTTGGCCCCAGGGGACGGGGAGGAGTCTTAACGTGTTTTTCACGTATTCCTTCATATCTCAAAGAAAGAAACAGATATGCATAAGATTCTTGCTTTAAAATGTAAGGAACACGAATACATTAAAACCAATTTCAGGATTTTCAAAATTCGGTCCCTCCATGGGGGGGAGGGGGCAAAACGTATTTTTTACATATTACCTCATATCTCAAAGAAAGAAACAGATATCCATAAGATTCTTGCTTTAAAATCTAAGGAATATGAATACCCAAAAACCAATTTAAGGATTTTTCAAAATTTGGCCCCCACGGGGTTAGGGGGGCTAAACGTGTTTTTACGTGTTTTTTACATATTCCGTCATATCTCAAAGAAGGAAACAGATATCCATAAGATTCTTGATTTAAAATGTAAGAAACACGATTAAATGTAACAAACACGATCAATGTCACGATTTTTCGACATTCGCTTTAGATTTTGAAAAAATTGCTAGAAACAATCGAATAATTTATATTTCCTATATATCACCATTTTGAACACCAAATTGGTGGTAGGAGAAAAGAGAGAGATCAATCTTAATTAAATGAAGTGTGGAAAAGTGTGTGTGTGTGTGTATATATTTCGGTTGTTAGTACGTATACATCTAGAGCTCAGGTTAACTCCATTCATTTTTATTATCCTGGGCAACGTCAGGTAATTCTTTGTTTATGAAACCGGCGATTTTCACAAGGGTTTACGGGGAAGCCCTCAAACTCCTCGAAGGGCCGGGATCCAGTGGGTTATCAAAATTGAAAGAAACATTTTAATGCTAACATTAGAATGGGGAGGGGGGGGATATTATAATATGCTGATGGGATGATGACCAGTGGAGAGGGGTATAGATTGCCATAAAATACAAATATACATATCATACAAGTAAGCTTTATTAAGGGTTCACCCGTGCAACGCCGGGTATATAAAGCTAGTACATATATACATACAAAAGAGGTAAGGAACGATAAGTAATCTTACATTAATAACCTGCGGTAGTTTCGTTAGAAGAGACTACTTGAATTTTTTTAGGTTATTGTCTCTAATGCCCCCAGGCCTGAAGTTGCAGACCAGATCAATATAGGCTTCGGGCTAAAGTGTGGGGATCCGGTTTATATAGCACCACAAGGGTCAGGGTCCATCTTAGCTAGTCGACCCCTCAATTTTGATCAAGCACTCCCAGGGGTGACATCTGGGCCTAAGACACGGAGGTATTTAACGAAGCGCGTCGGGATGCGATCTGAACACCGAAGTACCGAAAGCAAGCGCACTCACAACCACAAGGCTACATTGAACCCTATGTTTTTAGGTAATTATTGCAAACCAAACTAAGTGTTAACTAAGAAAAATATAAGACGAAAAAACATCCCGATAGTTAAGGATAATATATTCTGCAGGGGGAAAGACGCGAGATTCTAATAAAAGCTGGAAACCTAAAGTGAAATATAACATCTATTAAGGGTTTTGCATAAAGCAAACCGAAATTAGGTTTGCTTTATGAAAAACAGTCTGATTTATTTACCACATATCTGTGACTTGGTTCTAAAAGGGCTAGTGTCAAAATTGTTAGTTTCGAGATAAGGACATTCAAAGATATTGAACATTTTGCTGAATGTTATATCTTTCTCTTACAACGCGTCACATTATTTTTTTGCTTATTCATTGCTAGTGAAAAAACATTATTTTTAACACATAAAAAATTTCCAACTGTTACTATTTATAAAACACATATGCCTTTGGCCTTTTTTGGATCTAAAGTTACTTCATCTTAAATGACATTGGGTGATATTATAGTGGAAATATCTCTTTCTGTTTGTTTTTTGACATAGGTCTTTTTAGAATTTAAAGTTTCCTAAAATGGAAACTTTGGTATAAATATCTCAAAATATGAAAGAATCGACATTGGCCCTTTTAGAACCAAACCACCAATATTTATTAAACAATCATGTTAAATCTATGCATATGAAAAACATGATATCAAGTAAGAATGTTATCCATCACTCAAGTATCATTTTTTATTTGTCATCCATTGTTGTTGTTGTTGATAATGCCCCCTGGTTGGAGGTTTCATTCAACCGTTTCTAATAGGCTATTGGACTAAAAGGGGTGGCTCCTGTTTTGAAATAGCACCACAAGGGTAGGAGTCCGACTTGGCTAAATGATCGGTCCCGTAATTTTGAACCGACTCAAGTGACGAGACCGGAACACTTGTCCCCGCACCTCCAGAGGTAAATTTAAGAACTTGGAGGACGTTGCAACCACGACCTATTTTACGTACCCAGGCCACCATTAGTGAACACGGCGGTGGATTTGCAGTGACAAGCATCGAACCAGAAACGTAGAGATCACTGGCCCGCTGCTCTTGCCAACTGGGCCACCACGCTCCGTTTGTTTGTCATCCGTGCAAGATATAAATGCACTGACCTTTAAAATCAGCAGCAAAGATCAACAACATTCAGTTCAAAACAATGTCAAAATGAAATAAAAATAATTTTTGTTTTTTGTTTTAGCAACCTGATGTTATAAAATTTGCATTCTTTCAACGTTAGATTAGAAGTATTGCTACTACAGCCGCCAGATGGGGTTTCTTTTTATTCAATATTCTAATAAAAAAAATCTTCAAATATTTGCATTTCGGTAGAAAATATTCAGCAACTTTTATAGAAAAAATGCACAGAACTTCTTATATATTAACTCGCTCTTTCCCTCTGTATTTCTGCTACGCGAAAAGCTAAAAAAAATCGAATTTCTTCCACCGTAATTTATTTATCCCTATCACCGCAGTAATTGAAAACAAATGTTGCCACTTGTGATTAGGAAATTATGTCTTTTGATATTTTATGTGTTGTTGTTATCTTTTTAATTCTAAGTTCCGGATACTTCATTGTTATTTTTTAACCTTTATTTGGGAAATTTATATTAGCATCCCTGAAAATTACATACAGACAGAATTTTTAAAAGGAAATTTTGGCATAAGAAGAAAAATAATTTTAAAGCATTAAAGGAGAAATTAATTGCTTTTGAGTGTGGGGTGGATATAAATATGGGCAGAAAAAGTACGAGAGACTTCTTTTATTCAATCTGTTTCAAGTGGCTGGACATCTGTAAGCACTCTTTCTTCACGAGCCCAACCAGCAATATGACATAGCGAGTTTACATAATGGTGCAAAGAGTTTTTTCCTTCAATTTTTGGACAATTGACAGGAGGATTTATAAAACTCGTGACATTCCGTATACCGTACTGATATAGGGGCCCCGGGTTGCCCAAACTGGTCGGCAGATCTATGCTGTCCGTCCGGCGCCCAGGCTCATACTAATCATGATCCGAACAGGGAAAATAAATCCTCGGCTGAGTTTGCAGGTATTGCTACGCAGTTGCTGATCTTCAGGTTCACCAAGCTTATGGATTAACGTCCGGGAAGTATTATTATTGTGAATACCGTACTTATATGCTGTACTTAAGGTGTGATTTAAAATTTCATTGAGGCCATTGTCGTGTTGCAACATCCAGCTTTAGTTGGTTGGGCGTGTATCGTAATTTATTTAGGGTTAGTACTTATATTTTAAAAAATGGGTTAGTTGGGCACGTTGTGCTTTAAATTATTTTTTGAATACTACCCAAAGCTCAGGATGTCAAATTTAGCAAACGAACAACAATTTTGTCAGAACCAATCAATTAAACTACTCTCGTTTGATCATGTAAATTAACACCAAAACTTCCAATTAGACAAACTAGTAAATTTCAAAATAAAACTTAGTTTATTTACACATGCTTAATATTTACAAGTTATAGAAAATCTTTCATTTTCATTTTGATGCACAATATACTATCTCTCACAAGATATTCTCTACTGCTTTGCAAAAGTTTGGGAGCGTCCCGAGCAAAATAATCAAACAAACTTATATATTACTTTATCACTAATCACTATCTCACTAAACTCTCAGCCCGTATAATAAATCAAATTTACCCAGCTAAAACTGGAACTGAACAGATCAAAATCAGATTCAACACTCACCCAGATTCACTTCGTCTAGTTGTTTGCTCACTCGGTCTGCTCGCCCAGCTGGGGGTTCGGGGTCAGAGAGCTGGGGGTTCGGGGTCAGCTCTGTCACTGCTTGTCGTGGAACTCTCACTATTTCTTTCGAGATAGGGCATCACTTCTCGTCGTTGCCCTGGGCGTCTCGCTGGGGTTCTTGGTTCGAAATCTCCCTTAGCATAGAGCGATCACTGCTTGCTTCGAGATGGAGAACACGCTATGTCGTAATGCTGGGCGTCTGTCACTCCTTGTCGTGGAACTCTCACTATTTCTTTCGAGATGGGGATCACTTCTCGTCGTTACACTGTACGTCGGTCTCTCCTTCAAATTAACTTCTGACAATGCGCTTTGGCCTTCGACTGGATCTGCTTCCTTTACGGAAATTCAAATGCGGGGCTCTCTATGTCACTTAGCCGTCGTAGGCGTCTTCTAAAAGTTATTTTCAGGAATATGGGGAGCTCTTCTCTCCACCCAACCAGTCGCCGGAACGGGTGTACGTGGAACCCTCAGGACCACTCAAATAACTTCAAAGTACTGCTGGGGATGGGGAACCTACAGCTTCCCCGATCAAGACTCTTCTCCCTTTTCCCCAAGAAACCTCTTCCATATATTTTATCTTCATCCCCTCTCTCACCATTGACTCCACCCTCTCATAAAATTCTCCAGCCATTCCGACCACAGGAATATTTTCATTTGATTTTCCTCCTCTCTCAATTTGTTTCTGAACCCAATTACACTACGCCCTCATTGCCTTCCCTTGTGACCACCCAGGTTTTCCACGTAGTTATTTTACAATCCATACTGCTATAAATATAACACAAAGGGCTTTTGTAAAATAACGTCACCTTTTGGTTCCAGTCATCTTATCTGTATCTCAATCTCAGACCTTCACATATTCAAGCCTCATAAAACTGTCTTGCAACGGGCAACGTCCTAAATAACACCTCTCTACCCAATAATTATTTGTCGGCGTTAAATTCGATTCCGACTTCTATCAAAAACATGTAATAAAGCCAGCTTTTTTTAAAGCGCTTTATTACAGCAATCTGTTGGGTAACAGAACGATCGTATGGCAAATTTCATTTGTTTCTAGTAAATGTGGCTAACCTACGCCATCAGTGGTCCTTTGATGAAAATAAAAAAGAACATAATGTTGAAATATCTTTGAATGATTCATTCTGAAGCATATAATTCTCTTTTGATCACAAAGAGGTTTCTTTTCAAAGTATGAGGGAATAAGTAATTCCGATTAAATAATGAATAACACGAAATGAATCCCACAGATATGAAATATTTCATTAAATTATTACTGTTTGTTGTCTGTTACACGCGTTTTAGAACATAGAGGGGTTGTTGTCGTGCTCCCGTGGATCCTAGTTTATTACGGAACATTTGGCAATGAACTGACAAAAACAGTGTGCAAAGGTCCTACTGAGTGTAAACGATGCAGTTTCATTGCCTGCAGTTGAGCACCTAATCGAAAGAACGCTTTCCGCGCTGAATCACAAAGGATTGTCTGACCGCATTGTGTCGAAAAAACTGGGATTTTTTGGAGCACGTGGACATACATGATTTACCTCGCACTGCCGGATCTAGGAAATTTCTCAGGGGGGGGGGGGTCAAGTCAGCTCCATGCCGCCCCTGTAGCTGATTTTCATTGTTTAATGCAATTATAAATAACAGGATGAAAGTAATAGTCTTTTTTAATGGTGTGCCAAACTTAATTTATTGAAATAAAAACACTATATTTTTTACTTATCAATACTATAACATAGAAGTATGTGCATTTAAAAAAAATTATACCGATTAAACAAAACCCACAAAAATCCACCACTATCCTCATGCCCAATCAATGATGGTCTTCGCAGCTACATTTCCTTAATGTTTAGAAAAAGGGGGCAGATATTTTTACAAAATTATTTTCCTTGATTTTCTTTCAGAAAATGAGTTAATGGCTTCTTCATAATTTACTGAGTTAGCCTTTTATCTTTCTATAGACATTATTGCGAGGTTTTTCAATCTGTCTTGAGTCATTGTTGATCTGAGATAGTTTTAATTATCTTCAGTTTGCTTAAACTCCTCTCGCAGCTTGCTGATGTAGTTGGGAGCGTTAAGTAAATTCCCAAGGCTATGCACACATTTGGGAAACCATCAGTCAAATCTCTTTCTTGAATTAGGTTTAGAAGATCAAGTTGATTCATTTCTTCAAAATTAAGTATTGAATTCTGTAACTAGTCACTAAGAACTAGGATTTCAGTAGGGAACTCATCTCCACTTATATCTTCACGATATTTACTGACTAAGTTTGCAGCACAAGTTTTCAACTCCTTGTCATTCAAGCTTTTCAAATCTTTACAATTTAGAAAAGAAAAAATATTGTTAAGTTCACTTATACTCTGCATTCTATCTTTCAACTGGATCAATATTACATCGATTACTTCCTTCATACTATGATAAAAACTTTCTTCTACAGAGAAACTTCTTCCTTCATCATGCGCCATTTCCCCAGGCCTTATTTTCCTCTTTGGAATTCTGCGAGTTTCCATAGTTGGCTCTACTTCAGTTTTTTGTGCTATTTCTTTAGCAGTCTTTAACCATTCATTTGTTTCATTTCTCAGCCTTTCCATAGTTTTGGTGAGACCTTCCAACATTTGTATTTTTTTTGACAATATTATATTATGTTTCTGTATTTCCTTGTTAACTCTGTTAATTTCTTTTAAGATATTTGCCCAAGCAACCAAATACGAAACAAGTCGGAAATCTCTCAAAGTACGAATGAGACTGGAGGCATCAGATTTTGACTCTGGTGTATAGTTTTCTTCTTGGTTCAACTCAGTGAGAGCGCTGATTACTCCTTGAAAGTTTTTTACAAGAGCATATATATATATATATATATATATATATATACACAGTCGGACCTCTATTTAACTAACCTTTATTTTGCGAATTCCTCTATTTTGCAAACTTTTCCTTGGAACCAAGAACATTTTGCGAATTTCTTCGTAAAATAACCTTCAAATAGCGATGCATTCTCTATTTAACCAACTTTTTCTTGTGATCGAAATTTTTTTTCTTCATATTTATCAAAATGTTTCTGAACATTTCAAACTTATTCTTTCTTTTAACACATTTTACAGTGATCAATGCCGCCTAACACACTGTCACCTAACACACTGAGATCAGTAAAATCGCTGTCATCCTTTGCATTTCATCCAGGAAGAGTAACCTTTATCCCCCCCCCCCAATAATGTCCACTTCACTAGAAAAACTTTCAATATCCCCCTTTCATCCTCAATGAAGCTATCCCGTGTCCATGAACTAGTCTCCCGTTTTGTAGATTGTTAAGTCGTGCTGGTAATTTCGGTTCTTGTAGCTGGAAAATGTCAAAGCGAAAGTGCTTGAGCATCAAAGAAAAAAAAATTAATTCTTCATGAGGTGGATAAAGGCATGAAGGAAAAGGATATTGCTTTAAAATTTGTATTTCTCCAAACAGCTTATCAACCATAATAAAATATCGTGATAAGATACAAAATTATGATTAATCGAATTCTTGTTTAAAACGTTTAAAAGCATGTGTCTATGAAGATGTGGATGAGACAGTTTTGAAGTGGATACACACAATACGAGATAAAAATGTTCCGATCTCTGGGCCTTTCATAATTGAAAAAGCTCTTCAATTTGCGAAGGCATTGCAATACGACGAATTTCGAGGAAGCAATGGATGGCTTGAAAATTTAAGAGCAGACACGGAATTATAGCTAAAGTAATATGTAGTGAAAGTAAAGACGTTGATGATAATTATAGGGAAAATTGGATAACGGAGACAATGGGTAAAATTTTTGAAGACTATAAGCCAGAAAACATCTTTAATGCGGATGAGACTGCTTTAATTTTTTAATGTTTGCCTTGAAAGACATTAACATTTAAAAAGGAAAAATGCTTTGGAGGAAAACAAAGAAGCAAGATTAACTGTCATGTTAGGTGCAAAAATGACTGGAGATCAGAAATTGTAACCATTAGTTATCGGAAGAAGTAAAAATCCAAGATGTTTAAAAGGCGCAAAATCTTTGGAGGTTGATTATGACTTTAACAAAAAATCTTGGATGAAGACAAAAATTGACGTCAGGATTGACGTCAGAAAAAGTTGGATAAAGGTTTGATTGCAGAGTGTCGCAAAATTACTCTCGTTTTTGACAATTGTCCCGCCCATCCATGCAATTAAAATTCATTATTTTTTTAAAATTGAAAATACAATGTATACCAAACAATGTTTTGTTTTATTCTTGTTTTCCTTGCAGATTTCTTTGTGATAGGTAAGATATATAAAACAAATAGATATTAATTTACAAAATAAAGGTGATACTAATTACTTCTTTTAATAATATTTAGTTCTTATGAATTTAAAATATGTTTTGTGTGGTTTAAAGTATTTTAAAAGGTGAATCTCTGTTTAACGAATTTTCCATATAACGAACTTTTTTCGTGATTTAGCGACTTCGCTAAATAGAGGTCCAATTGTATATATATATATATATATATATATATATATACAGAGGCTGTTCACACATTTTTTAGACGATGTATATTGTATTTACAAAACTAAATTACATAAAATTCTTGTGTTTTAAATGTTCTATTTGACATCCCTTATTCTGAACTATCTTTCGACACCGCAATTTCCAGGATAATAATGCCTTTTGAAGTGTCAGAAGAGGTATTCTATCCCATTCCTTCTGAACAGCTTTCCAGATTACAGTAAGGGTTTTGGGAAGACATTTAGATAATGCAGATTTTAAAAGTTCGAAAGCACAAAAATCCATAGGTGATACATCGGGAGATTTAGTAGGGATATCAGTGAAGGGTATGGCCTTGATACCAGTTTTTTGTTCCATTTCTTTTAGGAAATTTACAGTGGTTTTGATGTGTGACTGCTAGCTTTGTCCTGATGGAGTCTCACAGATTGATGGCACTGTGGGTAAAGCGATGGTATTTCATTCAGAAAAATTGGCGATAAAATATTTTCCTGATAGTATTTGGAGTTAATCTTGATATTTTTTTCCACAATCTTTATTTTTAACTTGCCTTTATAAGAAAAACCAGCAACAATCATGAATCCCTTAGAAAAACTTTCTTTCGATTCTTTGAACCATGTACTTAAATTTTTTTTCCCCTTTTATGATAATAAATTGCTCTTTTTTTGATGCAATTATTGAAATACAACCATGATTCATCTATTGTGACAATTGTTTTCCATTTTTCTTTGGATAAGTGTTTCTCATAAAGAATTCTGCAGCGTGTCCTGCGTTCAGCGATATGATTTGGAAGAAGACGATGCACATTGCGTTTTTTCGCTTTCTTAAGATTTAAATCAACGTTTATCATTTTGTTTACAGTGGACACCGAGCATTTTAATGATTTTGCAACTGTCCTTTGATTAAGGGGATTTTATTTTAACATTAAACAACGTACCTTTCAATAGTCGAAGATGTCCGTTTTTTCCTTGGATACTTGTTTGGAATTTTTGTCCCACTTGAGGCTCCAATTTGACGTGTTTTTTTTCCTTTCTTGTTGACGATATTACCTATCGACGCTTTAGATATCACAAAACCATGACTCTCACATCGTTTTGGGGATAACGGAATATGCATATTTCTCTTCGGAAAGAGCATAAATGTAGCCTTCGAACCACTGCTTTGTTAAAAACGCCATTTTTAATAAAAACAAAACTTTCAAGCCGTAGACGATAATTTTGACTTTTAAAAACATAGTACAATTGCAATTATTTCTTTTGCAACAAACGCTTTTTTATTACCGCTTACCAAAATCGTCTAAAAAATGTGCGAACAGCCTCTGTACACTCATGGACAAAAAAATTAGCGCACCAAGAAATAATTGCGGGATCGTAACGAAACTTGCAATGAAGGTACATGTCGGGGAGATATGCAAATGATTAGAAATGCAGCGTGATTGCGCATTACGTATAGCCGGTAGACGGCGTTGAACATCGTACTCTGTGGAGTATAAAACAGGTAACCAAAGCTTGTTTGAGTGTGCTGAATCATTTACAAAGGAAGAGGTAAGATAGACATGCCATTACGCCGTGTTCGAAGACAATATAAGCAGTTGTCGCAGTTTGAGAGGGGGAGAATCGTCGGGATGATGGAAGCTGGGTGGTCAGCTAGGCGAGTAGCTCGTCAATTAGGCCGCTCAGATTGTGTTGTGAGGAGGTGTTGGGACCAGTGGACCCGAGAGATGTCATGTACACGAAGACCAGGCTCAGGACGCCCTGGACAGACCAGTCGTCGAGAAGACAGCCACATCGTAAGAAATGCACGCGTGCAGCAAACTGCTTCATCGGCAGCCATCCAGGCACAGGTAGCACCTTCACTAGGGGCCTCTGTGTCTTCTCGAACCCTACGAAGGCGCCTGGCTGAAGGACGGTTGGTATCGCGGCGCCCATTACGTGTGCTGCCCTTGACGCCTACCCATCGACGCCTCCGTTTGGAGTTTTGCCGCGCACTAGGAAACTGGACTGCAGCGGAATGGAACCAGGTCGTCTTTAGCGACGAATCCAGATTCAATCTCGGCAGTGATGACAATCGTGTTCGTGTGTGGAGAGCCCGTGGTGACCGCTTCAATCCTGCCTTTGCTGTACAGCGACACATCGCTCCCACAGCTGGTGTGATGGTATGGGGTGCCATTGCCTACAATACACGGTCACCACTAGTATTGTTCCGTGGTACCATGACAGCCCAGCGGTATGTTCATGAAATCCTGCAACCACATGTGTTGCCACTCATGCAACGGCTCCCAGGAGCCATTTTTCAACAAGACAATGCTCGGCCTCATACGGCAAGGGTGTCACAAGACTGTCTGCGCACTGTTACTACCCTTCCTTGGCCTGCCCGATCCCCAGATTTGTCTCCAATCGAGCATATCTGGGATCATTTGGGACGACGAGTTGGGCATCCCATGAGTTTGAACGAACTAGAGGCAAGGTTACAGCAAATATGCAACGAAATGTCTGAAGACATCATACAGAACTTGTATGACTCAATGCCTGATCGTATCGCATCGTGCATTCGCGCTAGAGGGGGTCCAACGGAGTATCAACTCCTCCGTTCTTTTGCCCTTTTCTCTGAAATAAATTATCCTTTTTCTTTGATTTTCTTATCATTTACTTATATCAAAGTAGTCATTACGTATGTAAAATTTCGTTTCATTTTGACGACTCCTTCTTGGTGCGCAAATTTTTTTGTCCATGAGTGTATATATATATATATATATATATATATATATATATATATATATATATATATATTAATAACCTTTAATCGTCCTTTCTGAACTTTCTTTCTCATCTGGTAACCTTTCCGACGCTTTGGCGAGATGCTTCGCCTTTCCATATACTAACTTTCTCCGCCAAATCTGGCAACCTCTCTTTGACCTAATTCTAGTTTCGTGCGCTACTCAGAGGCGAGGCTGTCTTCGAGTGATTAAGATATGTCACTGTTTTTCGTCAATAAACTTCAGTTATTCGTTATGATTTGGAATATTTTTCTTCGGCCACGATGTACGCTCCTATTTCTTGAGATGACCATTCGGAACATCTGATCAGTCGACAGAATTCGAACCTGTGCGGGGAAAATTCAATGGATTTCGAGTCCATGACTATGAGATTGATATGAGAGGGGTTCTACAAACATTGAGGCGGATATGCTTTCAAGACATCCCGTTTCTCAACATGTCCGGCACTGTGTACATTTACTAGATAAGAATGAAATAATTCAACAATAGAAAATTGACAATGTGTGTGGTTAAAAATTATAAAAAAATTAATGACATAATGGTAATTAAGAAAAAGAATTTTTGTAAAATTGTAGTACCTAAATCATTAAGATTAAAATTGTTAACAAATACCCATGAAAATTTCGGACATCCAGGAGTTCAAATTATGCTAAATTTAATTACCCCTCAATATTATTGGCCCCATATTAGTAAAGATATAGGAAATATCGTGAAAAATTGTCATACTTGTCAGTTAAAAAAAATTAAAAAACAGAATCGATTTGGATTCCTGCAAGAAGTACCCTCAACTGACAAACCTTTTGAATGTTTATCTATTGATACAGTAGGAGGGTTTAATTAATAAAACTCGACCAAAAATACTTACATATAGTGATTGATCATGCAACCAGATATGTATGGGTATTTCCCTCAAAGAGCGTAACTTCAGAAACCTATGCAAATTGTCTAAGCCAAATTTTTAATGTGCAAATTTCAGAGAATGTATTAAGCGACAGAAACGCAGCTTTTACCTCATCCAGATTTTAAAAAAAATTTCTAAACCAGAATGTTAAACAACTTTTGTCTTCTCATCATCCCCAGACAAATGAAAAAGTGGAAAGGGTGAATCAATCCCTAGTAACCCGCCTAAAATGTAAGGTAAATGCTACTTCTAAATAGGTTCCGTGGACAAAAGTGCTACAGGAAGTTGTTACTGAATATAACAACTCCACTCATACCGTAACTAAGTTCAGCCTGCCTATTTATTATCTGGCAAACTTCCTTTTGATTCTCCAATTGACCAAAACATTTATCCTCCACTTAATGAAGCTAGCTAAATCCAGAACTCTTAAATACCACCAGAAAAATAAGACGAGATATAATACTAGATTTGAGGAATCTAAATTTCAACCTGGAGATTTAGTAATATATGAAGAATTCGAATACCCAAACACTAGAAAGTTAACCTCACCTTATTCAGGACATTTCCAGATTATTAATAAATTATCTAAAGTTAATTATGCAATTGATAAAGAAAATTACCACACGAAAAAACCCACTGTAATTGTACATTCATCAAAATTGATATTTTACTATTCACCTGAGAAGTTCATGCTACACCACGAATAAGTCACCAATATGGAAATCATTCAGCTATCCTTAATCTTTCTATTTTAGCATTCCTGTACTATCGCCATCCTAGTTAATTTTGAAGAAACCCCGTGAGTGTAAGTGAAACTCAGATCTTTTTTTTTACTTTTGAAGCTTACTACATTTTATACGGAAGAAACACTATGTACTAAATAAATATTACTAATTTTTTTTACTGGCGTTTCCACTCATTGTCCTCCCTGTTTCTTCGCACTGTTCAAATGTTCCCTTTGAACAGTCGCCTTTCCCTCTCATGTTTGAGAAACTTGCCTGCCCCTTTTCATTTTGTGCAGTTTGCTCAACTTGAGTTTCAGGTTGGAAGCACCTTCCCTTTGGTAAACGCTGACAAGGATGTACTCACGACAGGTCACATACCTCAAATTTATGTTTCTATTGTCTGATTTTTTTTCTATTTCACAATAATTGAATGTTAGTGTCAATTGTTGGAATTTCTATTTTTGTTCGAATTTTTGCAACGTCAGGTACCAGACAATTGGTATTGATGTTGAAAGTATATTTTGACAGCATTTGGTAAATTTATTCTATTAATTGCTGAAAGAATAATTTTAATATTTTTGTTTCAATGATCTAGAGAAAAAATTGAAATAAATAACTAATGTGAAACGAACCATAAATAACCAAGAACATTATGTTTCTAAAAAAATGACTACAATCCGGGAGATCTCCAAAACAACTAAACCATACAACGACAAAAGACTGTGAAAAAAACAACTTTTGTGTTTTTTATTACTAGTTGTACTGCACCTGTCCAGGACTCTGAAAACTTTTCAAAGACTGTGATACACATGTCAGGGGCTGAGACCTGCACAATATTTTTTACTTGTATTTGTATTTGGAACGTCTTTACATCTGTTCTTATATATATATATATATATATATATATATATATATATATATATATATATATCTTACTTTTAACAGCTGAAGGTAAACAAACGTATGTTTGTTAGTGAGCAGACGCGGGGACGGGCTAATCTCACGAACAGAGCATAGCAGGATATCGCAACTGGTACCGATGGACGCGGACGGACGAGACGCGTGCACTAATACCATCCTCAACTTTCAAAACTTTAAACTTTTTTAATTATTAAATTAAAACCACCGAACTCAAAAGAACCGGACAACAGAAACAGCTGTCATTCCGGGTGGGCCAGCTCCTTTCCGTTTCGCAAATTTCCACTATTTTCATGCATGCAAAATTAAGCTTTTCCGCCCACCAATTGACAAATTTTTTATTTCCATGTGTTCTACAACTCCTCATCTTTAAGGATATGCACATTTTTATAAGTTAAAAATGATTTTCACTGCAAACGAAGCTTTTTCCCCAAATCAGTTTTCCGAATTTCCCGAAATCGACAATTTTGATGGACAAATATTTCGGTTTTATGCACCTATTAATGTAAATTTTACGATTTAGCGGTATTTTCTAGATGTTCATCTTCCAAAATATACCAAATACATTTAATAAAAAAATGTTATCATTCTAAAAAAAGCGTACATAAAAAACTCACTTTTGAAATTTCCCGCGCAGATCGCCATTGTATCTTAATGTAACTTGAATGCCGAGTTCGTAATTTTTCGACTTATTATTTCACTCACAAATAATTCCAGAATCGTCGGGATGATGGAAGCTGGGAGGTCAGCTAGGCGAGAAGCTCGTCAATTAGGCCGCTCTGATTGTGTTGTGAGGAGGTGTTGGGACCAGTGGACCCGAGAGATGTCACGTACACGAAGACCGGGATCAGGACGCCCTCGACAGACCAGTCGTCGAGAAGACCACCACATCGTAAGAAATGCACACGTACAGCCAACTGCTTCATCGGCCGCCATCCAGGCACAGGTAGCACCCTCAATAGGGGTCTCTGTGTCTTCTCGAACCATACGAAGGTGCTTGGCTGAAGAACAGTTGGTATCGCGGCGTCCATTACGTGTGCTGCCCTTGACGCCCACCCATCGACGCCTCCGTTTGGAGTTTTGCCGCGCACTAGGAAACTGGACTGCAGCGGAATGGAACCAGGTCGTCTTTAGCGACGAATCCAGATTCAATCTCGGCAGTGATGACAATCGTGTTCGTGTGTGGAGAGCCCGTGGTGACCGCTTCAATCCTGCCTTTGCTGTACAGCGACACATCGCTCCCACAGCTGGTGTGATGGTATGGGGTGCCATTGCCTACAATACACGGTCACCACTAGTATTGTTCCGTGGTACCATGACAGCCCAGCGGTATGTTCATGAAATCCTGCAACCACATGTGTTGCCACTCATGCAACGGCTCCCAGGAGCCATTTTTCAACAAGACAATGCTCGGCCTCATACGGCAAGGGTGTCACAAGACTGTCTGCGCACTGTTACTACCCTTCCTTGGCCTGCCCGATCCCCAGATTTGTCTCCAATCGAGCATATCTGGGATCATTTGGGACGACGAGTTGGGCATCCCATGAGTTTGAACGAACTAGAGGCAAGGTTACAGCAAATATGCAACGAAATGTCTGAAGACATCATACAGAACTTGTATGACTCAATGCCTGATCGTATCGCATCGTGCATTCGCGCTAGAGGGGGTCCAACGGAGTATCAACTCCTCCGTTCTTTTGCCCTTTTCTCTGAAATAAATTATCCTTTTTCTTTGATTTTCTTATCATTTACTTATATCAAAGTAGTCATTACGTATGTAAAATTTCGTTTCATTTTGACGACTCCTTCTTGGTGCGCAATTTTTTTTGTCCATGAGTGTATATATATATATATATATATATATATATATATATATATATATATATATATATATATATATATATTAATAACCTTTAATCGTCCTTTCTGAACTTTCTTTCTCATCTGGTAACCTTTCCGACGTTTTGGCGAGATGCTTCACCTTTCCATATACTAACTTTCTCCGCCAAATCTGGCAACCTCTCTTTGACCTAATTCTAGTTTCGTGCGCTACTCAGAGGCGAGGCTGTCTTCGAGTGATTAAGATATGTCACTGTTTTTCGTCAATAAACTTCAGTTATTCGTTATGATTTGGAATATTTTTCTTCGGCCACGATGTACGCTCCTATTTCTTGAGATGACCATTCGGAACATCTGATCAGTCGACAGAATTCGAACCTGTGCGGGGAAAATTCAATGGATTTCGAGTCCATGACTATGAGATTGATATGAGAGGGGTTCTACAAACATTGAGGCGGATATGCTTTCAAGACATCCCGTTTCTCAACATGTCCGGCACTGTGTACATTTACTAGATAAGAATGAAATAATTCAACAATAGAAAATTGACAATGTGTGTGGTTAAAAATTATAAAAAAATTAATGACATAATGGTAATTAAGAAAAAGAATTTTTGTAAAATTGTAGTACCTAAATCATTAAGATTAAAATTGTTAACAAATACCCATGAAAATTTCGGACATCCAGGAGTTCAAATTATGCTAAATTTAATTACCCCTCAATATTATTGGCCCCATATTAGTAAAGATATAGGAAATATCGTGAAAAATTGTCATACTTGTCAGTTAAAAAAAATTAAAAAACAGAATCGATTTGGATTCCTGCAAGAAGTACCCTCAACTGACAAACCTTTTGAATGTTTATCTATTGATACAGTAGGAGGGTTTAATTAATAAAACTCAACCAAAAAATACTTACATATAGTGATTGATCATGCAACCAGATATGTATGGGTATTTCCCTCAAAGAGCGTAACTTCAGAAACCTATGCAAATTGTCTAAGCCAAATTTTTAATGTGCAAATTTCAGAGAATGTATTAAGCGACAGAAACGCAGCTTTTACCTCATCCAGATTTTAAAAAAAATTTCTAAACCAGAATGTTAAACAACTTTTGTCTTCTCATCATCCCCAGACAAATGAAAAAGTGGAAAGGGTGAATCAATCCCTAGTAACCCGCCTAAAATGTAAGGTAAATGCTACTTCTAAATAGGTTCCGTGGACAAAAGTGCTAGAGGAAGTTGTTACTGAATATAACAACTCCACTCATACCGTAACTAAGTTCAGCCTGCCTATTTATTATCTGGCAAACTTCCTTTTGATTCTCCAATTGACCAAAACATTTATCCTCCACTTAATGAAGCTAGCTAAATCCAGAACTCTTAAATACCACCAGAAAAATAAGACGAGATATAATACTAGATTTGAGGAATCTAAATTTCAACCTGGAGATTTAGTAATATATGAAGAATTCGAATACCCAAACACTAGAAAGTTAACCTCACCTTATTCAGGACATTTCCAGATTATTAATAAATTATCTAAAGTTAATTATGCAATTGATAAAGAAAATTACCACACGAAAAAACCCACTGTAATTGTACATTCATCAAAATTGATATTTTACTATTCACCTGAGAAGTTCATGCTACACCACGAATAAGTCACCAATATGGAAATCATTCAGCTATCCTTAATCTTTCTATTTTAGCATTCCTGTACTATCGCCATCCTAGTTAATTTTGAAGAAACCCCGTGAGTGTAAGTGAAACTCAGATCTTTTTTTTACTTTTGAAGCTTACTACATTTTATACGGAAGAAACACTATGTACTAAATAAATATTACTAATTTTTTTTACTGGCGTTTCCACTCATTGTCCTCCCTGTTTCTTCGCACTGTTCAAATGTTCCCTTTGAACAGTCGCCTTTCCCTCTCATGTTTGAGAAACTTGCCTGCCCCTTTTCATTTTGTGCAGTTTGCTCAACTTGAGTTTCAGGTTGGAAGCACCTTCCCTTTGGTAAACGCTGACAAGGATGTACTCACGACAGGTCACATACCTCAAATTTATGTTTCTATTGTCTGATTTTTTTTCTATTTCACAATAATTGAATGTTAGTGTCAATTGTTGGAATTTCTATTTTTGTTCGAATTTTTGCAACGTCAGGTACCAGACAATTGGTATTGATGTTGAAAGTATATTTTGACAGCATTTGGTAAATTTATTCTATTAATTGCTGAAAGAATAATTTTAATATTTTTGTTTCAATGATCTAGAGAAAAAATTGAAATAAATAACTAATGTGAAACGAACCATAAATAACCAAGAACATTATGTTTCTAAAAAAATGACTACAATCCGGGAGATCTCCAAAACAACTAAACCATACAACGACAAAAGACTGTGAAAAAAAACAACTTTTGTGTTTTTTATTACTAGTTGTACTGCACCTGTCCAGGACTCTGAAAACTTTTCAAAGACTGTGATACACATGTCAGGGGCTGAGACCTGCACAATATTTTTTACTTGTATTTGTATTTGGAACGTCTTTACATCTGTTCTTATATATATATATATATATATATATATATATATATATATATATATATATATATATATATATATATATATATATATATATATATATATATATATATATATATATATATATATATATATATATATATATATATATATATATATCTTACTTTTAACAGCTGAAGGTAAACAAACGTATGTTTGTTAGTGAGCAGACGCGGGGACGGGCTAATCTCACGAACAGAGCATAGCAGGATATCGCAACTGGTACCGATGGACGCGGACGGACGAGACGCGTGCACTAATACCATCCTCAACTTTCAAAACTTTAAACTTTTTTAATTATTAAATTAAAACCACCGAACTCAAAAGAACCGGACAACAGAAACAGCTGTCATTCCGGGTGGGCCAGCTCCTTTCCGTTTCGCAAATTTCCACTATTTTCATGCATGCAAAATTAAGCTTTTCCGCCCACCAATTGACAAATTTTTTATTTCCATGTGTTCTACAACTCCTCATCTTTAAGGATATGCACATTTTTATAAGTTAAAAATGATTTTCACTGCAAACGAAGCTTTTTCCCCAAATCAGTTTTCCGAATTTCCCGAAATCGACAATTTTGATGGACAAATATTTCGGTTTTATGCACCTATTAATGTAAATTTTACGATTTAGCGGTATTTTCTAGATGTTCATCTTCCAAAATATACCAAATACATTTAATAAAAAAATGTTATCATTCTAAAAAAAGCGTACATAAAAAACTCACTTTTGAAATTTCCCGCGCAGATCGCCATTGTATCTTAATGTAACTTGAATGCCGAGTTCGTAATTTTTCGACTTATTATTTCACTCACAAATAATTCCAGAATCGTCGGGATGATGGAAGCTGGGAGGTCAGCTAGGCGAGAAGCTCGTCAATTAGGCCGCTCTGATTGTGTTGTGAGGAGGTGTTGGGACCAGTGGACCCGAGAGATGTCACGTACACGAAGACCGGGATCAGGACGCCCTCGACAGACCAGTCGTCGAGAAGACCACCACATCGTAAGAAATGCACACGTACAGCCAACTGCTTCATCGGCCGCCATCCAGGCACAGGTAGCACCCTCAATAGGGGTCTCTGTGTCTTCTCGAACCATACGAAGGTGCTTGGCTGAAGAACAGTTGGTATCGCGGCATCCATTACGTGTGCTGCCCTTGACGCCCACCCATCGACGCCTCCGTTTGGAGTTTTGCCGCGCACGAGGAAACTGGACTGCAGCGGAATGGAACCAGGTCGTCTTTAGCGACGAATCCAGATTCAATCTCGGCAGTGATGACAATCGTGTTCGTGTGTGGAGAGCCCGTGGTGACCGCTTCAATCCTGCCTTTGCTGTACAGCGACACATCGCTCCCACAGCTGGTGTGATGGTATGGGGTGCCATTGCCTACAATACACGGTCACCCGTAGTATTGCTCCGTGGCACAATGATAGCCCAACGGTATGTTCATGAAATCCTGCAACCACATGTGTTGCCACTCATGCAACGGCTCCCAGGACCATTTTTCAACAAGACAATGCTCTGCCTCATACGGCAAGGGTGTCACAAGACTGTCTCCGCACTGTTACTGCCCTTCCTTGGCCTGCCCGATCCCCAGATTTGTCTCCAATCGAGCATATCTGGGATCATTTGGGACGACGAGTTGGGCATCCCACGAGTTTGAACGAACTAGAGGCAAGGTTACAGCAAATATGGAGCGAAATGTCTCAAGACATCATACAGAACTTGTATGACTCAATGCCTGATCGTATCGCATCGTGCATTCGAACTAGAGGGGGTCCAACGGAGTATTAACTCCTCCGTTCTTTTGCCTTTTTCTCTGAAATAAATTATCCATTTTCTTTGATTTTCTTATCATTTACTTATATCAAAGTAGTCATTACGTATGTAAAATTTCGTTTCATTTTGATGACTCCTTCTTGGTGTGCTAATTTTTTTGTCCATGAGTGTATTTTTAAAAGTGATTAAACAGATTTTAATCTTTAAGAAATGAAACCATTTCATTTTAAATCGAAAAAGCAACACATGCCACTCAGCTAGTATATATATATATATATATATATATATATATATATATATATATATATATATATATATATATATATATATATATATGTGACATTATAAGTTGAATCTTGACATTATAAGTTGAATCTCGTCTATTTCTATAATTCGGGTCCCACATCTGTTAAGAGAGGACCCTTTCTCTCAGGAATAGCCCACCCAAAAGCAAGTGAACATCTGCAAATTCCAGTGGGGAAAATAACACAATAAATTCTTTTCAGTTGATAGGATTATTAGCCATGCCGCCCAGAAGGAGTAACCAAACCCCATCTCTAGTCATCTAAAATCCGCAGTTCACAATATCTCAGAGATAATGGCTGCAGGTGCCAGAGATAAAGGATCAAAAGTGTCAAACAATATCATAAAGATAAAGCGCACCCATTGTGCTTCTTAGTATAGCAACCGCACCACCCACGAAAAACATCTGTGTTGATGTAAACAGTCGCTGACTTTGGTACAGCCCCTGACTAAGAGAGCAGGATTATTCTGTTGTTGGCTGTGTATGTGAAAAGACTTGTATGTTCAGCGTCATGCTAGAAGGGCGCTCTGATATCCGTTCCCAACTACTGTGAAATAAAGAACTGCAATTTTATAGAACTCTGCCTCGTCTTGCTTACTGTGTGTGTTATGGAATCGGGGGTTTAATGTCACAAGCCGACAGGATTGCTACTTTGCGAAGGAAACCTAATGGATTTTAATAAGAAGAAATCAAATTGATTAAATGGACTTATATGCATTTTTAAAGCAATAGAAGACAAGAAGGACAAACATGGCGGACGAGCCTTGCTTCCCAATTCCCCACACCGAACCGAGCAGGGTATCATGTGTCACCCACGTTAGAGAATGCGGTGATAGCTCACTGATAATATAGTTGAAAGACAGTTTCGTTTTTTAAAAGATGGAAGTTCTGAAGAGAACAAGAAAAGCTCAGAGGGGCTCTGTTTCTCGACTAATTAAACAATTCGAAGAAATTCAACAACAGCCAGGATATAAAAGTAAATTACATGCACTAAAGGATCAACTGGAAATGAAGCGGAAAGAATTATATGATTTGGATAAAAACGTTGCAGACATGATAACGGAAGAAGGAGAACTAGATACGGATATGGAAAGCTCAGAGACCTATCAAACTAAAATACTTGAAACCATACATAGGATTATTGAAATAACACAAGAGAAGGAAGTCCTGGAAGACAAATCAACTGACAATCTCTCTACTAAAGATACGAAACCCATCACCGCAAAATTGCCAAAAATAGAACTAAAAAAATTTCACGGAGACATAACCACTTGGATGTCGTTTTGGCAAACATTTGAATCCACCATCAACAACCGGAAAGAATTATCCCGAGTGGAAAAATTGAATTATTTAATCTCTCTTTTGGATGGAGAGGCAGCCAAAACAATAGCCGGATTCGCAGTGACAGCTGAAAACTACCCGGATATAATACAAATATTAAAGAAGAGATACGAGAATACCGATAGAACTATTGATTACCACATTCAAAAAATATTAGCCATCCGCCCGATAAAAGATTCAAACGACCTTCCCGCCCTGAGAACAAGCATCACGGAATTATATACACACCTACGCAGCTTAAAGAACTTAGAAGTGAACCAGGACAATGAAGTAATAAATGCAAAGATCAGGACTATTTTCCCGGAGGAAATTCTCCTATTATACGAGAGGAGCAAAGGGAAGAAAAATCGAAAAACCGAAGAAATGCTGCATTTTATAGATGAGGAACTAAGAATTCGAGAAAACATAAAACCTCCGACGTTCCTGAACCCAACTGCTGAGGTTTTTAAACCAAAGAATGTTTTGACGCAAAACTGGAAGAAGCCACCTCGTTATTCCCCGAGAGCTGAAGAAAATGGAACGAGACCTTGGAGTCAGACTACACCTAACAACTACACACCTAATAACTACTCATCCCCACGACCGCCACAATTAAATAGATTATCAACTCGAGATAATACACAAAGGTTATGTTACAGATGCGGAAAGGCCGGACATTTGGCGAGGATGTGCAGATCCGCCTGACATCTAATGACACCTCCCAGGCAACGGACAGTCAACCACCATAGTGATGATAACGGACAATTCTTAATGACTATGTTGCGAGTATCAAACAGTAAGAACTTTCCGTGTTTATTGGATACCGGTTCAAATGTGACAATCATGCCAAAATCTTGGCTACCTGGACTTACCTATAAAGAAAGACCCATGGAACCGCAAACAGTGCAACAAACGCAAGGTAAGATTATTATTGTTAAAATTATCAGTGTAGAAGCTACGATAGGTGATCTAACCAAAACTATTGAAGTGTATGTTATAGATACCCATTTGAATTACATCTTATTATCTTTGCCACATATGAAATTATTTAACTTGAATATTAAATTAAGTGATTGTAGTGTATATCAGGATAATCTAGATATTACTCTTAACAAATTATCGAGTTGTTATCATAATGTTTCATATCATCTCAATTCTAATATAAAAAATAAGAATAATAATAACAATGAGAGTCAGGAGGATGTCGAGAGTACCATATTCATAGAGACGAAATATTTTTATAATTCTAATAAAATTGTAGATAACCAATATAACCCAAGTAAGGGAGTAACTAAAAATTCTAATGATATGATTTGTGCTAAAAAGTATTATAGTTCTGTTATAAGTGAGTGTGATGATATATGTAAGTCGAGTAAATTGATAAATGAATATCCTGATGAAAATAACTGTGCTAAATTTTATTATGGTCGTATTGAAAATAATTGTGATGATATATGTAAGTCGAGTAAATTGATAAATGAATATCCTGATGATAATAACTGTACTAAATTATATTATGGTCGTATTGAAAATAATTGTGATGATATAATGCTAACGAATGGCAATGGAGAACATGAGCATCCAAAAACGTCTATGCAAATCAGGAAGACACTTGATTTGACTGAAGACTCTAAGACTCAGAATGCCATTCAGGATAAATTACCTGAATTTGCTAACATGAATCTATCGTCGGAGCTCATTCCTCTATTGTCATCGTTTATTGGTATTTTTGCTAAAAGTAAATATGATATTGGGAGAGTAAATATGGAGCCTGCTAGAATTATTACCACATCAGAATTACCTATAGCTTTGAGGCCCTATAGAGCGTCGCAAAAAGACAATTTAGAAATTAAGACCCAAATCGACGAATTGTTAAAACATAAAATAATCAAACCCTCACATGGACCTTACAGTAGCCCCGTCACTCTGGCCCACAAGAGAGGAGAAGGAAAAACCCGACTATGTATAGATTTCCGAAAACTAAATGAGATATGTAAAACGGACAGAGAGCCAATACCCCGAATTGATCACCTTTTGGACCAATTGAGTACAGCTAGAATATTTTCCTCACTAGATATTGCTTCAGCCTACTGGCACATTCCTTTAGAGGAGGGGAGTCAAGAAAAATTAGCCTTCACCTGCAACTATGGGTTATATCAATTTCAGGTATTGCCTTATGGGTTTAAAAATTCTCCCGCGATTTTTCAAAGAACCATGCGACACATATTAAACAAACATAGAGTTAACTTCGCACTGAACTACTTTGATGATTTAATCATTTTCTCAAATACTATGGAAGAACATTTAGAGCATCTCCGAGCAATATTCCAGATCTGTGTCCAAGAAAATCTTAAATTAAAATTATCAAAGTGCCAATTAGCGCAAAAGAAAATATCCTTTTTAGGATATGAGATTGGAGAGGGTAAGATGTCGCCAAATAATTCAAACATAGAAACTATCAAGAAATTAATTCCACCAAAAAACGTAAAACAACTCCAAGGATTTTTAGGGAGTGTCAATGTATACAACAAATTTATCAAAAATTACGCTAAATTGAGAAAACCCCTAAATGAGTTATTAAAAAAGAACGTTAAATGGGACTGGAACGACGAACGTCAACAAGCGTACGAAACACTTAAAATGTCACTAATTTCCAAACCGATTCTAACCATACATAATCCAAATTACCCTTGTAAATTATTTGTGGATGCTTCAGGAGAGGGGATAGGATGTGTCCTAAAACAGGAGTACCTTGATGGAACACTACACCCTGTAGCATATCATTCACGAGGTTTAAGACCATATGAAAAGAACTACAGTGCTTCGGAACTTGAATGTCTCGCGATTGTTGACTCTGTTGAGAAATTTCACTGCTATCTGCACGGAACTAGATTCACCATTTTCACGGACCATGCCGCCTTAGTATGGCTGAAATCCATTAAACACTTAACAGGAAGATTATTCCGCTGGTCCCTAAAGTTATCAATGTACGACTACGACATAAAATATAAGAAGGGTTCGACCAATCACGAAGCAGATTTTTTGAGTAGACAGCCGATTTCCCACTTTGTCCAACAACAAATCAATTTGATAACATTAGACGAAATAGAAGAACACCAACAGGCAGACAATACCCATAATCCGAGATTTCAGAAAAGAGATAATGTAGTGACTATCCAGAAAAAGGGTTTGACAAAAATATTTATTCCTACTTCATTACGGTTGAAATTATTGACAGCAGCACATCTTCAATTTGGCCATCCTGGGATCCAAAAAATGATACAAATATTGTCACCTATTTATTATTGGGATACTATTATTATTGACATAGCGAATTATGTAAAATATTGTGAAGTATGTCAGCTAAACAAAAAATCACATCAAAAGAGATTTGGATTATTACAGGCTTTACCTCCCGCAAAGCTACCGTTCGAATTAATGTCTATTGACACTATCGGAGGTCTAGGATATTATAATTCAAGGAAAAAATATCTACATTGTGTAATGGACCATAGCACAAGATACATCTGGACATTCGCAAGTACCACCTCAACTACAGACACATACATTAATTGCTTAAAACAAATTTTTCAGATTAACAAACCAAAGAAATTATTAAGTGACAGAAACGCCGCATTCACATCAACCAAGTTTAAACACTTCTTAAAAAACCATAATATATCACAAATTTTGACCGCCTCTCATAGGTCTGAAAGCAATGGCAAACAGGAGAGGGTAGGAGCCACCATTATGCAAAGAATGCGCTGTAAAATTAATGGGGATACACAGAAAACACCCTGGCCGAAAGTTCTAGAACAGGTTACCGTAGATTACAATAATACCCCTCATCAAGTTACCTCATTCCCTCCAATATATCTATTATATGGATGTTCCCCATACATTTCTCCATTAGCTGAAACTAAAATTTACCCAGATTTAGATAGAGCGAGAGAGATTGCATACGAAAAAACTATCATTGACCATCAGAAAAACAAGGTACAGTATGATAAAAAATTCAAAAACTCCCCGTTTAAAGTAGGTGATACCGTCATGATAGAGACATTTCATTACCCCAACACCCGCAAACTAACCCAAGCGTACGAGGGGCCTTTTACAATCACAAAACAATTATCCGATGTGACATATGAAATTAATAAGCGAAACCCACTGACGAAAACAGACGTCGACGTAATTCATGCATCTAGGCTACGATATTTTAATTCAGCACAGAATTTTGAATTGTGTGAGGGAACGAAACCCCAGTCGCCCAACAGCTGATAGCAGATAAACAACCTAGAGAGGCGAAAAGAAACCCCAGTCGCCAAACAGCTGATAGCGGATAAACAACCCGAGGAGGCTAGGAGTAACAGTTGAACCCTGACCCCCCAACAGAAGTAGGTCAAACGACGAGTAGTGTTTTAGAGGGGGAGGAAAGAGCGAGTCCCCGATTCCTTTGAGTGTGTAAAAAGAGACGAATAATAATTTACCTTAACCAAACTAGCTGAAGTTGTCAGAATTATTTTATTATTTTTTTAATTATGAAGTTAAGGGAAGAAATGGAAGGAGGAAATTTGTACCTTTCAGTAGAATCTTAAATTCATTTAAATAGGACAGGCTTATTCAAAGACAAGCTATCATGAGAAATTAGTACTCTGATTAGCAGATGTCATCATAAGTCAGAACACTACAGTTAGGTTTGAAGGATAAGGTAATTGAAAAAATTGAGCTTGAGAGAGATGAATACTGGAAGGGTGAAAGGATTAATTTTCGCTCAATGTAGAGATCTAAAAGAGTATAGGAAAGAGATCTTGAGATTAAGAAAAATAGAAGTTATTCCCCTGTATTAAAGAATATAGTGAATTAAAAAACATGAGAGAATTTAAGTGGAATGAAAGAGATGAATAATCTAATAATTGTAAAAAGCATTGTGTTCATATGATATATTTGTGTCTTAGTAAGGATTTTATTATATTATATCACCTGTTATTTCTTTTTCATTATTACGCACTATTATCATATTATCTATTTTATGATCATACTGGCATTATTGTGATTGTATAAATAGTAATTATTATCCGAGTAAACCTGTGCTCTAGAAGTGTAAATAGTATTGAGTTATATTTTTCTGAATTGAACTAATTTAGTGCGTGATTGTCAATATGTTTTCCTATTTAATTAATGTTGAGTTACGTTTACCTGAATTGAAGTATTTAATGTATCATTTCTGTGTATTGATTTAGCATTGATTTACAAGTATCAGAATTGAATTGTTTTTGTGTATGATTTCATGTAGATTACTATTGAATTAGAACTGATTTTCGGTATAATGTATCTGCATGGAGATTCAATTAAGCCATATCCATTACCATTTCTATGTTATTCTTTTCATGGCTATACTAGTATATTATCTTATTACGTATTTTATTATCCCACTAATATTGTTATAATTATGTACTTTTAATTACTATTAGACTATTGTTGTAATTGTGCACCTATTAATTTGAGGCCGAGTAATTGTATTGTTATGGTATTGAACACGATGACTGGAGATGGAGGAATTTAGATAGGTGGAGAACTTCTCCAGAGATACGGAAAGATTTATAATTCCAGCTAACGTATGTCGATATAAAGGGCTTGATACTGCAGATCAAGAGTTTTATATCGATTATGACTTAACTTAAAAAATTGAAGTAGTAAAACTTATAATGTTGATCTTGCAAAGTGAATTAGGTGAGGTCCCAACATACTCACACTCAGGTGTCTCTCTCTCACCCTATGCAGGCATAGGATGATAGCCTCTTGGGAGGGGGGATGTGACATTATAAGTTGAATCTTGACATTATAAGTTGAATCTCGTCTATTTCTATAATTCGGGTCCCACATCTGTTAAGAGAGGACCCTTTCTCTCAGGAATAGCCCACCCAAAAGCAAGTGAACATCTGCAAATTCCAGTGGGGAAAATAACACAATAAATTCTTTTCAGTTGATAGGATTATTAGCCATGCCGCCCAGAAGGAGTAACCAAACCCCATCTCTAGTCATCTAAAATCCGCAGTTCACAATATCTCAGAGATAATGGCTGCAGGTGCCAGAGATAAAGGATCAAAAGTGTCAAACAATATCATAAAGATAAAGCGCACCCAATGTGCTTCTTAGTATAGCAACCGCACCACCCACGAAAAACATCTGTGTTGATGTAAACAGTCGCTGACTTTGGTACAGCCCCTGACTAAGAGAGCAGGATTATTCTGTTGTTGGCTGTGTATGTGAAAAGACTTGTATGTTCAGCGTCATGCTAGAAGGGCGCTCTGATATCCGTTCCCAACTACTGTGAAATAAAGAACTGCAATTTTATAGAACTCTGCCTCGTCTTGCTTACTGTGTGTGTTATGGAATCGGGGGTTTAATGTCACATATATATATATATATATATATATATATATATATATATATATATGTGTGTGTGTGTGTGTGTGTGTATGTGTGCGAAATATTTTAAACTGTAACATTTTAAACTGTAATTAGAGGAGCATTCTAATGCAATACATGCACAGTTAACAAATATTATGTAATCTTTCTTTGCGAAAAATTGAGGTATGAACTTCTACGTCAGATAAAAATTAAACTGGTTGGGAATGAAAAAAAAAGTTAATCATGAAAGTATTAAGATACATCAAAATGTTGCAGAAGTAATTAAAAACGTTTTATTTCTAAAATAAGGGAAAAACAAAAAGACATGACTGGAAAAGTAATAAATTAACAAATGAAACGTAGTGGGCGTCATTGGAATCGAATTACTTTTCGCTCCAAAAACCTAGGAAGTTAAATAAATTTTTCTCTTTTTTGATCTCAACTCCAAAAAGAGTGTTTGCAAGTGCGATTAAGCATTAAGAATTTCAGAATTGGTATCAAGAAGTGTAGTAGTAAAGGGTGTAGTTCGAAGTTTTATATATTTGAGAAAATAAGTAAACTCATTCAAACTTTAGAGCAGGGATGCCCAAGCTTTTTATGGTTCCGTCATCCTTGGAAATGATATTAGAAATTTGGGGTACCCTTGTTAGAATTTAGCTGATTTTCAATTTTTTTAAATGTTAATTTAAAGTGGAATATATCTCAGGAACATGCGAAGTCTAAGTTCAAAGAAATTCTGACTCCATTGTTGATTTTCTTCATTTATGGAAAGATATAAATACCAAACACTAGAATAGGATATATTAGCACAGTTTCAAATATAGCCATCAGATTCAACATTGTATTACACTAGAGGGGTACAATGGAAATCGCTACAAAGTGTTGGTTTTTTCAGTGTGAGAGTTGCGATGGATGCTTAGAGTACGAATGTTTGATATCAAGTCTAACAGTTGTGGACGTGTGCATAGCTAATTCATCCTCGGAAACGAGTGCATTGATTTGAGTCACAATTTGTCGGACGTGTCATTAATTAATTCAACTTAGCATTTATTTTAACCCCTTAACGTTCGCATAATTTTCAAGAAAACGGTAATAAAAGTGCCTATTTTTTCCGGAGGATTCCATATATTTCTTGATCTGCCACATCTAGTTTTTAAAAAAAACATTCCCAATTACATTATAAATAGTCTGGTGCTGCCATCTGGTATGTAAAATAAGAAATAAAATTTTTTAGGGTAAATGAAATGGATTGTTTTAATCTTTTTGGTGCGTTACTTTTTAAACACTTCAGCCCGGAAATATCACTGGCACGATAAATAAAAGGCGAAATCTCACCCCGTAATTTTGACGGGAGCGAGAATGAAGGGGTTAAGTGTACCGCTCTACAATTTTTTTTGTTTATCCCCACCCAAAAAAATATGTCTCAACACCCCAGTCCGAATTTACTGGACTCTAAAGTAAACACCGGTCGGGAAACAATGATTTAGAGCAGGCATGCCAAACTCACTGCTCAGGCACATCCAATATAACGGTATATAAATATCGTGTCACCTTATGCTCCTTACACACCTTACACACAGGTGTACCATACCCCGCCCCCCCCACCCCACACACACACTAGAAGTGAATATTATAGCAGCCGACTATCACATGCCAGACTAATAGTCGGGTCAGTAAGTAGTTTTGTACGAAGTGATTTGTTCTGTGGGTGTAAAACAAATTATATTTCGCTTTCGGCGAATGCTTATTAATATGTGCAGTTATCCTTTTAAACGCCGCACTATGATCGGAGTTCAATCAGTGCTATTAATTCATAAAAATTACGTTTAGAGACAATTATAAGAACTATGGAAGAAAAAAATTCCGGAAAAAATATTTTTATCCCTGATTTTCAGCATGTTCCCATTTGGGAACATTGGCGTGTAACGCTATACTTTTCAACATGTTTTCGGTCGTAAAGCACTCGGTTTAAAACTTAGTTTCTTTACACAAAATTTAAATTGTTATAACTATAAACTTTTAATTTATTATAGAATTACACATTTTAAGCTTAAAAAATCTATAAACTATATTATAAATTTGTTTTTAAATGTACCTATAAAAGAAAATATAAATAAGAAAAATGAAAACACAGGTTTTTCTATACAAATTTTAAACAGTTCTATATAAAATTTTAAGGTTTATTATAAAAATGACACAAGTTAAATTTATATCATACATAAATTTAGCTATACAATTATTTATCGATACAATTACAAAAAAAAATGTAGAAATGAAAAAATATGAAAGCAGATGCAATTATAGACTAAAATTACAGGAAATATTTCACACTAGTGTATAAAAACTAATAAGTATAAAAACTAAAATATAAGAAATAGAAAAACAACAATCTTACCGACCGTTTTACAAGATACTTTCTTTTTTTACATTTAAAAAAATTTTGTTTACTGTCCGTGGTACTGGGGAAAACAGTTTACGTGCAATCTTTTTTCGCATTCATAGCACCCTTTTCTTGTGTTTTTTTGGCACACAACACAACGTCCCTGAGAAAAGTCTACAATATAATGTGCATCAGATTTTCTTAAAGATTTTGACTGATGCACATAAGGTCCAGGAATGGTATGAATTTTTGGTTTCATCCGTAGTAAATTTAAAGTTACTTCTCTCCGAAAATTGAGATGTGACAATACTTGTGCTGTGTTCTTGTGTGCATATGTGTGTAGAATCCATCCAGCAACAACAGCCATGTTCAAGGCATTGTTAAACAAATTCCAGTACCATTTTTTGCTGCGAAACTGGGGTCTGTAAGTCCCAAGAAGTCTATCTAATAAATCGACGCCTCCCATTCCTTCATTATACATCTTTATAAGATGTGGCTGAGGGATATCAGTTTTTTTCTTTTGAACTCGACAAAAGCGTTTTGCTTTGCTTAGAGGTTCATGGGATGAATAATTGGATGCTATAGTTACTACAGCACTGTCTTTCCAACGGCACATGTATACTTTGCCGTCACTTCGAAAATCAAACCCTCCCCTTTGCCATTTTGAAACTACCTTAGAAGATACTAGAGGGCATCTTCCTGTTCGATTTTCTCGAATCGTTCCAGTAGCTTTGAAGCCCTTATCGGATAAGTCACTCATGAGCTTATGTGAAGTAAAAAAATTATCAAAAAACACTTGGTGTTTTTCAGGGTTTCTAACATGGGATAAAAGTTCCCATACGACTCGTGATCCAAGTGGTGAATTTTCATTTTCAGAACTTCTTCCACTATATATATTCATTGCATAGGGATAACCACTTGCAGAACAAAGCATCCAAATTTTATAACCAAAACGTATTGGTTTACCCTTGATAAACATTTTGGCCGAATGATGACCATAATAAGGCACCATCGACTCATCAATACTCAGCTTATCGTGGAACACGCCAAACTGACGAAAATTTTTCTGAAGTTCTTCATAAATGGGAGAAATTTTTCCCATTTTATCGCCAGGAACCAACTTTGTATTATCCACAATATGAAAGTATTTTTTTAATTTTCTAAATCTGTTCCTTGGCCTATTATGGTTGTTCTTGATTTTTTTTTGTACTATACTTTTCGAAATAAACATGCTTTTTTGCGAAAATTGATTTTGAAGTAATATTTATTTTTACGGCCCATGGTGGAAGGACACGAGACGAGACGAGAAATTGAAGACACGATTATGCTTTTTAAACAATTTATTGCAGTGGTTGGGGATATACTTCTCCGTCCAACGCTGATGAGCGACTGCCTCAAAAACGGTCTGCATTGCGCAGATTAAATCAAAACAACATGTAGCGACGCACCATGCCGCCCACCTTGAAAGCTTTAAGAGCTTTCAAAATTACAACTAAACATGAAGATGTCTGAAAGAAAAAGAACAAAATCATTAACTAACAAAAACAATAATGAATTGAAATACAAAACACGTAAATGACAGTTGATGAAATTAACTTGTTAAAGTTTGCATAGTTTTGCCACAGCTCGTGACAACATGCCATCTGCAGTTTTTAATGTTACAACTCGAACTTTCCCATCATGTCCAGGATGCACAGAGGTAACTCTACCGAGTTTCCACTTCGTGGGAGGTAGTTTGTCATCTACAATGAGGACAAGATCACCACAAGTTAAGTTCTCTTTTGATTGCTGCCATTTAGATCGTTGCTGCAGTTGAAGAACGCATTCTTTCTTCCATCGATTCCAAAAATGTTGGACGAGGTTTTGTGTTAACTGCCATCTGGACAGCCTGTTCATCTTTGTTGTACTGTAGTCTTGCTCGGGTATAGCTGTTAGAGGTCCACCAGCTATAAAGTGTCCAGGAGTTAATGCTGTTAAATCGTTGGGATCCTTGGACAATGGGGATAGCGGTCGTGAGTTCAGACAAGCTTCAATTTGTGTGAATACTGTATAAAGTTCCTCGAAGGTCAGTGTTACGTTGGAGACAATTTTTCTGAGATGTTGCTTCACACATTTTATGTTACATTCCCAAAGTCCTCCCATGTGAGGAGCACTTGGCGGATTAAAGTGCCATTCGATGCTGTGTTCACTTAAATAATGTGACACTTTATCATTATGTTTATACGATCTGAGAAGTAATGCGAGTTCAGCTTTTAATTTACGATTGACCCCAATGAAGTTAGAGCCACAATCACTATACATGTGTGAGCACTTTCCTCGACCACTGACAAATCTCTTGAGGGCTGCGATGAAACTATCAGTTGTCACGTCACTGACGAGTTCCAGATGAATTGCCTTTGTTGCAAAACATATGAACAGAGCTAAATACGCTTTTGAAGTTTTTCCTCTAGTAGATTTTGAAATTTTTACAGAAAAAGGTCCGCAGTAGTCAACACCACAATGTGTGAATGGTCGAGATGGGTTTATGCGTGAAGCCGGTAAATCACCCATTTGTTGTGTTAAGTGTTGAGCTCGATGCCGCTTGCAAACTACACAATTGGCAATGATTCCACGAATAGCTGACCTGGCTGAAACAATCCAAAATTGTTGTATCAAACATGCTTGCATTAATTGAGCACCGACATGTAAATTTTTCAAATGAATGTCTTGTAAAATCAATTTTGTTAGAAGATGTTCCTTAGGCAGGAGAATAGGGCACTTTTGTGATTCTGGAACATTCGCATGTCTTAACCTGCCGCCCACCTTTAACAATCCCTCGTGTAACACTGGATTGAGAGACAATATTTCGCTCTTCGCAGCAAGTGGTTTAGATTTTTGTAAAGCCTCTAATTCCGCACTAAAACTTTCTGCTTGAGTCTTTCTGACCCACAACATTAAGGCATGGTTAAGTTCCGAGGCAGTGAGAAATCCAAGGTTTCTTTCATTTAACGGTAATTTACAGTTTTTACTGAACCGACAACAATATGCCGTCACTCGTTTTAGCTTTGTTAAAGAAGAAAAGTTTTTCAGAAGATCAAAATCATTTGGTTCTTTCATTGTTTGAGTCACTAGAATTGTTATTCGTTTTTCTTCCCGTTTGAATTCTATTTCATTATCTGCAGTACATGTGTGTTCGTGAGAAATGCATTCAATTTTATCAAGAAATGGTGGTCCGTTCCACCATAGATCATGATTTCTAAGTTCGTTTGGACTTATACCGCGAGAGGCGCAATCTGCTGGGTTTTCCAAACTTGGTACATAATGCCGGATTACATTTGGCACGAATTCGTTAATTTGGGCAACACGATTGGCTACGAATGTTTTCCACCTATTAGCAGGTGAATCTAACCACGCGAGAACGATTGTGGAATCACACCAGCAGCACTTTTTATCGAATGAAAGGCTTGTGCCAGAAATTAACAAGGACATCAATTTGGCTAACAAATGAGCTCCACATAATTCCAATCTAGGTAACGTTAATTTTTTTAATGGAGCTACCCTTGATTTAGATGCTATTAAATTTACCCTTACATTTCCGCAACTATGTATTGTTCGCAAATAGATTACAGCAGCGTACGCTTTTTCAGACGCATCTGAGAATCCATGTAATTCATATTTCACTGCGCCATTGATTGAGACATATCGCGGAATTTCTACAAGTTCTAACTCATTTAAATTGTTTTTGAAGTTGTTCCAACTAGTTTCTAAAGGTGACGGCAAAGGTTCATCCCAATCTAACTTTTCTTTCCATAACATTTGGATCAGAATTTTGCCAACTATCGTTACTGGTGTAAGCCATCCCAAAGGATCGAATAATTGTGATAGCATTGATAAAACAATTCGTTTAGAATTGTATGCATATTTGCCATTAATGGACACCTTAAACAAAAATACATCTTTCCTAGGGTCCCATTGTATGCCTAACGTTTTAATTGTATTGTCGGATTGAACCTGATATTGATTTAGGTCTAACAAATCATTGCTCAAATTTTGTAACACATGTGGTTCATTCGAAGACCACTTTCTTAGTTCAAAACCACCCCTCTTTAATAATGCATTGATTTCTACCTGCAATTGAATAGCCTGCTCAATGGTGTCTGCGCCTGAAAGTAGATCGTCTACATAAAAATCCTTGTTAACCGCCGTTGCTGCTAATTGAAAATCATGCCCTTCGTCGTGTACTAATTGTTGAAGGCATTTGGTGGCTAGGAACGGTGCACATGCAGTTCCGTATGTTACTGTAAGCAGCCGGTAGGTACTGATTGGTTCCGAGGGAGAATTTCTCCAAAGTATTCGCTGAAAGTTTGTATCGCTAGGAGAAACTTTTACCTGCCTGTACATTTTTACAATGTCTGCCTTTAGGGCGATTTTCCTTTCCCTGAATCTCAATATGAGATTAAAAAGATCATCCTGAATGGTTGGTCCAATTAACAAATTACATTTAATGAGACATCGTTCGTAGTTTTTGCAGACGCGTCAAATACCACGCGGAATTTAAGATCCGATTCATTTTTTATGCAATGATGAGGTATGTAATACATAGATTCGACGGTAGCATTTAACTCGTTTTCAGGAACTATTTCCATGTGACCTAATGTTAAGTAATCACTCATAAATTTAGAATAACTCTGCATTAAGATTGGATGCCGTACAATTTTACGTTCAATTTGTTGCAAGCGTTTAATTGCCACTTCCCTTGACTCCCCCAGAGGTTTAGCGGTTTCCTTAAATGATAGGTTTACAATGTAACGGCCAGAATTATCTCTGGAATGTGTGATCTGAAAATGTTTATCGCATTTGATTTCTTCTTTAGTCCACTTACTACCATTAGGAATTTCTTCGACTTGCCAGAATTTCTGCAAGGAAGAGTCGATATCCGAACTACTATGATGTACATGAACAACACGTTGCTTCGATTTACAAGGTGTGGCTTTCCCAAAGATAACCCACCCCGAAAATTGTTTCATGTTCTGCAATTGACTCGTGAGGTGCTTTGATACAATTACCGACAAAAATATCTGAACAACAATCCGCACCAAGAATCCGCACCAAGAATCCGCACCAAGATCTATGCTACCCGATAAGTGATAATTCGGATCTGCTAATTTTACTGAATTAAAACAATCCAATACATTTGTATCCACAGAACTTTGCGGTAGTTCACCTGTAACCTTTTTTAAAATATGTAATTCGCATTGTACCGATTTTTTGCTGTAGCATGAAACTAAACTTACAATCACACTACCGTTAGTAGTTGCCGTTTCTTTTCCGGACACACCAGAAATTCGTAACTTAACAGATTTTCTATTCAATTTCAATTTTTGAGCACAATTTTCGCTTATAAATGAAGACTGTGATGCACTGTCAATTAAAACCCGACAATTTTGATAATTACCGCTAGCATCGATAACATTAACTATGGCCGTGGGTAAAAGAATTTGACTATTTTCACGTTGAGCGCAATGTGTTGATATCACCGGATCAACTTCTGGTTCCGATCTACCGTTGGCCGTTGTGTTTGGATTTTTATTGATGTGTAATAGAGTATTATGTCTTAAATTGCATATTTTACATCCACTACTAGCACAGGCGGACGCGCGATGACCCATTCGTAAACAATTGCTACGTAATTTATTCTTCGCAATAAGCTCTTTTTTGTTGTTAAATGAAAATTAAATAAAATCATCACATTGATATATAGGATGTTGCCCTTTACAGCAAAAACATGCATGAGAAAAAGTTAAATGCGCTGACACGTTGTTATTTTTACTGAAAGATTTACTTTTGTTTTCATTAAACGAACCTCGTTTGTTTACATTAATCGACGCCAACGCGGAAGCGCGTTGCTCGAGAAAAACCTTGAAATCAGCAAATGTTCGTAATGAACGATCTTTATGTGACAGATGCCACTCCTTTAAAGTCTCAGAGTCTAGTTTCTTCCGCAAGAAATATACAAGAATAATGTCCCAGTGTTGAATGGGTTGGTTCAATACTTCTAAAATGTCTAAGCATTGATTCGTAACGTCTAACATTCTACGCAAACCTTGTGCATTTTCGATTTGTAATGCTGGCTGCGAAAACAATTTATCTAGGGTCGAATAGATTATTTCACCTACATTTTCGAAACGTTCACATATCAATTTCCACGCTTTAGTATAGTTAGCATCCGAAATTTGAATATTCTGAATTATTGTCGATGCTTCCCCTTTTAACGATAATTTTAAGTATTGCACTTTTTGAGCATTACTTAGGGAAGAATTATCATGAACGGTTGACACAAATATATCCCGAAAAGAAATCCAATCTGTACAATTACCTGCAAATGAGGGCAAATCTAATCGCGGCAATTTAATATTACAATGTACATTATTTCTACTACTACTTTCGATTTCAACCGATTTATTTTCTTCTTTAAACATATGCGCTATGTTTATTTTTAACGTATCTATTTTTTCCGCGATTGTATTAAACTCATTTTCGTTTTCTTGAATGCATTTCTCCTTACATGTACACATTATTTCATCATGTATATTTAACAGTTCTGTCCGCAACTCATTGGCTTGTGTGGCATAGATTTGAATCGTGACGTCATCATAAGACGTTAGTTTTTCAATACTATTAGTAAGTCGGGTACACTTACCCTAGATCGCTGATCTTTTTCGTACGAGTAAATCCACTTCGAATATATGATTAGACTGAAGATTCGATTCCCGGGTGAAGAGGCACCATGGAAGGACACGAGACGAGACGAGAAATTGAAGACACGATTATGCTTTTTAAACAATTTATTGCAGTGGTTGGGGATATGCTTCTCCGTCCAACGCTGATGAACGACTGCCTCAAAAACGGTCTGCATTGCGCAGATTGAATCAAAACAACATGTAGCGACGCACCATATGGAAACTTAAACCTTTTTCATTTGGCCCATGTCAGCCTTTGAGTTTGACACGCTTGCTTTTATTCAAAGATTATAAAAATCTATTAAAGCATTTTATAATTTCAGAGCAGTATGCTCTGGAAAAGGCATCCCGAAAACGAACACGGGGCGCAGATTTCAAATTACTCATGAAAGCGATGACGTCACCGAACCCGTCGTAAGAGTTTATAGTTTTATCGGCACCTTATTTACAAAGAGTATCACTAGAGACGTTACGAATTCACAGTAAAGGTCTATTAATCCAAGAGACCTATGCCTCCAAACCCGAAAGTCTAGTATTGGCGACGATGCCGTAAAAAGCGTGAATAAAGCAGAGGGACAAAAGGGTGGTGCAGAGTCGCAAGGATACTAGAACTTTCGAGATTTTAAAATCCCTAGAAGATCTGGGGATACAGTCTCCGTCAGACGGCGATTTCGCGGTATGAGGTCATACCGATGAGGACTTCTTGGAAGTCATTCCTAAATCGTTTTTTAGACCCATAGGTGTATGATCCCGCCAATTCAGACCGAAAACGAGCCCGTGGAGCAGGCTTCAAATTACTCGTACAACGGATGACGTCACGGAAACCACCGAACGAGTTTATCGTTTAGTCGGCTTCCCATTGATTAAAAGTAGCAGCCTTCAATTCATCCTAAAATTCAATAACTCCCTAATTCCAACGCAAAGAACCCACAGAAACACCACTTGTGCAGATCCTGAATTGACCTTGAAAGCAGTGACTTCAGATTATCGAAATTTCCGATTTCTTAGCTGCTTACCGAACACACAGGGAGCTTTTGGGACGACCTCACGCGCACCTCACGCTTCGGTTGTCGCTGAGCCGCAAGGATGATCTAATTGGCGCGTTCTTTAAAATCCCGAGGAGGTCGGGACGATACAGTCTTCGCCACGTCTGTGAAGCTGGTGATCTCGCCGTATGACGTCACACAGCTAAAGACTTCATGAAAGTCCTTGGAAAAGCATTTTTCAGTCTTAGACAACTATGCTCTACCAAATGCATCACAAAAATGAACACCGGGGTGAAGATTTCAAGTTACTAGAGACACCTTGAATTCATCTGAAAGCTCTGTTACTCCCAAAGGCCTCTGTCCAGAAACCCTAACATACGCCACTGGCGGAAATTCCGAATTGACCGTGAAAGCAGTGTCTTCAGAATGTCGAAATGACCGTGTGGGATCTGAATATTCTTTTATCCAATTGTTTACTCTAATTGAATATCAAATAAGGCTTCTTACCTTGTTCCCACGTGGTTCTTTTATGCTGCTGGTTATTCTGTACATCAAGTTGCTATCTTATTCTTAAAGAATATTAAAACTGAAGTCACACTAAAACAACACTACGAATGAATATTATTATATTTTCCTTGGTTAGATACTTTACACATTACGGACATTAAAATATATACAATTTCTAAGCTAACTATTTACAAACATTGAATATTAATTATCGGAAGTTTCTCATCTCTGACTGAGACGTCTATCATGCTTCGCGATCAAAACAGTTCTGCTAGTCGTTACATAAAAGTCCCGGATGAGCTGGGAAATTGTCTGGTGATGCTGCTGTTACGTCACCTGATCGCGTTCTTTCGAATTCGGCGACATATTCCCACCTTGAGTATGGAAGATGTCTGAAATACTCAATTTGGTAGCCGATTATGTCCCAGTCTATCAACGGGTTTCACCGTCCGGCCGTACTTGGTCTTTTTAAGCTGCCGTAACTGAGCAATCGGAGCTTCTCCTGACAGATATTGTCGCAGGTTCAAGTCCTCAACTTGGTTTCTCTGGAGCTCTAAAGGACAAAGACGTTGGTAAGGACGCAAAAGTTCTCCTGTTTTGGTTTTTACTCTTGCAAGTCGGGATTGACCATCCTTCCCTGGGTATAATTTTATCACCTTCGCTAATGGCCAATCAATACGTCTCAGCTGACCATCATCTATGAAGACTAGATCGCCTTCTTTGATCTCGACACTTGTTTTTCGAGTTTTTGTGCATTCTCTTAAATATCCCAGGTATTCACTGCGAAACCGGCGACGAAGATCGTCTCTGATTTTCTGTCTGTATGCGTATCTTCTGTGCATTATTGTCTCATCGATACTGTCGAAGTCTGGCACTCCTGTGTCACGAATATCTTTCATGAACATCTCTGGAGTCAAAGCTATTAAATCTGATGAATCTTCTGAGATATATGTTAAGGGTCTGGAGTTGATAATACTTTCTGTATCACAGATAATTGTGTACAATTCCTCTAGTTGTAAGCAGGCTTTTCCTATCACCCTTTTCAGTATTGACTTGAGGATTCTTATTAACCTCTCCCAAAATCCTCCATACCAGGGCGCTGATGGTGGGATAAGTTTACAATGAATTTTCCTTGTGGTTGCGTAATCTTGAATGTTTTCCCAGTTAACTGTGTTCAATTCTTTTCTGCTACCTATCATAATTGTGCCATTGTCGGAGTATATGGTGTGCGGCTTACCTCTTCTGGCGATGAATCGCCTTAAAGCTTGCAACAGTCCATCAGTTGAAAGGGTTGTGGTAATCTCCAGGTGAACCGCTCGAAAAACCGCACATGTAAACAGTACCACCCAGCATTTTCTACCATCCCTTAGAAATAGTGGTCCACACAGATCGACCCCTGTAATGTCGAAAACGTTGGCATCACGAACTCTATCCTCAGGCAGGGGAGAGCTCATTACCTCAATGGGTTTTGCAGAAAATCTCTTACAGCGGGTACAGCTCCGTATAACTTTGCGAATCATCTTCCTGCACTTTAAAATCCAGAATCTTTCTCTCAAGATTGACATTAAAGTCTGCACCCCAGCATGGCCTGATTTTTCGTGTTCTTTTCTGATCAGTTTGATGACAAGAGAATGATCAGATGGGAGGAGGATAGGATATCTGAATTCAGGCAAATATTTTCTTCTCGAAATTTTTGATTCTATTCGGAGAATGCCTAAAGAATCAACAACAATTTTAAGGGTTTTTAATTTCTTATCTTCTGTCCCTTCAAAAGATTCTTTTTGCACCGTCTTAAAAAGTATCATTTCAGCTTTGTTCATTTCTTCTAACGTTAAATTGCCTAAGTTCTTGTTAACATTACTTGGCTTACAATTAAGCGAAAATCTCAAAATCCAGGCTGTGACGCGCACTAATTTGCTATATGAAGATATTTGGTCATAAATTTGTTTAATCGGACTCTCAATATTGGTCGCACCGATAACTGTCTTTTTCTTTTCCGAATTTGTTATATTAAAATCTGGAAATGCTTCGGATTTGGGCCATTCACCGGGAGGCTTCTTTAGCCAATCAGGACCTTCCCACCATTTAGATTTGGAGAGAGTTTCAGGACTGCATCCTCGAGAAGGTAAGTCAGCGGGATTCAAGGGTCCAGCTATATGATTCCACATTCCAGAATCGCTCAAAGATCTGATTTCTTTCACCCTGTTATAAACGAAAGTGGCCCAGTTCTCATTTCGTTTGATCCAATAAATCGCGTTTCCTGAGTCTGACCAATAAAACGTTTGGATTTCTTCTAAGGACAAATCATTCTTGACACTGTGCGCTAATCTTGCCCCGATCATACAAGCCAATAATTCAAGTCTTGGGATCGAGGTTGTTTTAATTGGAGCAACTCTAGATCGGGCTTGTATCAATTGACATTCTACCGATTGTTCGGTTTCACTTCTAAGAAATATACACGTCGCGTATGCAGAACAACTTGCATCACAGAAAACATGCAACGATGTGCTTTCATTTATTTCAGGAAACTTTCGTGGAATTTCTATACCGTCTAAAAGTTTTAATCGGTATGCCCAATCTACGAATTTCTTGGAGATCATTTTTGGAAGCTCGGCATCCCAACCAATTTTAAGTTTCCAGCATTCTTGTAACAGTATTTTTGGCATCAATGTTACTGGAGTTAAAAAACCTTGAGGATCGTAGATCTGGTTTGCTGTAGACAAAATTAGCCGTTTATTTATTTGGCCATCGAAAATAACGTTAATATTTTTCAGGTCACAGCTCAATGTATCATTTCTAACGTTCCATTCAAGACCTAACAGAGAAACGACTTCTTCCTTATGTAACTCGTTGCTCTGAGTTTCTGGCATTAGTGAGAAAGGAGTTTCTAAAATGTCTTCTTCCCAATCTTCAGATCTAAGTTTATTGTATACCCAGCCTCGGAGATCGAATTTTCCCGAGAACATAAGTTCCCTTGATTTGTGGACAAAGTCCTTTAATTCATCTAAAGAGTCTACGCTAGTAACACAATTGTCGACATACATCGACTTTCTTAATTTATTAGCCACTCTTTCCAAGTGTTTGGGTGAGTTTGTCATGAGATGTTCTAACGTGGCGGCCAATATAAAAGGACTTGAGCTGACCCCGAAAACTAGACGTCTATGTCTTAACACTTTCAATTTTTCAGGATTGCCCTCTTCCCACCAAAGGAATCGCAGATAGTCTCTATCCTGCGGGTTGATGTTAATTTGGAGAAAAGCCCTGCGTATATCAGCTGTGAGCCCATATTTTCCAAGCCGAAAGCGATTTAAAATACTCGGAATCAATTCTATTAGGTTGGGTCCCTTTTCCAAACAGTAGTTCAAGGAAAGGGAATTTTTGCCCTTCGCAGACGCGTCAAAAACAGGACGAATCTTTGCCGTCGAGGATTCTTTGACTACAGCCCGGTGTGGTAAATAATAGCACTGAGAAAGTTCAATTTCAGTGTCTAGTACTTCTTCAATGATATTCTCATTCAACCATTCTCGAAACACGTTTTGGTAAGCTTCAAGATGTCCAGTTTCTTTCAGTTTTTTTACTGTCGATTTTAATCTTACTTCAGCAGCTGATTTGTTATTTAAAATAAAAGTTCGCTCCCGCACCCATGGCAAAGAGATTGTGTAGCGGCCATCAGATTCCCTCTCAACTGTGTTATTAAAATGTGTTTTAGCTTCTGCTTCCAGATCGGCTTTTGTTTGTTTTTCGGAGGGGTCTTTAATACCTATTACATCTAACTCCCATAAGTCAGAAAGCTTTCTTTCTGTTGAAAGTAAAGATAATGCTGATATGGTTTCATTCCTAGTAGGTTCACTTTCAACGGGTGTCTTACCGATCAGCGACCATCCCAGTCTTGTTTCGATTGCGATAACACCACATTCTAACTCTATGATATTCCCAGTTAAGAGTTTTCCACATACGTCAGCCCCTATCAACAAATTGATTTCTTCGTTCTCTAATTTATCGTTACAACTGAGGTCAGAAAAGTTTATTCCCCTTTTTTCAGCCTCGCTAATCCACGGACCATTTCTGATCTTAGGGACCTCTGTACAAATTTTATCTTGATCATAGACATCAAAATTGCAACAATAATTTCCGGATAAGTTACTCAGGTGAATTTTGTATTTACAATGTTTTCGAACTTCTTCTAGCCCACCAAATAGGCTATGATGCATCTTTTCGTGACCTGTCGCTACGTAACCCATCTTTTTAATTATATTTGTAGAGAGGTAACTGAATTGTGATCCCGAATCGTACAGAGCTCTAATCAATATCTGTTCATTATTGTTTTTATTAAGCAGACGAACCAATAAAGTCTGCAACACAACGTTTTGTCGACAAGTTTTATTTGATAAAGCATGATCAGTACTTGCAGAAATCCCTTTAAAAGAAACATCACCTTTTTCTGCTTCAGTTTCTTTTGTCGTCTCAGGGCACATGACAGCAAGATGTCTTCTAAAACATCTCTTACATTTAACATACGACTTGCAAGATTTTACCCGGTGGCCTAGCTTCAAACACGAAAAACAAATTCCCCTTTTAAGCAGGAACTCGTTTTTTTCTTTCATATTTTTATTGCTGAACAATTTGCAATCGTATAAAGGATGTTCATTCTCACAAAACAGGCATCTGTCTTTATTTATTGCTGTTTCATTTAATAGCAACGCAGCGGTTTGCTTTCCCCCCGAAAAAGCCGCAGACTTGTTGACGCGAAATTGTTTATCTGTGTGAACTATCGCTTCACTACTAATGGTCAATGACAACATGCGTTCTCTACTAATCACTTCCGCTTTCAAAATCTGAAGTATTTCATCTACTTTCCATTCATCTGATCCGCATTTTTAGTGATCTCTAAAACTATATCAGAAGGCAACAATTTTATCAATATTGGAGCTAACAGGCTCCCATAATTTTCAGAGTTTATTCCAAGTGCATTTAAACTTCTGATTTGTGTCTCGCACGAATCTAATAATTTTCTTAGAGCTTGTACATCTGAGGATCGTTTTACGGGATGCAGAGTAAGAAGTTTGTTTAAGAGTGAATTAGTTACTAATTGTTTCTTTCCGAACCTTTCCGCAAGGGTATCAACAACCGACTGATAGTTATTGTTTGTAATAGCAAAACCTTCTATTGATCGAGCTGCATCGCCTGTAAGATACGATTTTAGATAACTGAGTCTTTCTACATTAGACAAATCTTGATTTTTATGAATGGCGGACTCGAACTGGTCCCAAAACCTTTGCCAATCACAAAATTCTCCACTGAACTTTTCAATAGTAAGCAGCGGTAATTTAATAAAGGGGGATTCGACTGCTCGTTTTTCAATAAATTTTGTCCCTTCAATATCATCATTTGCCGTAGGAATTGAAATTGAGGGTTTACATTTTGCAATTGCTCTTTTTATTTTTCGTTTCGCTTTTAATATGTTAGTAGTGTACTCGTCACATTTCAGAACTTCCTCGTTAATCTCCTCTAATTTTGAGATCGCAGTTTGAATTTCAGTATCTAACTGTATTAATTCCTCTTGTTTCAAAGTTAACTCATCCAAGAGGTCTTCTAAGTGTTCTATACTAACGTTTTCATCTAAAATAGATGTTTCTGTTTTCGTTATTAACTTCGTAGCGAGCGATCTAAGTGTACTCCGTTTTTGTTTGGCTTTATCCATCTTTTACTTTTTAGTTAATGTTTCTTTAGATTCAAATCTTAAATAACTTCAACTATCATTTATTAAAGACAATCTTAATAGCAATCAAAAAATATAACAGCAGTCCTGTCGCGAACGCCAATTTTATGTGGGATCTGAATATTCTTTTATCCAATTGTTTACTCTAATTGAATATCAAATAAGGCTTCTTACCTTGTTCCCACGTGGTTCTTTTATGCTGCTGGTTATTCTGTACATCAAGTTGCTATCTTATTCTTAAAGAATATTAAAACTGAAGTCACACTAAAACAACACTACGAATGAATATTATTATATTTTCCTTGGTTAGATACTTTACACATTACGGACATTAAAATATATACAATTTCTAAGCTAACTATTTACAAACATTGAATATTAATTATCGGAAGTTTCTCATCTCTGACTGAGACGTCTATCATGCTTCGCGATCAAAACAGTTCTGCTAGTCGTTACATAAAAGTCCCGGATGAGCTGGGAAATTGTCTGGTGATGCTGCTGTTACGTCACCTGATCGCGTTCTTTCGAATTCGGCGACATATTCCCACCTTGAGTATGGAAGATGTCTGAAATACTCAATTTGGTAGCCGATTATGTCCCAGTCTATCAACGGGTTTCACCGTCCGGCCGTACTTGGTCTTTTTAAGCTGCCGTAACTGAGCAATCGGAGCTTCTCCTGACAGATATTGTCGCAGGTTCAAGTCCTCAACTTGGTTTCTCTGGAGCTCTAAAGGACAAAGACGTTGGTAAGGACGCAAAAGTTCTCCTGTTTTGGTTTTTACTCTTGCAAGTCGGGATTGACCATCCTTCCCTGGGTATAATTTTATCACCTTCGCTAATGGCCAATCAATACGTCTCAGCTGACCATCATCTATGAAGACTAGATCGCCTTCTTTGATCTCGACACTTGTTTTTCGAGTTTTTGTGCATTCTCTTAAATATCCCAGGTATTCACTGCGAAACCGGCGACGAAGATCGTCTCTGATTTTCTGTCTGTATGCGTATCTTCTGTGCATTATTGTCTCATCGATACTGTCGAAGTCTGGCACTCCTGTGTCACGAATATCTTTCATGAACATCTCTGGAGTCAAAGCTATTAAATCTGATGAATCTTCTGAGATATATGTTAAGGGTCTGGAGTTGATAATACTTTCTGTATCACAGATAATTGTGTACAATTCCTCTAGTTGTAAGCAGGCTTTTCCTATCACCCTTTTCAGTATTGACTTGAGGATTCTTATTAACCTCTCCCAAAATCCTCCATACCAGGGCGCTGATGGTGGGATAAGTTTACAATGAATTTTCCTTGTGGTTGCGTAATCTTGAATGTTTTCCCAGTTAACTGTGTTCAATTCTTTTCTGCTACCTATCATAATTGTGCCATTGTCGGAGTATATGGTGTGCGGCTTACCTCTTCTGGCGATGAATCGCCTTAAAGCTTGCAACAGTCCATCAGTTGAAAGGGTTGTGGTAATCTCCAGGTGAACCGCTCGAAAAACCGCACATGTAAACAGTACCACCCAGCATTTTCTACCATCCCTTAGAAATAGTGGTCCACACAGATCGACCCCATTAATGTCGAAAACGTTGGCATCACGAACTCTATCCTCAGGCAGGGGAGAGCTCATTACCTCAATGGGTTTTGCAGAAAATCTCTTACAGCGGGTACAGCTCCGTATAACTTTGCGAATCATCTTCCTGCACTTTAAAATCCAGAATCTTTCTCTCAAGATTGACATTAAAGTCTGCACCCCAGCATGGCCTGATTTTTCGTGTTCTTTTCTGATCAGTTTGATGACAAGAGAATGATCAGATGGGAGGAGGATAGGATATCTGAATTCAGGCAAATATTTTCTTCTCGAAATTTTTGATTCTATTCGGAGAATGCCTAAAGAATCAACAACAATTTTAAGGGTTTTTAATTTCTTATCTTCTGTCCCTTCAAAAGATTCTTTTTGCACCGTCTTAAAAAGTATCATTTCAGCTTTGTTCATTTCTTCTAACGTTAAATTGCCTAAGTTCTTGTTAACATTACTTGGCTTACAATTAAGCGAAAATCTCAAAATCCAGGCTGTGACGCGCACTAATTTGCTATATGAAGATATTTGGTCATAAATTTGTTTAATCGGACTCTCAATATTGGTCGCACCGATAACTGTCTTTTTCTTTTCCGAATTTGTTATATTAAAATCTGGAAATGCTTCGGATTTGGGCCATTCACCGGGAGGCTTCTTTAGCCAATCAGGACCTTCCCACCATTTAGATTTGGAGAGAGTTTCAGGACTGCATCCTCGAGAAGGTAAGTCAGCGGGATTCAAGGGTCCAGCTATATGATTCCACATTCCAGAATCGCTCAAAGATCTGATTTCTTTCACCCTGTTATAAACGAAAGTGGCCCAGTTCTCATTTCGTTTGATCCAATAAATCGCGTTTCCTGAGTCTGACCAATAAAACGTTTGGATTTCTTCTAAGGACAAATCATTCTTGACACTGTGCGCTAATCTTGCCCCGATCATACAAGCCAATAATTCAAGTCTTGGGATCGAGGTTGTTTTAATTGGAGCAACTCTAGATCGGGCTTGTATCAATTGACATTCTACCGATTGTTCGGTTTCACTTCTAAGAAATATACACGTCGCGTATGCAGAACAACTTGCATCACAGAAAACATGCAACGATGTGCTTTCATTTATTTCAGGAAACTTTCGTGGAATTTCTATACCGTCTAAAAGTTTTAATCGGTATGCCCAATCTACGAATTTCTTGGAGATCATTTTTGGAAGCTCGGCATCCCAACCAATTTTAAGTTTCCAGCATTCTTGTAACAGTATTTTTGGCATCAATGTTACTGGAGTTAAAAAACCTTGAGGATCGTAGATCTGGTTTGCTGTAGACAAAATTAGCCGTTTATTTATTTGGCCATCGAAAATAACGTTAATATTTTTCAGGTCACAGCTCAATGTATCATTTCTAACGTTCCATTCAAGACCTAACAGAGAAACGACTTCTTCCTTATGTAACTCGTTGCTCTGAGTTTCTGGCATTAGTGAGAAAGGAGTTTCTAAAATGTCTTCTTCCCAATCTTCAGATCTAAGTTTATTGTATACCCAGCCTCGGAGATCGAATTTTCCCGAGAACATAAGTTCCCTTGATTTGTGGACAAAGTCCTTTAATTCATCTAAAGAGTCTACGCTAGTAACACAATTGTCGACATACATCGACTTTCTTAATTTATTAGCCACTCTTTCCAAGTGTTTGGGTGAGTTTGTCATGAGATGTTCTAACGTGGCGGCCAATATAAAAGGACTTGAGCTGACCCCGAAAACTAGACGTCTATGTCTTAACACTTTCAATTTTTCAGGATTGCCCTCTTCCCACCAAAGGAATCGCAGATAGTCTCTATCCTGCGGGTTGATGTTAATTTGGAGAAAAGCCCTGCGTATATCAGCTGTGAGCCCATATTTTCCAAGCCGAAAGCGATTTAAAATACTCGGAATCAATTCTATTAGGTTGGGTCCCTTTTCCAAACAGTAGTTCAAGGAAAGGGAATTTTTGCCCTTCGCAGACGCGTCAAAAACAGGACGAATCTTTGCCGTCGAGGATTCTTTGACTACAGCCCGGTGTGGTAAATAATAGCACTGAGAAAGTTCAATTTCAGTGTCTAGTACTTCTTCAATGATATTCTCATTCAACCATTCTCGAAACACGTTTTGGTAAGCTTCAAGATGTCCAGTTTCTTTCAGTTTTTTTACTGTCGATTTTAATCTTACTTCAGCAGCTGATTTGTTATTTAAAATAAAAGTTCGCTCCCGCACCCATGGCAAAGAGATTGTGTAGCGGCCATCAGATTCCCTCTCAACTGTGTTATTAAAATGTGTTTTAGCTTCTGCTTCCAGATCGGCTTTTGTTTGTTTTTCGGAGGGGTCTTTAATACCTATTACATCTAACTCCCATAAGTCAGAAAGCTTTCTTTCTGTTGAAAGTAAAGATAATGCTGATATGGTTTCATTCCTAGTAGGTTCACTTTCAACGGGTGTCTTACCGATCAGCGACCATCCCAGTCTTGTTTCGATTGCGATAACACCACATTCTAACTCTATGATATTCCCAGTTAAGAGTTTTCCACATACGTCAGCCCCTATCAACAAATTGATTTCTTCGTTCTCTAATTTATCGTTACAACTGAGGTCAGAAAAGTTTATTCCCCTTTTTTCAGCCTCGCTAATCCACGGACCATTTCTGATCTTAGGGACCTCTGTACAAATTTTATCTTGATCATAGACATCAAAATTGCAACAATAATTTCCGGATAAGTTACTCAGGTGAATTTTGTATTTACAATGTTTTCGAACTTCTTCTAGCCCACCAAATAGGCTATGATGCATCTTTTCGTGACCTGTCGCTACGTAACCCATCTTTTTAATTATATTTGTAGAGAGGTAACTGAATTGTGATCCCGAATCGTACAGAGCTCTAATCAATATCTGTTCATTATTGTTTTTATTAAGCAGACGAACCAATAAAGTCTGCAACACAACGTTTTGTCGACAAGTTTTATTTGATAAAGCATGATCAGTACTTGCAGAAATCCCTTTAAAAGAAACATCACCTTTTTCTGCTTCAGTTTCTTTTGTCGTCTCAGGGCACATGACAGCAAGATGTCTTCTAAAACATCTCTTACATTTAACATACGACTTGCAAGATTTTACCCGGTGGCCTAGCTTCAAACACGAAAAACAAATTCCCCTTTTAAGCAGGAACTCGTTTTTTTCTTTCATATTTTTATTGCTGAACAATTTGCAATCGTATAAAGGATGTTCATTCTCACAAAACAGGCATCTGTCTTTATTTATTGCTGTTTCATTTAATAGCAACGCAGCGGTTTGCTTTCCCCCCGAAAAAGCCGCAGACTTGTTGACGCGAAATTGTTTATCTGTGTGAACTATCGCTTCACTACTAATGGTCAATGACAACATGCGTTCTCTACTAATCACTTCCGCTTTCAAATCTGAAGTATTTCATCTACTTTCCATTCATCTGATCCGCATTTTTTAGTGATCTCTAAAACTATATCAGAAGGCAACAATTTTATCAATATTGGAGCTAACAGGCTCCCATAATTTTCAGAGTTTATTCCAAGTGCATTTAAACTTCTGATTTGTGTCTCGCACGAATCTAATAATTTTCTTAGAGCTTGTACATCTGAGGATCGTTTTACGGGATGCAGAGTAAGAAGTTTGTTTAAGAGTGAATTAGTTACTAATTGTTTCTTTCCGAACCTTTCCGCAAGGGTATCAACAACCGACTGATAGTTATTGTTTGTAATAGCAAAACCTTCTATTGATCGAGCTGCATCGCCTGTAAGATACGATTTTAGATAACTGAGTCTTTCTACATTAGACAAATCTTGATTTTTATGAATGGCGGACTCGAACTGGTCCCAAAACCTTTGCCAATCACAAAATTCTCCACTGAACTTTTCAATAGTAAGCAGCGGTAATTTAATAAAGGGGGATTCGACTGCTCGTTTTTCAATAAATTTTGTCCCTTCAATATCATCATTTGCCGTAGGAATTGAAATTGAGGGTTTACATTTGCAATTGCTCTTTTTATTTTTCGTTTCGCTTTTAATATGTTAGTAGTGTACTCGTCACATTTCAGAACTTCCTCGTTAATCTCCTCTAATTTTGAGATCGCAGTTTGAATTTCAGTATCTAACTGTATTAATTCCTCTTGTTTCAAAGTTAACTCATCCAAGAGGTCTTCTAAGTGTTCTATACTAACGTTTTCATCTAAAATAGATGTTTCTGTTTTCGTTATTAACTTCGTAGCGAGCGATCTAAGTGTACTCCGTTTTTGTTTGGCTTTATCCATCTTTTACTTTTTAGTTAATGTTTCTTTAGATTCAAATCTTAAATAACTTCAACTATCATTTATTAAAGACAATCTTAATAGCAATCAAAAAATATAACAGCAGTCCTGTCGCGAACGCCAATTTTATGTGGGATCTGAATATTCTTTTATCCAATTGTTTACTCTAATTGAATATCAAATAAGGCTTCTTACCTTGTTCCCACGTGGTTCTTTTATGCTGCTGGTTATTCTGTACATCAAGTTGCTATCTTATTCTTAAAGAATATTAAAACTGAAGTCACACTAAAACAACACTACGAATGAATATTATTATATTTTCCTTGGTTAGATACTTTACACATTACGGACATTAAAATATATACAATTTCTAAGCTAACTATTTACAAACATTGAATATTAATTATCGGAAGTTTCTCATCTCTGACTGAGACGTCTATCATGCTTCGCGATCAAAACAGTTCTGCTAGTCGTTACATAAAAGTCCCGGATGAGCTGGGAAATTGTCTGGTGATGCTGCTGTTACGTCACCTGATCGCGTTCTTTCGAATTCGGCGACAGACCGATTTTCCCGCAACCAATCTATCAAACACGGAGCTTTCGGTGCGTTCCTACGTACTCCTCCCACGTGGAATGTCGCAGAGGCGCAAGGGTACTCGAAATTGCGAATTTACTAATTTCCCGAGGAGATCGGAGGATACGGTCTGCGCATCAACGTCGAAACAGGCGATCTCGCGGTATGACGTCATACTGCTAAAGACTTCATGAAAGACGTTCATAAAGCTTTATTTGCCCTAGGCATGTATGCTCTGCCAAATGCATCCTAAAATTGAACACTGGGGCTGAGATTTCAAACTACTTGTGAAAGCGATGACGACACCGAATCCGACGTACTAGTTTATCGTTTTGTCGGCCCCTTATTGGCAAAAAGTTGCACCAGAGACAGCACTAATTCATCCTAAAGGTTGAATTATTCAAAAGACTTGTGCTCCCAAACCCGAAAGTATAGCATTGGTGACGATTCAGTAAAGAGCGTGAAAGTGGTGAAGTCATATTATAAAAATTACCGATTTTCCCGCCATTGGTCGAAGAAACAAGGAGCTATCGAAACAATCGCACTTGCCCCTCACGCGTCGGATGTCGCACAGTCGAAAGGATACTGGAAGATTTTTAAAATCCCGAGCAGATCGAGGCGGCACAGTCTCCCTCACACGGCAACCTCACTGTATGACGTCATGCCGCTGAAGACTTCATGAAAGTCATTCTTAAAGCATTTTTTAGTCCCAGAGGAGTATGCTCTGGCAAATGCACCCTGAAAACGAACATGCGACGCAGTATTCAAATTACTCGTGAAAGCGATGAATTCAGACAAACCGCCGTACGAGTTTATCGTCTTTTCAGCATCTCATTGGCTAAAAGTAGCACCAGAGATGCCTTCAATTCAGGCATGTCAGACTCAAGGCCTTCAACGGTTATTTGTGCTGTCCACGCCCAGCCAATATAACGATATCTAATCGTGTCACCTCACATGTGCCTTACGCACAGTTGCACCATTTCCACTCACTAGCAGTGAGTATTTTAGCTGCCAACTACCACATGCCAGACCGGTAGTTTTGTACGAAGTGATCTGTTCGGTGGGTGTAAAATAGGTTATATTTCGCTTTCGGGCAACACTTATTAATTTGTGTAATTATTCAATGTCTGGTATGTTAATGTTCAAGAACAAAATGTGTCAGGAAGAAAACATTGATATTATTGTTCTTCTTGATTTTTATTTTGTACTAGCTGAAAACCAGTACTTTGCTACGGAGTACATTCAAATTAAATACAACGGTTACTGTCTGCAATTAATACCAAAAATATGTATATATATATATATATATATATATATATATATATACAGAGGCTGTTCACACATTTTTTAGACGATGTATATTGTATTCACAAAACTAAATTACATAAAATTCTTGTGTTTTAAATGTTCTATTTGACATCCCTTATTCTGAACTATCTTTCGACACAGCAATTTCCAGGATAATAATGCCTTTTGAAGTGTCAGAAGAGGTATTCAATCCCATTCCTCCTGAACAGCTTTCCAGAGTCCTGTAAGGGTTTTGGGACGACGTTTGGATAATGCAGATTTTAAAAGTCCGAAAGCACAAAAATCCATAGGTGATACATCGGGAGATTTAGTAGGGATATCCGTGAAGGGTATGGCCTTGATACCAGTTTTTTGTTCCATTTCTTTTAGGAAATTTACAGTGGATTTTGATGTGTGACTTCTAGCTTTGTCCTGATGGAGTCTCACAGATTGATGGCACTGTTGGTAAAGCGATGGTATTTCATTCAGAAAAATTGGCGATAAAATATGTTCCTGATAGTATTTGGAGTAAATCTTGACATTTTTTTCCACTCTCTTTTTTTTTAACTTGCCATTATAAGAAAAACCAGCAACAATCATGAATCCCTTAGAAAAACTTTCTTTCGATTCTTTGAACCATGTACTTAAATTTTTTTCTCCCCTTTATGATAATAAATGGCTCTTTTTTTGTTGCAATCATTTAAATACACCCATGATTCATCTATTGTGACAATTGTTTTCCATTTTTCTTTGGATAAGTGTTTCTCATATAGAATTCTGCAGAGTGTCCTGCGTTCAGCGATATGATTTGGAAGAAGACGATGCACATTGCGTTTTTTCGCTTTCTTAAGATTTAAATCAACGTTTATCATTTTGTTTACAGTGGACACCGAGCATTTTAAGGATTTTGCAACTGTCCTTTGACTAGGGGGATTTTCTTTTAACATTAAACAACGTACCTTTGCAATAGTCGAAGATGTCCGTTTTTTCCTTGGATATTTGTTTGGAATTTTTGTCCCACTTGAGTCTCCAATTTGATGTTTTTTTCCTTTCTTGTTGACGATATTACCTATCGACGCTTTAGATATCACAAAACCATGTCTCTCACATCGTTTTTGGATAACGGAGTATGCATATTTCTCTTCGGAAAGAGCATAAATGTAGCCTTCGAACCACTGCTTTGTTAAAAACGCCATTTTGAATAAAAACAAAACTTTCAAGCCGCAGACGATAATTTTGACTTTTAAAAACATAGTACAATTGCAATTATTTATTTTGCAGCAAACGACTTTTTATTACCGCTTACCAAAATCGTATAAAAAATGTGCGAACAGTGTCTGTGTATATATATATATATATATATATATATATAATAAATACAACGATCAATGTATGCAATTGATTTAATAAAACGAAAAAAATATGTTTATAAAAAAATCGTAATGGATATTTTTATAGACAAAATAATGTAGAAGAATATATTCGAATAAAATGTAATAGAACATACTAAAGAATATAGTACAGTTAATATAGTACAGTTTGAGGAACATTTCTTTTACTGTATTTTAATATTTTGTTGGATAATATCCAATTTGTCTGCCACATTAGCAAGAAGGAAAAAAAATATTTTTTTGTCTATTTCGTTGTTATGCACGTGACGCAAAATTAGTTTAAAGTATCACAAAAAGAAAATAAACCATGTGATCAAAATTTAATAAATTAAATTCTAAAAATTAATCTTTAAAATTCACCAAAAATCAGAAAATGGAGGTAAATATTCAAAAAAGATTTCATTTTAAAGGAAATTTTATGATCTTTCGCTTGCCATAAATTTTATAACCCTCGGATTATTATTTTAAATGCAAACTTTAAAGAATGTTACAAAAACAGATTAAAGATTTAATTTTAAAAAATCTAAGAAGAATTTTCAAAAATCTCTCTTAGTGCACCCCTACACTATAAGAAGAATCGCCATGCAAAATTTCAGCCAGTTTGTTCCGGCGGTTTGGTCTGTGTGCATATGTATATATATATATATATATATATATATATATATATATATATATATATATATATATATATATATATATATATATATGTGACAGTCAGTCAGTTGCGGTCAGTCAGTTACGGTCAGTCAGTTTATCAGTCAGTCAGTTACGGAACTGTTTTATATGTATATAGACTCTACATATTTCGAAATAAACCTACGTTTTTAAATAAACCTGCTGCCCATATATACTTAAACCTTGTTCATTTGGCTCATTCCAACCTTTGAGTTTGACACGCTTGCTTTAGAGGAATGACCATGAACTTAATAATTGCAATTGTTAAGCAGCATAGCATTTTTATTTACCATATAAGCATTTATATATACTAGTGTGGGGACGGAATTTAAAATCTGTGGATATAATTTTCAATTACAATTTCATTACTTCTCATAAATAAACAACAAATCCTATCTTAGATTGGGTAAAGAAAAATATCCTGTTTATTACTGAGTAATAGTATTACTGAAATATTTTATCGTATATCTCATTTTAAAATTTACCTTATGCAGTTAAAATTAAAATTTCTACTGAAAATTTGATTTTTCTTCTTTAATTCTATTAAATTTAATGAAATTAATATATTTTTATTATTATTATAATTTTTTTTTGCTATGAAAATTAACGTTCTGAGAGAGATACTTTTTTTCCTTAAAAGTAATAATTCTAAAATTAAATATTGCCGTATTTACTTATGCAGCAGTCTCTAGTGGCGAAAATACGATCGTATCATTGCGTTACTCTAAGCATCATTATTAATAAATTTTATATTTCCAGAACGAAAAAACTGAAATTTTTACTCTCCTTGCGATTGCAAATTGAATGATGTGTGGCGCCCTCTACTGTCGCTGAGGTGAACAAAATGTGAATTTTTTAGGTAATATTTCACTTTGATAATAGTGTTTTGATATCACTGCATGGTATTGTAAAAGGAACAAAAAACTACTCATCAAAACTCCACTAGATCTAAAATATTATGCTTTGTCAGTCGAAAAAACAAACAAACAACTGGTGTCATTGAGTTTTTATTGAGATAATTCTATTTTAATTATGTTTATCTGTTAGCGGATAACAGTTATTTTAGGTATGTTTTAAATTATTAAAGAAGACTTATATCTCTTGGGATTTGAGATATTATAAATTGCAATAAATTGAAAATATTCAGACAATTTTTTTAAATTTTAGGAGAATTTAAAATAAAATCAGGCATGATTAACATTTTTTTAACACATGTCAAACGTCAGGTTTAACAACGCTTTATATACTGTAATAAATAAAGCGTATTTGAATACAGTTACATAATTTTTTTTTTACAATTTTTTGTAGTTTTTTAATTGGTATCTCAGGCTTTATAAATTGTAATAATTAAAAGGGTATTTGAAAACAGTTAGACATTTTTATATAATTTATAGTGCACTATACCATGGTATTGTATATGAAATTAGGTAGTAATTAGGAGTAACATATTTTCAGCACATGTTAATTGTCCGACTTTACAGAGTATTATTTGTAAAGATCCAATACATACGTGACTGCACTTTTATCGGTGTGTAAACATAACATATTTCACACTTAATCATTAATTACTCACTTAAATTAAATTTCTTATATTAGTTTTAACTGTTTGTATGTCATATTACTTAAATATTTACTAAAACCTTTAATCCATAGCATACGGGGCACATTTTTTCCGATTCCCTCTGTAGAACGGGAAATTACAACCCCCTTTCCAAAGATGGCCATTAAAGGGTTTATATATATATGTATGTATATATATATATATATATATATATATATATATATATATATATATATATATATATATGCATATATATATATATATATATATATATATATATATATATATATGTATGTATATATATATATATATATATATATATATATATATATATATATATATATATATATATATATATATATATATATATATATATATATATATTATATATATGTGTGTGTGTGTGTGTGTTTTTGTTTGTGTGTAATAACACGGACGCGTGCCGAAGAATGAAGGCTGAGTGGTACCTATCTAATTATTTTTTGTTTAATCCTAGCTTCATCTAATTGAGGGTAAATGGATCACTTGTCGCCCGGCCGTGCATCACAAACGTTTAAATCCATTCCCGCAACATCTTCCACCTCGGACACGCAAAACACAACGAAATCTCAAACTTACATTTTTATTTACTCAGATTCATGGAAAGACAAGATAACGGGGTGATTGCAGCAGGGAAAAAAGTACAGGAGTTCCACCCATTTGTGGGAGCTAGATATTATATAACTTCATCCTATCACGTGGCAAAAGGGCGTTGATTAGAAATTGGATTCGTTAAAAGTTGTTATTGATGTGAAGATCAGAATTAAACAGGTAGGCACGCTACACATCTTAAGATTTCGTTAAATTGGCAGCCATCTTGGACAGAACTGCCTAAGGCTGAATTAGACTTTATTAAGAGATTTTAATAGACTTTACTGGGAAGATTTACTAAAATTTGGAAATATAGTTTGGGATTTAAAACGAATGCCCAAGGGAAAATAACTAGTTTAAGAGTTTAAAAAGCGGTATGTAGTTTTTAATGTTACATATATATATATATATATATATATATATATGACTTTAGTTCCTAAGTTTCATAACACACCTATTGCTTTTAGAGCAGTAACCAGTGGACACAACAGTTATGCTGGAAGGAATTATAAGGAAGTGTTATTTTATTAAATTACCTTAAATTAATCTATAAAATGATAATTTCTGGTTTTTTTTGGTATAATTGATAACAGTTTGAATCTAATTAGAAAACTACAAACATTAGATAATTGTAAATCAATTGTAACTTTTGATTTTAAAGATTTATTCAATAATATCAATATAAATGATTTAAATAGAGTAATTTTAAAGTTAGTACAAAATAATGTTCAATACTCAAGCAAAGATATTAATCTTCCTCATTTCAATAGGCTCTTAGATTTTGTTACTAAACATAATTATATTATACACAACAGTAGTATATACTTACAGGCTAAAGATGTACCACAAGGTGGAAATGCTTCTATAAGTATGCTAGCCAATTTATATTTACATTATTTTGAATTTGATAATATTAATCATATTGAAAATAGCAATTACAAAATATTTAGATTATTGATGATATAATTGTAATTAATCAAAGTAATAATCATATAGCATTGAATTTTTCCCCTCATAATCTCGAACTAATACGAAGTAGCCAAAATAATATTAATGCAAACTTTTTAGATATTAACATTAAATTAAATTCTCATTACAATTTTACTTTTGACTTATATAATAAAAGATCAGATTATGATTTTAATATTGTTAAATTTCAAAATTACCTAACTTATTTACATAAATCTGTTTTTAATAACATTATTGTAAATCAGCTAGTACGTTTAAATAGGATTTGTTCTAAAGACACTAGGAATAAGCATATTTTAGATTTGTCAGTTGTACTAAAACGTAATTATTACCCCGATAGTCTTTCCAACCGCATAATTTGTTGTTTTATATTTAATGAATAGCTTGTTCTGTTGCAATTAATTAGCAATACAAAATAATAAGATTAATTAGTGAAAATAACTACTAAAAATTAAAATTAATTAATAATAATTAAATTATTAAGTAAAAATAATATTAAATAATAAATAATAATATATTACTCTTAGTAATAATAAAAACTAATTTAATTTAGGTTTAATTGTCCAGTAACACAGTCTCCATAGTAAGTCTGCTTCTGTGTTTCCATTTGCTCCATAGTTGCAAGTTTTTTGACGTCAGTCTTTTGACGTTTCCTATTCTTAACTTCCACTCTGTCTAGCGCCAGGCTTGGAGATCTTTGATTAAGTAACTATTTATTTAATTCTTCTCTTTCTAATGGATTGTACGGTGTCTAAGTATGTTCATTGTTTAGATCATACTTATACAATCCATTGGTTTTTAGACAGTATCGGCACCGATGATGAAGAGATGCTGTGTAATACCTATTTAATACTTATCTTTTCATGTTTTTAGTTTCTCGCTGCAAGTAGTTTTAGAGCTCATACTGGTTTTTACGTTCAACTTTGTCTTATGTATATATATATACAGGATTTGAATAAAAAGTTTCGGAAAAATAAATTTATTTGATATATTGCTACAATTCCTGAAAAGTCTTCAAAATACAACCTTTGAACGTCGATATACTTTTGCCAGTGGCTTTTCCCCAACTCGAAGGCTCCCTGGTATGCGAATTCCGGAACGTCCTTAAGAGTACGCGTGCAGGCTTCGTTGACTTAGGGTCCCACGGTGGTGTCCGTTGAGGGAGGATTTCAATTTTGGGAATAGGAAATTGTCTGCTGGTGCGAAGTCGGGGCTGTAAGGGGGTCCGGCCACCAATTAAGCTGTCACCCATTAAGTTGTCAGTTAAAGAAAGAAGTATCTGCAGGTCAAGAGGCGATAAAGAAATAAATGAAAGAAATGTCTGCAGGTCAAGAAGAAATAAAAGCTATTCAAGAAGAGACAAAGATAGAAATGTCGGCTGGTCGGGAAGAATTAAAGTGTGAAATTACAACTACCGTGAATGAAAGAGTTAGAGAAATGGAAGAAAAATTCCAGATTATGGAACATAAATTTAATATTTTTGAAGCAAATATTGACGTCATAAAAGAAAATTTAGAAGAAAAATTTGATAAAATTGACAACAATTTTGAAAATATAGAGGAAAAATTTGGCGTTATAAATGAAAATTTAGAAGAAAAATTGGATAAAGTTGACAACAAATGTGAAAATTTGGAGGAAAAATTTGGCAACAAATTTGAAACTATGTAAGGAAAATTTACCGACATTTCAAGAATAGTACAGATTTAGAACAAAAATTGTCAAATATTTATGTTACTGAAGATTATAACTGTGTATCTGTCACCTCCCGGATACCCATTAAGCTGTCAACCTATCACGGAAAATCTTCTTGGCAAGTATACAAAACTCAATTCTCCATTGTGGCGGACGCCAGCGGATGGGACTCTGTAACAAAAGCGTGTCAATTGGCTGCTCATCTGCGAGGTGAAGCGGCGAATATTTTGCAGACGATCCCAAAAGAGCAGCGATTAGACTTTGGCGCACTTTCAAGTGCTTTGGAGTTACGCTTTGGCGAGAAGTGTTTGAAGGACTATAGCCGGCTACAGCTAAAATCTCGCCAACAGAAGCCAAATGAATCACTGTAAGAACTTGCAACAGACGTTGAAAGGCTCTCCCATCTCGCTTGGTCAGATTGCTCTATGGAAGTTCGGGAAAATCTTGCATTACAATATTTTATCGATAGAGTTCGCGACTTTGAAATACAGAAGGCACTTCGAATGGTGGACGTTAACCTTCCGCGTACGGCTCGATTTTCGTAAATTCCGGTTCTGAAATACGGGAGGATTTTTTTACATTTTCTCCATCTATATTTATACACGATAACAACCAATAAATGCGCGGGCTTTTACTGAATTCCTGTACAGTGAAATGGAACCCGTAGAGCCATCTAGCGTCGAAATAATGAACAATAAACATTTTTACCTTGCACGGAGAAAAAGCTGGAATCGTTTTGAAAGTGGGGAAAAAATTCTTCGCCTGCGATTTTCAAGTGAACCGTAGTAGCGGACCAACGTTATAAACCCGCTAAAATCGCCGTACGCGGAGGGTTAAAGATATGAAGTCGGCCTTAGTCTATGCCATGAAGTTTGAAGCAACCCAACAAGCTTCATAGAAACCTCGCTATTCTATTAGGGTTCCAAACTTTAAAGGATCTCCCGAAAGTACAATGGAGCATTTGATGGAAAGAATGGATGAGTTATCAAAACAGGTCAGTGCTTAAGATCGGTCAAGCCTGAAAGACGACAAGTCATAAAATGCTGGAGTTGCGGCGGCGAAGGCCACACCTGAAGAAACTGTCAATTGCGTCAAAACTCGGGAGCCAAGAACACTCCCAAGGAACAGGAGCAGGGAAACTAGAGTCTGGCCATTTCGAGGGGCGGAGGTTGCCGGAGGTTAAGAGTCCCCAGTTCAAAGTACTACACATTTCTTCCATGAGCGGATGCGATCACGGACTTTTAATCTTAGGACATGTTAGCAGATTTTCCTGCCACATGGTAATCGATGCAGAAGCCATTGTGACGATCATTCAAGAAGATTTGGCTAAGCGTTTGGGGGTCGATCTTCTCTGGACCCCGCCATGCGTTACCCTGCAAACTGTGACCGGTGACAAAATTCCGATTTACGGAAATACACATATTAACATCGCATTCGGGAATGCTGTTTACAAACATACGGCATATGTGGCAGATATTACGGACGCTTTCATTATAGGACTGGACGTTTTAAGAAAACATAACTTTACTTTGCACTCTAATAACAATGAGCTGCACTCTTCATCAGAAAGCATTGCCTTATTTGATATGAAAAATGAAGGAAATAAATCTGTTCATCAAATAATAGCCAACGATGACACCACTTTACCTTCAAGAACAGAGACATTATTTCCTGGAACAATAGCTGAAGACAATAGTTTCCGATTTCGCTTCATCGAGTACTCCAATGTTGAAAATAACCCGAAAGGAATATTGGTAGCTTCCACACTTGTCGACCTTTCGAGAAGCAGTGTGCCTGTGAGGATTGTTAATGTTACCGAAAAGGCGAAAATTATTCGGAAAGGTGAAGTGATAGCGACTTGAACTCCAGTTACCTGCATCAACCGGAACAAAAACAAAACTTTGGCCGAGTCATCTGATATATTAACAACGACATTACTCCAGAGTGCACAGCTAAGTCACGGACAGAAAAGTGCTGCGGAAGAACTAATTGAAAAATTTAAATATTTATTTTCTCGAAGATATCACGATGTCTGAAGGACTAATTTGACGCAGCACAGGATTGATACAGGGAATCATTCCCCTATCAAACAGAGCCCCAGAAGACTTCCATTTGCTAAGCAAGAAGAGGTGGAGAAGCTCCTAAAAGAAATGCAACAGAGTGACTTCATCCAGCAGTCTTAAAGTCCTTGGGCCTGCCCCATTGTATTGGTCCGAAAGAAGGATTTATCTACCAGGTTTTGTGTAGACTATCGACGATTGAACGACGTCTCAAAGAAAGACAGTTACCCTCTTTCTCGAATAGATGACACACTGGACACACTCTCTGGGCACAAGTGGTTCTCTACATTACATCTAAAGAGTGGTTACTGGCAAGTAGAGATACATCCTCACGACCGAGAAAAGACTGCTTTTACTAAGGGACAAGGTTTTTGGAAGTTTAAGGTCATGTCGTTTGGCCTGTGTAACGCACCTGCTACTTTCGAGCTCCTAATGGATACATAGTTAAGAGGACTCTCTTATGAAGCTTGTCTAGTTTACTTGGATGACATCATCCTTGTGCGGCGCAGTTTCAAAGAATATCTAAGAAACACCCGAAAGAGGTTGGAGAAACTTAGAGACTAACTTAAAGTTAAGCCCCTCCAAAGGTCACCTGTTTCGCCGTGAAGTAACTTATCTCGGTCATATTATCTCTGCAGAAGGTTTCAGAACCGATCCAGAAAAAGTGGCAGTAGTAAAGAATTGGAGACGTCCTGAGGATGTCTATTAACTGAGAAGTTTTCTGGGGGGCACGTACTATAGACGATTTTTGAAGGGATTTGCTAACATAGCACGACCCCTTCATAGACTCACAGAGAGTAAGCAAAAGTTCGTGTGGTCAGAAGAATGTGAGGATGCATTTAGAAACTTAAGGAAGCATTAACATCTGCGCCTATCCTGTCGTATCCTCAAACAGAGAAACAATTCATCTTGGATATAGATGCGAGCAACGAGAGTGTTGGCGCCGTACTATCCCAAGAAATAGACGGTCAAGAACATGTCATCGCGTATTGGAGAAAATACCTTTCGAAAGTGGAACGAAATTATTCCGTCACCAGGAAAGAGTTGCTCGCAATTGTAAAAGCCGTGGAACGATTCCATCACTATCTGTACGGCCGAAAGTTTCTGCTGTGAACTGACCATGCGTCTTTGACCTGGCTATTAAAATTTAAGAACCCAGAAGGACAGATAGCCAGATGGATACAAAGACTCCAGGAAAACAACATCGTGATTCATCATCTTAAATGATCTTTGCTCGGGAATGCAGACGCCTTATTACGAAAACTCTGTTCCGGAAGCTGCCATTATTGTTCCAGAGTGGACAAGGAATTCGATGATATAAACCCCCTAGCAAGACAAACTACAGCTTCTACATCATCAGAGCCAGATCCATGGAAGGATGACATGGTTCGTAAAGATCAATTGAAAGATCCTCAATTAAAGCCCATTTTAGAATTTATGGAGTCATCCAGCACAAGACCTACCTGGCAGGATATATAGAACTTGAATCCAGCAACAGAGTTATTGGTCTCTGTGGGACTCACTTCACATTCGGATTGGCATTTTGTACAGAAAATGGGAATCTGATGACGGTAAAACATCTAGTTGGCAGATTCTATTCCCAAGATCAAGGATACCTAACGTTCTTGAAAAACTTCATAGTAGTCCAACCGGAGGCCATTTCTGAGTGACTAAAACCTTGCAGAAGGTTCGGGAACGCTTTTTCTGGAACAAAGCGAGAAATGATGTCGAGAAGTGGTGTCAATCCTGTCACGCCTGTGTGGCCCGTAAAGGACCGAAGACATGTAGTCGAGGAAAGCTCCATCGTTATAATGTAGGAGCACCCTTTCAACG